>CM077921.1:123846871-123896871 GCA_039797435.1 Crotalus adamanteus
GAAACACAGTGGTTAAGTGAAGCTGGCTTCCCCCTGTTGACTTTGCTCGTCAGAAGGTCGCAAAAGGGATCACCTGACCCCAGGGACACTGCGACCGTTATAAACACGAGTCAGTTGCCCAAGCGTCTGAATTTTGATCACATGACCCTGGGGATGCTGCAACGGTCGTTAAGTGTGAAAAACGGTCATAAGTCAGTTTTTCAGCGCCCTTTTAACTTTGGACGGTTGCTAAATAAACTGTTGTAAGTCTGAAGACTGCCTATAGCCATCTTATGTTTTAAAACAGTATTTTTTTCAACCTTGGTCACTTTAAGAGAGTTGGACTTCAACTCCCAGAATTCCCCAGCCAGCGTTGAATTCTGGGAGTTGAAGTCCATCTCTTTTAAATGGCCAAGACTGAGGAATATTGTTTTAAAAGGAATGCGTCTCAATCTCTTGAGGATGAGGAGAGCAGATTTACACGTTTTTCTTCCCAAGGGGAGAGAAAACAACGCAAGGAGACTTAATATTATCATTTGTGCATCCATCTCAAATGATGCTCCGCTCATCAATTCTGTATAAGGAAGAACCGCAAAGGATTCGCAAGGATATTCAATCGACAAGGCAACTTCTATTTAATCAAAATGCTTTTAAGAAATTGAAAAAGAAGGGGAGGCATTTCTGCATTATTCCACTTAGCCAGCTCCTCTGCCGTGTTTCCTTCTTTTAATAATGTGATTTCTTCCCCCCCCCCACCGCTCTCTCCCTGTAAAGCAGCATTAAGCCAAAGTTTTAAACTTGCCAGCTGATGGGAAAAAGGGAAAAGGAAGAAAGAGAGGGAAGGAGGGGGGGAAGGGGGTACAGCTGGATGGAGAGGAAGGAGGGAGGGAAGGAAAGGAAAGAGAGAGGGGGAAAGCAATGGATGGAAGGAAGGAAGGGAGAACAAGAAAGAAAGAAAGGAAAGAAAGAAGAGAAAGAAAGAAAGAAAGAAAGAAAAGAAAGAAAGAAGAGAAGAAAGAAAGAAGAAGAAAGAAAGAGGGAGGGAGATGGAGAAAGGGAGGTATAGTTGAATGGAATGGAAGGGAGTGGGGAAAAGCAAGGAAAGGGAAATAAAAGGAAGGAAGGAAGGAAGGAAGGAAGGAGAGGAAGGAAGGAAGGAAGGAAGGAAGGAAGGAAGGAAGGAAGGAAGGAAGGAAGGAAGGAAGGAAGGAAGGAGGCAGATGGAGAAAGGAGATACAGCTGAATGGAATGGAAGGAGGGGAAAAAGCAAGGAAAGGGAAATAAGAGGAAGGAAGGAAGGAAGGAAGGAAGGAAGGAAGGAAGGAAGGAAGGAAGGAAGGAAGGAAGGAAGGAAGATGGAAAAAGGAGGTACAGCTGAATGGAAAGAAGAATGAAGAATCACTTCTTCCAGGATGTAATCCCCTGGGATTTTCCATTTACTTTCCAGTGAGGAATTTAAGAATTTAAAAAAACAAAAAACAAAGTGTAAACAACCCCCAATTAACCTAATTAATACCCTGGTAAAAAAATTAAACTTTAAAGTCGAGAAATTCAATTCAGAGTTAACAATTAACTTTAAAACTTGTAGGGGCTGGCTGGTTCTGTGCCTTGCCCGGCCCTGTGCATGCCCCACTTCCCCATTCCTGGGAAGGAACAATCTGAGGTGCCTCTGAGCAACAGCAGAGTTTCCCCACCCCCCAACCAGCCTAGGAAGGAAGGAAGGAAGGAAGGAAGGAAGGAAGGAAGGAAGGAGGAGAAAGAAGATACAACTGAATGGAATGGAAGGAGTGGGGGGAAAGCATGTAAGTCCTCGCCTTACAACCACCCCCAACATTTAGGTTGCCGAGCGAGACACGTTTGTTTAAGCGAGTTTTGTCCCGTTTTATGACCTTTCTTGCCACCGCTGTTAAGTGAATCGCTGCGCGTGTTAAATTAGCCAGGCGGTCGTTCAACGAATCGGGCTTCCCCATTGACTTTGCCGGTCAGAAAGTCGCCCAAGTGACAGGGATCACGTGACCCCCGGGACCGCTGCGACCCGTCGTAAATAGGGAGCCCGTGGCCAAAGAGTCTGAATTTTGAGAACGCGCGAGCGCGATGGTCGTTAAGGGTGAAAAAAACGGCCGCCAATCGCTTTCCCCCCCCCCCCCGTGACGTTGTAACTTTGAGTGGTCGCTAAATGAACCGCTGTAAGTTGGGGCCCTCCAGGCCCGTTTGGAAAAGGAGGAATTTTCGCCCCGTTGCAGGGAGCTGGGGGGGGGGGTAAAACCTCTGAGCCCCAAAACAATATGTTTGGAGGGATTAAAAACAAAGGCCTCATCAAGGCTTTTGCCTCACACCTAAAATAGCTTGCTGGAGTTCTGCCAGAATATAGAAGCAGCTGTATTTATCCCTCTTTCAGACATGGTGCAGTTTCTCTCCCACAGGCTTTCGGTCTGCGATAATTGAAAATCCACAAAAAGGCTCCTGATTTTGCTTCATTTCCACAAGTAACATGCCTGGCAGATCCGAACTACAAGGAGCCAGCTGGATATGCTTCCGTTCAGAGCGAAGCAGGGCATTCAAAAAAACAAAGGACCGTTAAGGAAGCCAGGGTTTTTCCAGGTTTATAATTCTCTGAGGGGTGGACTTTTTATTTCCTAGAATGCCCCAGTCAGCATGGGTGGGACTACAGCTCCCAGAATTCTCTCATCAGCCTGAGTGGACTGCAACTTCCAGAATTCCAGTCAGCCTGAGTGGACTGCAACTCCCAGAATTTCCCCATCAGCCTGAGTGGACTTCAACTCCCAGAGCCTGAGTGGACTGCAACTCCCAGAATTCCCTCCTCAGCCTGTGGACTACAACTCCCAGAAATCACCCCCTCAGCCTGAGTGGACTATAATTCCCAGAATTTCCCCCTCAGCCTGAGTGGACTACAACTCCCAGAAGTCACCCATCAGCCTGAGTGGACTAGAACTCCCAGAATTCCATCAGCCTGAGTGGACTTCAACTCCCAGAATTCCATCAGCCTGAGTGGACTTCAACTCCCAGAATTCCATCAGCCTGAGTGGACTTCAACTCCCAGAATTCCAGTCAGCCTAAGTGGACTATTACTCCAGAATTCCCCCATCAGCCTGAGTGAACTGCAACTCCCAGAATTCCCTCCTCAGCCTGTGGACTACAACTCCCAGAAATCACCCCTCAGCCTGAGTGGACCATAATTCCCAGAATTTCCCCCTCAGCCTGAGTGGACTACAACTCCCAGAAGTCACCCATCAGCCTGAGTGGACTAGAACTCCCAGAATTCCATCAGCCTGAGTGGACTTCAACTCCCAGAATTCCATCAGCCTGAGTGGACTTCAACTCCCAGAATTCCAGTCAGCCTAAGTGGACTATAACTCCAGAATTCCCCCGTCAGCCTGAGTGGGCTACAATTTCCAGAATTCCAGTCAGCCTAAGTAGACTACAACTCCCAGAAATCACCCATCAGCCTGAGTGGGACTAGGACTCCCAGAATTCCCCCATCAGCCTGAGTGAACTAGAACTCCCAGAATTCCCGTCAGCCTGAGTGGAAGGAAGGAAGAAAGGAAGGAAGGGAGGGAGGAAGGAAGGAAGGAAGGAAGGAAAAGGGAGGGAGGGAGGGAGGGAGGAAAGAAGGAAGGAAAAGAGAGGGAGGAACAAGAGAGAGGAAAGGAAGGAGAGAGGGAAGGGAGGAAAATGGGGGAGAGAGTGGAAGGAAGGAGAGAGAGGGGAGGAATGAAAGAAGGAGGGCAGAGAGAAGGAAGAGGAAAGACTGGAAGGACAGGGAAAGAAGGAAGGAGAAGGAAGGGAGAGAATGAAAAGAAGGAAGGAGAGAGGGAAGGAAGGAAGGAGAGTGAAGGGGAAAGAAGGAGAGGGGATAGGAAGGAAGGAGATGGAAAGAAAGAAAAAGGCAGGAGAACCAAAAATGAAGGAAGGAGAGAGAAAGATGGAAGGAAGCAAAAGTGCAGAAAGAAAAAATAAAGAAGAAAAAATGGAGAGGAGGAGGAGGAGAAAGAGGAATTATTCAGATCCTCCTGGAGGAGAACATTTATCTACACAATTGCCAAGAGTCAAGACTGACCTAGCAGCCCAGCACCAAAATCCATTGCAAATTGTTTTATTTTTATTGTTGAATAATTGCCCTGTCAGCGTTTCCTGGAAATTAGCATGCGGCCCAGCCATTAAAAACCTTTAGCGGTTGTATTAAAACTATAAAAAGAGGAGAAGGAGCAGAACCAGGGAACCTATCAAAGCCGCTGCCATAAATATAACAGCTCCAGAGAGACACCCTCTTTTTATTCATGCGTCCAACCGACAGCAGCAGGCGTGTAATATACACCGAGGGGTGATGGGGCTGGACGGCGTCTGCGTCCGTTTTAAAATTAGAGAGAGGAAGATCGATATCCTGCACGGGGCGGAGGAATCTACGCTTGACAGGACGCTGACGGGTTTTGCAAGTTCTTGCAATAAAAGTTAAGGAGCAAAGTGAAGAAGGGAGCTACGGTTAGATCAGTGCTTCTCAACCTGGGTCGACCATTTCACGGGGGTCGCCAAACAACGCAGTCCGCCATTTTTTCCCCTTTTCCTTAGCTGGGCTACTCCCTTTTATTCTATTGGCTTTTGAAAGCCAATAGAAGAGACTCTCTTGAATAGAGTCTAATTCTATTGGCTTTCCAAAGCCAATAGGAATTGTCCAGGCTGTCTCTGCCCTGCTGAGCCCACCAAAAGTCCCATTCTGCAAACAGTGCTGCACCAGTTTAGTAGTCCTCGACTTACGACCGGTTGAGTAGTCCTCGACTTACGACCGGTTGGGGGTCGCGGCATTAAAAAGGTTGAGAACCACTGGGTTAGATATAAGAAACAAAACCAAAATGGGAAGATAATTGTTCTACTCTGTTTTGGTCCTCCTCGGGTTCCACCGGGGGTCCAACCATTAGAAAACCTGCGTCTTGTTGGTGGTCCGTTTAGCGGAGAGTGAGCAGAGAGATATTTTGAAGGTTTCTCACCTAGAAGAGACTTACAATCTAGTCCTCGACTTGCAATCACTAATTTAGCAGCCAACGTTACACCGGGGCTGGGAAAAAAGGGACTTGGGATCAGTCCTCACCCGTAGGGCTGTCATAGCATCCCCCAGGGTCACGGGATAAAAATACAGGCACTTGGCAACCAACATGCAGGAAAGCCGGCTGGGTGACTTTGGGCCAATCACCAGGAGACGGTGAGTTCTAGTCCCGCCTTAGGCATGAAAGCCAGCTGGGAGACTTTGGGCCAATCACCAGGAGACAGGGAGTTCTAGTTTTGCCTTCTGCATGAAAGCCAGTTGGGTGACTTTGGGCCAATGACCAGGAGACGGTAAGTTCTAGTTTTGCCTTCTGCATGAAAGCCGGCTGGGTGACTTTGGGCCAATGACTAGGAGACGGTGAGTTCTAGTTTTGCCTTCTGCATGAAAGCCGGCTGGGTGACTTTGGGCCAATCACCAGGAGACGGTGAGTTCTAGTCCTGCCTTAGGCATGAAAGCCGGCTGGGTGTCTTTGGGCCAATCACCAGGAGACAGGAAGTTCTAGTCCCGCCTTAGGCATGAAAGCCAGCTGGGAGACTTTGGGCCAATCACCAGGAGATGGTGAGTTCTAGTCCCGCCTTAGGCATGAAAGCCAGCTGGGTGACTTTGGGCCAATCACCAGGAGACAGGGAGTTCTAGTTTTGCCTTCTGCATGAAAGCCAGTTGGGTGACTTTGGGCCAATCAGCAGGAGACGGTGAGTTCTAGTCCCGCCTTGGGCATGAAAGCCAGCTGGGTGACTTTGGGCCAATCACCAGGAGACGGTGAGTTCTAGTTTTGCCTTCTGCATGAAAGCCGACTGGGTGACTTTGGGCCAATCACCAGGAGACGGTGAGTTCTAGTCCCGCCTTAGGCATGAAAGCCGGCTGGGTGACTTTGGGCCAATCACCAGGAGACGGTGAGTTCTAGTCCCGCCTTTTCTTCTGAATAAATCTTTTTACAGAAAACCAGGCAAATATCATTTGCGAACAGGAGGTTCCATCCATCCCATCTAGTTTTCTTCATCGCTCATTTCTGCTTTCCCGGACAAATTCCGTGCCAAAGGAAAACTAATCCCAGTGCCTTTGCTTGAAGGAGATGCATCCCATAATCCCAGAGCCGTTTTCTTCTGATTCTTCAGCCATGTCCAAAGGCTTCAAGCTGCTTTTACTAACAGCCACCCATCTGCCAGCTTAAAGAGAATTTCTCCCTGAGCGTGCTTCTCCGTTAATATCCCTTTCCCAGGACATCCGAGACATAAACAGTTTTAGGGTTTAGCTTTCAATGTTCTCTTTCATGGTTCACTGATCCAAAATATCTTTGCTTTCCGAGGAAAAAAATGGGGGGGGGAAAGCTGTATATATATTTTCCACCTCAATTGAGTCTAACATTTGGGTTGCTGAGTCAGTTGCTAAGTATGCCCAATTTTACGACCTCCTTCCTCCTTCTTTCCTTCTCTCTGTCCTTCTTTCGTTCCTTCCTTCCTACCTTCCACTCCCTTCCTTCCCCCTTCCTTCCTTCCCTCTCTCATGTTCTTCCCTCCCTCCCTCCTTCCTTTTGCCCTCTTCCACTAGTTTCCTCCTTCCTCCCTTTCAGCAGATGTGGTCCTTCCTTCCTTCTTTTTCTCCTTCCTCCCTTCCACTCCCTTCCTTCCCCCTTCCCTCTCTCCCTTCCTTCCTTCCCTCTCTCATGTTCTTCCCTCCCTCCCTCCCTCCTTCCTTTTGCCCTCTTCTACTAGTTTCCTCCTCCCTCCTTTTCAGCAGATGTGGTCCTTCCTTTCTTCCTTCCTTCTCTCCCTTCCTTCCTTCTTTCCTTCTTTCCTTCCTTCCTTCCTTCCTTCTCCTGCTTCTAATCTATTACATTCTGCTAGTTTTGTATCCTTAGTAAAGCCTGTGCAATGAAAACATTTAAAAAAAACAATCTGGCCCTGAGGGTTTAAATTCTAACCAGGTATATATCATGCCTTTGCTTTATTATTATTATTTTCTAAGCAGTTCTCTTGGACTTTAAGTCCGAGGTGTATATACTGATCTCCAAGCCGAGAGAGAGAGAGAGAGAGAGAGAAAGAGAGAGAGAAAGAGAGAAAGAAAGAGAGAGAGAGAGAGAAAGAGAAAGAGAGAGAGAGAAAGAGAGAGAGAGAGAGAGGAAGAAAGAGAGAAAGAGAGAGAGAGAGAAAGAGAGAAAGAGAGAGAGAAAGAGAGAGAGAGAAAGAGAGAGAGAGAGAGAGAGAGAAAGAGAAAGAGAAAGAGAGAGAGAAAGAGAGAGAGAGAGAGAAAAAATAACATTTTTAACTGCTTCGGTGAATTACTGTGAATGAGCAAATTCCTCAATCCAAACTGAGTGCCTTTGCCAGCCTCCCAAAGTACAGGACTACAATTTAACAGGATAACAGAGCTGGAAGGGACCTTGGAGGTCATCTAGTCCAGCCCCCTGCTCAAGCAGGAGACCCTACTCCACGTCAGACAAACGGCTGTCCAATCTCATGGATCTTAACCCGGTACACACCCTACGCATTCGTAGACTTGATGGCTTTCCGAAATAAATTCCAAAAAGAGCTGGGGGCTGTCAGGGATCGGAGCAGCCAAACTGGAAAATAAATAGCATTATAAATGATTTTCAGCACCTAGCTAGCCAAAACGGCACACCGTTTCTCTCCGGGAAGGGTAAGACAGACACACACACACACACACAAGCCTTGCCAAACCCGTGACCCCTTTCCAAACGTCGAAACCCAGAATTACCAAAATGCTTGCGTCTCGAAAGCTTTCCGCAACAATTTCCAGGGCAATAACAGGATTGCTTCAGGTTCAAAACAAAAATCCATTTTCCGTTTCAGGGATCAGTTAAGGGCAACATTGCTCCACGTCTACCAGGAGTTAGAGATGGAGGAAAGAGTACACTTCTCTTTTTTTTCTTTTTCTTTTTCTTTTTTCTCCAAACTCTGCCAAGATCTTTGCCCCGTGGTTGACAGCAAGCGGAAAGAGGGGGGAAAAAAAAACAGCAGAGCATTTGTGGACCTGAACGGTATCGGCTTTCTTGAAACGACAGCAAACATTGAGGGCAAAACGATATTCGCTGTACAGTGGGAGAAGAACAGGGCAGCAAAGCTTCTTACCTGTGCTGGAATCTTGAATATGCTTATACAAATAACTCGGCTAGGCCAAGTCCCAAAACGCTAATGAATCCCTGGCGCTCAGACAAATCGGCCATCGACAGACACGTAGGGATAAACAACATCTGCGGGCCTTTTCAAAAAGAGACACAACCGAAGAGCTAAAAAGGAAACAGAAAGAACACAACACCCCTCACCAACAATCAACATGCAGATAAGCAATAGATTTAACGCCAGGATTAAATACTGTGGACCAGCAATCAAGCAGTAAACAAAACCCTAATCAAGGCTCTAACAACTCAGACAAACAATCAAACAGGGGTGGTTTTCTTGCAGACGTTTCATGACCCAACTAGGTAACCTCATCAGTGCTACAAGGGAGTGGGGTTTGTGAGGAGGAGGAGGAGGAGGAGGAGGAGGAGGAGGAGAAGGACTGAGGGGTCCTTGGTGTTCTCTTGGTGGTTTTCTTGCAAATGTTTCATGACCCAGCTAGGTAACATCATCAGTGCTAGAAGGGAGGGGAGTTTGCAGAGAGGACGGAGGAGGGCGATTATGGGCTCCTTAGTGCTCTCTGAGCTTGGTGCTTTTATTGCAGACATAGTAGGTGGCATTACCAGTGCTAGAAGGGAATGGGGTTGGAGGAGGAGGAGGAGGAGGATCCCACCCATCCCTATTAGAGAAGACCTCCCTCAATTCTGGGTGTAGGGGGTCCTTGGTGCTCTCTGAGCTTGGTGGTTTCCTTGCAGACGTTTCATTACCAAACTAGGTGACACCATCAGTGCTTGAAGGGAGAGGGGTTTGCTCTCATTTTCTATTCAGGGCCTTGCCCTGTCGGTGTTGGTGGGAGTGTTCTTTGTGGTGCTTTGTTTGAAGTGTTTACCTTTAGCTTGTTTGGCCATTCCGTAATTGGGGTATTGCCTGTTGGTTTAATGCAGGGGTAGGCCACCTTGGCTCTTTTATGACTCGTGGACTTCAACTCCCAGAATTCCTGAGCCAGCCATGCTGAGGGGAAAGGGAGAGGTTTCCAAACTGAGCCACGCAGGCTCAGGAATTCTGGGAGTTGAAGTCCACGAGTCATGAAGGGGCCAAAGTTTCCCTCATGCTGGCTGAGGAATTCTGGGAGTTGAAGTCTGCAAGTCATGAAGGGGCCATAGTTCCCCCATGCTGGCTCAGGAATTCTGGGAATTGGTCTCCAAGTCAAGGGGCCATAGTTCCCTCATGCTGGCTCAGGAATTCTGGGAGTTGAAGTCCACAAGTCATGAAGGGGCTAAAGTTTCCCTCATGCTGGCTCAGGAATTCTGGGAGTTGAAGTCCACAAGTCATAAAAGAGCCCAGGTTGCCTACCCCTGGTCTAATGCTAATCTTGGTGTCAACCTCTGCTCATCCGGGTGCTGATTGTTGGTTAGGAGGTGTTTGGGTCTTTTTGTTCCTTTTTTGGCATGTTGATTGTCTCCTTTGAATGGTATATGCATGTTGTTTATGTCTATGTGCCTGTTGGCGACCCATCATTTCAACCCTAAGCTATAAACATTTTTCTCTATCGGCAACAATCAAACAGTAAACAACAGGTCAGTCAGGGAACCACCACACACTCCCCAACACAGGCAGGGCAAGCCTGTATATAAACGGAGAGCAAACCCCTCTCCCTTCTAGCACTGATGATGGTACCTAGTTGGGTCAGGAAATGTCTGTAAGAAAATAATCAAGATCAAACAGCTCCGTGAATGCTGCAGTCCTCCACCTCCTCCTCTCCTTTTCTCCTCTTTCTCCCTTTCACCTTTTCCTCCCCTTTTCTGCTCCTCCTCCTCCTCTCTCTCTTTCTTCCCCTCTCCTCCTCTTCCTTTCTCCTTTCTCCCTTTCACCTCTTCCTCCCCTTCTGCTCCTCCTCCTTCTCCTCTCTTCTTTCTCCCTTTTCTCCTCCTCCGCTCCCTTTCTCCTCTTTCTCCCTTTCACCTCTTCCTCCCCTTCTGCTCCTCCTCTCTTCTTTCTCCCCCTCCTCCTCTCCCTTTCACCTTTTCCTCCCCTTTTCTGCTCCTTCTCTCCTCTTTCTCCCCCTCCTCCTCTCCCTTTCTCCTCTTTCTCCCTTTCACCTTTTCCTCCCCTTTTCTGCTCTTTCTTTCTCCCCCTACTCCCTCTCCTCTTCATTTCTCCTTTCTCCCTTTCACCTCTTCCTCCCCCTTTCTGCTCCTCCTCCTCTCTCTTCTCTTTCTCCCCCTCTCCTCCTCCTCTCCCTTTCTCCTTTCTCCCTTCTCCCTTTCACCTCTTCCTCCCCGTCTGCTCCTCCTCCTCTCTCTTCTCTTCCTCCCCCTCTCCTCCTCGCCCCCTCCTCCTCCTCCTCCTCCCTTCTAGCACTGAACATGTTACCTAGTTGGGTCAGGAAATGTTTGTAAGAAAACAACCAAGCTCAGACAACACCATGGATCCTGCAGTCCTCCTCCTCTCCCTTTCTTCTCCTCCTTTTCCCTTTCTTCTCTTTCTCCCCCTCTTCTCCTCCTCCTCCTCCTCCCCTCCTTTTCCCTTTCTCCCCCTCCCTTTCTCCTTCTCCATCAACCTTACTGCCTTCTAGCACTGACGATGTTCCCTAGCTGGGTCTGGAAACGTCTGCCGGAAAACCACCGAGCTCAGAGAACCCCCAGAAGACCCCCACAAAATTAGCTCCCTCCGTTAACAGCTCTGTGGGACCTCCAAAATGGCCTTGAGGATTTCAAAGCCGAAACCCACTCCCCACCGCAGAAAGTGCCCCCCCCCTTTTGAGAATCGTGCAAGAGACAACACTTGGCAACTGCTTGCAGGCCCAAAGATCAATTCAACCTCGGCAACCTTTGACCCATCCTTCCTTGGCAGGACCACAGAAGCCCCTTCCCAGCCCCCCACCCCACCCCTGCTGTCCCCTTCCACTCAAGGCCATTTCCATTCATTATTTCTTGGAATTCAGCTCTTCCCTCCCTCCACCTCTGATGGGGCTCTTCTTCTTTTCTTTTTTTTTTTCCTTCCGGGAAGACACTTGGCAACAGATCTCTTCTGCTGGGGGAATCCAAGCTGGTCCATGCGGTCTGAACATCCTGTTCCCCCCCCCCCCCATGTTGAACCGTTTGCTGGAGAAACAGCCTGCAAGCCACCGGCCATCACATCCAAGATCAGAGTGGAAACGGAATCCGAGGACCATAGGGCTGGAAGGGACCTTGGAGGTCATCCAGTCCAACCCCCCCCCTGCTCAAGCAGGAGACCCTTACAGAGTCACAGAATAACTATAGACTTGGAAGGGACCTTGGAGGTCATCTAGTCCAGCCCCCTGCTCAAGCAGGAGACCCTTACAGAGTCACAGAATAACTATAGAGTTGGAAGGGACCTTGGAGGTCATCTAGTCCAACCCCCCTGCTCAAGCAGGAGACCCTTACAGAATCACAGAATAACTATAGAGTTGGAAGGGACCTTGGAGGTCATCTAGTCCAACCCCCTGCTCAAGCAGGAGACTCTTACAGAGTCACAGAATAACTAGAGTTGGAAGGGACCTTGGAGGTCATCTAGCCCAACCCCCTGCTCAAGCAGGAGACCCTTACAGAGTCACAGAATAAGTAGAGTAGGAAGGGACCTTGGAGGTCATCTAGTCCAAATCCCCTGCTCAAGCAGGAGACCCTTACAGAGTCACAGAACGACAGAATTGGAAGGGACCTTGGAGGACTTATGACCATTGTTCACACTTACGACCGTTGCAGCATTCCCTATGGTCACGTGGTCAAAATTCGGACACACGGCAAACTGGCTCATATTTATGACTGTCACAGCATTCCAGAGTCAGCGGGGGAAGCGGGATTCATTTAACAACTGCAGCGATTCACTTAACAACTAGAGCAAGAAAGGTCGTAAAATCGGGCAAAACGCCCTTCACCAACGTCTCGCCAATCAACATAAAATTTTGGGTCGTCCATGGCGGTCGTTAAGTCGAGGAATATCTGTATTTGTTTCTCGGCACTGCATTATTGTACGGAGTTAATGACATGCGCCCGGCAGGAAACTGAATTGTTAAAATTGACAAGAATTTTGCAGAAAATGGCAAAGTTGAGCCATTTGGGTCAAAGGAAGAAAAAATATATGGGAACAAAGATGGAAGAAAAGCTTTATGTGGAGGGAGCTTTTGTGGCAAGGAGAACGGACCGACTTGATGGATCTGGGGATTAAAAAAGGATTAGAAGCGGAAAGAATAAAATGACTATGACTCGACAGAATGGGGGGGGGAATGGGAGGAAGGAAAAAGAAAGGGGAAAAAGAGATGGAGAGCAAACCCAGAAAAAGAAATAAAAAAGACACTGACTTCCCATGTTTTTCTGGGCAACCTCAACCTCTGACTTCATTAACTTCATTATTATTAATAACAGTGCTAATTGAGACTTAAGACCTAATAATTAATGACAAAGCACTAATACGAACAAAGGTGGCCCTCGACTTACAAGCACAAAATTTCCGTTGCTAAGCGAAACACTTGTGAAATGAACGTTGCCCCATTTTACGACCTCACTTGCCGCAGTTGTTAAATGAACCGCTGCTAAGTTAGTAAGGCGGGTTGTTAAGCAAACCTGTTTTCCCCTATTGCAGTGGTTCTCAACCTTTTTAATGCCGCGACCCCCAACCGGTCGTAAATCAAGGACTACTCAACCGGTCGTAAGTCGAGGACTACTCAATTGGTGCAGCACCGTTTGCAGAATGGGACTTTTGGCGGGCTCAGCAGGGCAGAGACAGCCTGGACAATTCCTATTGGCTTTTGAAAGCCAATAGAATTAGACTCTATTCAAGAGAGTCTGTTCTATTGGCTTTCAAAAGCCAATAGAATAAAAGGGAGTAGCACAGCTAAGGAAAAGGGGGAAAAAATGGCGGACTGCGTTGTTTGGCGACCCCCGTGAAATGGTCGTTCGACCCCAAATGGGGTCCCGACCCACAGGTTGAGAACCACTGCCCTATTGCTTGTCAGAAATCACGTGATCCCGGGACATGGTGACCGTCACAAACATGAGTCAGCTGCCGAGCATCTGGATTTTGATCACGTGGGATGCTGAATTTTGACCCCCGGGATGCTTCAACGGTTGTGAAAAGCTTTGTAAGTCACCTGTTTCAGTGCTGTTGTAACTCTGACCGGTTACTGAACAAACTGTTGTTAAGTGGAGAGCCACCCGTACTTAATACTTACAACTGTCGGCCGTTTCTGTCACAACGAAAAACAGGAGGCAAATCTAGCCAAGAAATAAACATTTCTGTGGCTTGTTGCAGGCACGGTGACATCTCGGACTCGGCATATTTAAATATTCCCAGGAACCAACCAGCAGAGAACAGAGATGAATAAAACCAGCCCGACCTGCAATTATCTCCTTGCCCCTTTCCAGCGACGGAAAGCAAGCATCCAGCCCATAATTAAACTAGCATCTCGAGACGTACAGCCTGGGCATTTTGCAGAGGTATTTACACCTGGCACACGTCTACCTGGCTTCTCCAGGCCTTGACAGAAAAGGAAGCCAGGCCTCTGTTTTGGTGCTTAATTTTTCTTATTTTTTGAGGTTTGCCTCTGAACTGCATGGAGCCAAGAGGGAGGTGATTTAGCCCAGGGGTCTCCAACCTTGGCTATTGTAAGACTTGTGGACTTCAATGCCCAGAATTCCCTAGTCAGCATCTATGACTTCAATTCTCAGAATTCCCCAATCAGCAGGGGGGGCCTTCAACGCCCAGAATTCCCTAGTCAGCATCTATGACTTCAATTCCCAGAATTCCCCAATCAGCAGGGGTGGCCTTCAACGCCCAGAATTCCCTAGTCAGCATCTATGACTTCAATTCCCAGAATTCCCCAGCCAACACGGGTGGCCTTCAACGCCCAGAATCCCGAGTCGGCATCTATGACTTCAAATTCCAGACTTTCCCAGCTGAGCATGAATGGACTTCATCTCCCAGAATTCCCCAGTCAACATGGATGGACTTCAGCGCTCAGAATCCCCCTAGTCAGCATAGGTGGACTTCAACTCCCAGATTTTCCCAGCCGTGCATGAATAGATTTCAACTCCCAGAATCCCCCAGTCAGCAACGGCGGCCTTCACACCCAGAATTCCCTAATAAGCATGAATGGACTAATTGGACTACTGCAACGCGCTCTACATGGGGCTACCCTTGAAAAGTATTCGGAGACTACAGTTGGTCCAGAATGCAGCCGCGCGATTGATAGTGGGTGCTCCTCGGTACACCCATGTTACACCTATCCTCCGCGAGCTGCACTGGTTGCCTATTGGTCTCCGGGTCCAATTCAAGGTGTTGGTTATTACCTTTAAAGCCCTATGTGGCTCAGGGCCAGGCTATTTGCGAGACCGCCTACTACCTCATAGTTCCCTTCGGCCAGTTAGATCCCACAGGCTGGGCCATTTGGCGGGGCCGCGGAGGAGGGCTTTCTCTGTGATGGCGCCCACGTCTTGGAACCAGCTCCCCCCAGAGATTAGGACTGCTCCCACCCTGTTGGTTTTCCGTAAGCTGCTTAAGACCTGGCTTTTCCGGCAGGCCTGGGGTTTATAAAACCTGACCCCTGGATGACTGTTATTGTACTGTTTGTTTTGTCATGTTTTATGTTGTTTTTATTGTTAGTCGCCCAGAGTCCTGCGGGAGTGGGGCGGCTTATAAATTTTAAAAATAAATAAATAAACTCCCAGAATTCTGCAGTCAGCATTGGCGGCCTTCAATGCCCCAAATTCCCTAGTCAGCATATTTGACTTCATTTCCCAGAATTCCGCATTGTCAGCCTTCAATGCCCAAAATTCCCTAGTCAGCATATTTGACTTCATCTCCCAGAATTCCTCAGTCAGCATATATGACTTCAACTCCCAGAATTCCTCAGCCAGCATGATTAGACTTCAACTTCCAGAATTCTCCAGTCAGCATTGGCGGCCTTCAATGCCCAGAATTCCCTAGTCAGCATATTTGACTTCATCTCCCAGAATTCTGCATTGTCAGCCTTCAATGCCCAAAATTCCCTAGTCAGCATATTTGACTTCATCTCCCAGAATTCCCCAGTCGGCATGCATGGATTTCAACTCCCAGAACTCCCATGCTGGGGGGCAGAGGAATTCTGTGAATTGAAGTCCACAAGTCTTAAAGTTGTCAGAATTGGAACGACGCCTGATTTAATCTAATTCTCAAATTCAGATGCAGTAAAGGCCTCTTACAGTGCCAAAAACCCACTGAAAGACACAAATTACAACAGCACTGCAAAAAAAAATGACTTATGGCTTGTTTTTCACACTTACAACTATTGCAGCCTCCCCAAGGTCATAAGATCAGAATTCAGACACTTGGCAACTGACTCGTACTTATGACGGTAGCCATGTCCCGGGACCATGTGATCCCCTTTTGCAACCTTCTGACATCAATGGGTGAAACCAGATTCACTTAACAACTGTGTTACTAATTTAACAAGTGCAATCACTCAATGTGGCAAGAAACGTTGTAAAATGGGGCAAAACTCAACGGGTGTCTCGCTTAGTGACGGAAATATTGGGCTCAAAAAGACGTGTATTTCAAGCAGCCAACCCAGAGAGTTGTCCAGGTCCTACTTAAAACTCTAATTTGACTCGCATTAAGGCATAAAATTTTAATACAGACTCGAGTCAGCCACCGGCTCTTGCAAAATGTCTAAAAATCAATTCCATTAAATTCCGTTGGCCGGCTTTAAAAAGATAAAACATAATCCCTCCCTATCGGCACAGCCAGAAAAGCGTCATATGGTTTGTCCTTAAAAAGGCCTTCAGTGGCTATTTCGTCATATTCATCGGAGTCAACAACTGTCCGTTCCCAGCTTTTAATAACGAGTACAACGGGATGACAGCTTCTGCCAAAAATGAAATTATTGCACTCAACACTGATTTAATAAATATGGATTAAACATACCTGCAAGGAAACAAAACAATACATCTGCTCCTGTTTCTAATAATATAATCCGTTTTCTAAAATATCTTTAACTGTCAATAAATTTCACTTATCTAATTTGAAAAAAATTATTTCTTACCTGCTGGGCCGCAACAGATGGAAGAGAGAGGTTTTTGTTTTTTTAATTAAGTAAGTGAAATCTGCTTCAAATTGAACTTGAATCCTATCATGTTCATTTGGATTTTTTTAAAAAAAAATCTATGGAGGGGGAAACAGAGATTGTGGATTCTTGGTAGATTAAGAGATATATTAAATCCCTTTTAAAGACTGCTACAAAAAGTACTTTTTTTTTCCTGTGGCTTCCTTTGCTAATGCCACAATTACGAGGTTGCTTTTAAAAGAGAGAAAAATAAAGATATTCCCCAAGATGCGTTCAACATGCTAGGCCACTTCTTGGCATCCAGAAATCTTGCTATGTTTACACAACTAGGATCACCTGATGTCTCCCCATCCAGCGTTTCTCAACTTTGAAGACTTTCAGATGTATTCTAAGCCATGTTTTAGCTGTGGTTTGCTGACTAGGCCCCCACTTGCCAGACCACTTGTTTCTCAATCTTGGCTATACTTTAAAAGAGATGGACTTCAACTCCCAGAATTCCTCAGCCAGTCATGCTGGCTAAGGAATTCTGGGAGTTGAAGTCCATACGTCTTAAAAGTTGCCGAGCTTGGAACCATTGTGCTAGATCAGGGGTCTCCAACTTAGCGACTTTTAAGATGTGTGGACTTCAACTCCCAGAATTCCTTAGCCAGCATGACTGGCTGGGGAATTCTGGGAGTTGAAGTCCACTAGTCTTAAAGTGGCCAATTTTGAAGAGCCCTGTGCTAGATTATCAACTTCCTAAGGCTGAAATTATTATTTTGCTATGATCTCCTTAAAAGGCGCAGCTCCACTCCACCTTCTGATATTCAACAGTTTTAGAAATAGCAAATAGCTTATATACTGCTCCGTAGTGTAAAGCAGTGTTTCTCAACCTTGACCATTTTAAGGCATGTGGACTTCAACTCCCAGAATTCCACAGCCAGCATTGCTGGCTGTGGAATTCTGGGAGTTGAAGTCCACATGCCTTAAAATGGTCAAGGTTGAGAAACACTGGTGTAAAGAATTAAGAATTAAGAGGGGGGGAGGTGGGTCAATTTATTTTCCAAAGCACCAGAAGGCAGGACAAGAAACAACAGATGGAAACCAGGAGATTGGACTTGATGACCTCCAAGGTCCCTTCCAACATTATTATTATTATTATTATTATTATTATTATTATTGATCATCGCACAGTCAGCCAGATGTTCAGACTGGATTTGGCATTTTGTCTACCTATCGAGTCCTTACCCAGGACCTGCGATAGGCAGATGTGGATGTTTGATGGTATTACAGATCTCGTCGCAGGATGGAAGCAGTTCCTAGTAAGGCCGCCTTTTGCAATTGACTAATAGCGAATTTGTCAATGCCAATGGTGTTCAAGTGGTGCTCCAGTTGTTTTGGGATTGCACCCAAGGAGCCTATGACTATTGGTACTACCCTTGCTTGCTTTTGCCACAGTCTTTCTATTTCTATTTGTAGGTCTTTGTATTTTGTTCTCTTCTCCAGTTCTTTCTCGTCTATTCTGCTGTCTCCAGGCACTGCCACGTCCACTATCCAGACTTTTTTGTCTTTCTTGTCGACAATTGTTAAGTCTGGGGTGTTACGTTGTTGTTGTTATTACTATATTTTTTGCTTTGAAACTAATCCAGGAGAGAAGCAAGCTGGAATTAAGGAGAAACTTCCTGACAGTGAGGACAATTAACCAGTGGAACTATTTGCCTCCAGAAGTTGTGGGTGCTCGCTCCATCACTGGATGTTTTAAAGAAGAGATTGGACAAGCATTTGTTTGAAATGGTACAGGGTCTCCTGCTTGAGCAAGAGGTGGACTAGAAGACCTCCAAGGTCCCTTCCAACTTCGTTATTCAGTTTAAAGCAGCTGGGTCCACTTCAGTAGAAAGTGGAGAAAAAAGGAGAAAATGACTTCATCCAGGAATTATGCAACTTCCGAGCATTCACACCATTGAAAAAAAACATGTTTACTTAGAAACATGTTTACTTAGTTCTTTCTCCATTATATATATTGTGATTGTATGTAGGTCTTTGGTTGTTCGGGTTTTCTCCCGCGTAAAATTGGAAGTGTCTTGGTGACGTTTCGACGAAGTCCCATTCGTCATCTTCAGGCTGGTGTTTTCGGCTTTGTGCTTCGAGCAGCTGCTCGAAGCACGAAGCTGAAAACACCAGCCTGAAGATGACGAATGGGACTTCGTCGAAACGTCACCAAGACACCTTGCGGAAAAAGCAGGTTACACGCGAGTCGTGCAAAGGCCGAGTGGAAAAAAAACAGGAGGGGGGAAAAAAATGCCCGAGCCCAAAGTTACGCAGATAGTCCTCGGCTTACGACTGCAACCGAGCCCAAAGTTTATGTTGTTAAGTGAGACATTTGTTTTGTGAGTTTTGCCCCCATTTTATGACCTTTCTTCCTACGGTTTTTATTTTATTTATTTTAAATATATTTTATTCATTTTTTACGAGAACAATCTTTAGTGCTCCGTGAACAGTGTATTCTCTGGGTTTGTGTATTTAAAACAATCCAGGATAATTAATTTCTACAATTAATCCGTATGTTGGTCAGACGTATATTTCTCGTTCCTCTCTTCTTCCTGTAAATATTCTTCCCACAGTTTTTAAGTGAACCATTGCAGTTGAGAGGCAAGTAACCCAGTTAAATGAACCCGGCTTGCCCCGTTGACTTTGCTCGTCAGAAGGGCGTAAAAGGAAATCGCGTGACCCTCCTGGGGACACTGCGACCGTCGTAAGGCTGAGTCAGTTGCCAAGGGTCTGAATTTCGATCACGTGACCCTTGGGGAATTCAGCGACGTTCGTTAAGTGTGGAAAATGGATTGTTTTTTTTTTTAATTGAAAATTTTTAAAAATTTTTACAAATAGGGAAAAGAAAAGATAAAAAACAAAAAACAACCCTACCCAACCACCCCAACCCTCCCCCTCCATCCCCCCAACCTTCCCAGAGCTGAATATAGGCTTAATTAAAATTTCTAAAAATCTTAAAAAGAGATTAAAAAAGTATAAATCATAAATATATCTAAATACATTACATAAGCTTATAAGATAATTAACAATAATATATATATATATAAAAAAGCATAAATATTAAAAAAGAAAAATGCTTAAAAAGAAAAAGAATAAAAGAGAAAAGAAAGAAGAAAAGATGTATATATATATAAAAAAGAAGTAAAATAAGATAAAATAAAAATAAGAAATATAATTATAAATATAATTATATTTCTTATTTTTATTTTATTGAAAACGGATTGTTATTAGCTTTTTTTAATCGTTGATCGTTAAGGATCAAATTCGTACAGATAATGGAACTCGGTCACCTTAAGCAACCTTCTCCCTTTTAATCGTGGTTTGTTTGTTTGTTCCTTTTTTTCTCAGCAGGGGAGAACCAAACTGAAACTGGGACAGGACAAACCGCAAGGGGATTTGTTAGCAAGACGGGTTCAAAGACCTTGCAAGCCTCCGAGATGGGGGTCACCGGGAGGAGATCCCAGTTTCAGGCACGTGACCTAATCCGGATTTAAGCCACACTGCAGCACACGGACGGGAAAGTTCGTTCCTTCTCTCTCTCTATCTCTTTCTCTCTCTTTCTCACCCTTTCTTTCTCTTCTTCTTTCTCTCTCCCTCTCCTTCTTTCTTTCTCTCTTTCCCTCTCTTCCTTTCTCTCTCTCTCTTTCCCTCTCTTCCTTTCTTTCTCTCCCTTTCTCTTTCTCTCTCTTCCTCTCTCCCTTTCTCTCTTCCTCTCTCCCACTTTCTCTCTCCCTCTCCCTTTCTCTCTTTCCGTCTCTCTCTACCTCTCTCTCTCTCTCTCTCTCTCTCTCTCACTCACACACACACACACACACACACAAAAAAAAAAAAAAAACCCTGCCTTTGCAGACTGTTCTGCCGTGCAATCTTTACAAAACGCACCCATCCCCCCCCCCTTTTTCATGGAAAGCTGGCATTTTGGAGAAGAAATTCAGATAACTTCACAACTGCCTGCCTCCAGAAGCGGTGAATGCTCCAACCCTGGAAGTTTTTAAGAAGAGACTGGACAACCATTTGTCCGAAATGGTACAGGGTTTCCTGCCTGAGCAGGGGGTTGGACTAGATGACCTCCAAGGTCCCTTCCAACTTCTATTATTATTATTATTATTATTATTAATCATCGCACAGTCAGCCAGATGTTCAGACTGGATTTGGCATTTTGTCTACCTATCGAGTCATTATTATTATTATTATTATTATTATTATTATTATTATTATTATTATTATTATTTTCCAGCGATCGAAGCCAACTTTTCCAACCGAGGCAAGTGCAACCGCCTTAGGGGTTTATCAGGGAGTCCTCGTATTACGACTACAATTGAGCCCCAAAATTTCCATTGCTAAGTGAGACAGCTGTTAAGTGAGTTTTTCCCCTTTTTACAACCTTTCTTATCACCGTTAAGCGAATCACTCCGGTTGTTAAGTTACTCACACGGTCATTAAGTGAATCTGGCTTTCCCCATGGACTTTGCTGGTCAAAAGGTAGCAAAACGGGATCACGTGACCCCGGGGACGCTGCGAATGTCCTAAATATGAGTCAGTCGCCAAGCCTCTGAACTTTGATCATGTGACCTTGGGGATGCTGCAACGGTCATAAGTGTGAAAAACAAGTCATAAGTCCCTTTTTTCCCGTGCTGTTGTAACTACGCTCACTAAAATGAACTTTTGTTAAGTTGAGGACTACCTGCATGCAATCTCTGGTGAAATTTAAAGGCAAACGGTCTTGGTGAGCTGCTTTATTATTTAAATTATTAGCCAAGAGGGAAAAAAAGAGAGACAAAATTCCTTTCGGGGTTATTAAAGACGTTTCCCCTACCTTACTCAATCACAGATTATTTGAGTTTCTGTTTGGAAAATTAGTCACCGAGCTCCTTGCGCTTAAGTTGATTTTTAACAATTGCTCAATTAAAAACGGGCCCTGTGGACAAGATTGGTGAAAATAGGGTACTTGAGATTCTTAATGTTTGGCTGCCTTTTTGCTTGACGCTGGTTGCACAATGTTCTAGCAAATAATAATATAAATATTAAACAGACGCTCAAGGGCTCTTGGGACATCCGAATTCAAACAGGCAAGCTTGTGGCACAGAACACCCCAGACTTAACAATTGTGAATTCCCCCCCAGTTAGAATGGGTGGATCCAGTCCCAGAATTCCCGTTAGAATGGGTGGACTTCAAATCCCAGAATTCCCCAGCCAGCACGGGTGGTCTTCAACTCCTGGGTCACGTGATCTCCTTTTGCAACCTTCTGACAAGCAAAATCAAGGAGAGAAGCCAAATTCACTTCACAACTGCTTAAGAACGGGGGGGGCACGAGAGGTCGTAAAATGGGGCAAAATTCACTTCAACAACTGCCTGGCTTAGCAGTGGAAATTTTGGGTCCAATTGTGGTCGTATGTTGAGGAATAGAATAGAACAGAACAGAACAACAGGAATGGAATGGAATGGAATGGAATGGAATGGAATGGAATAGAATAGAATAGAATAGAATAGAATAGAATAGAATAGAATAGAATTACAGGATGGAATAGAATAGAATAGAATAGAATTACAGGATGGAATAGAATAGAATAGAATAGAATAGAATGGGATTGGAAGGGACCCTGGAGGTCTTCTAGTCCATCCCCCCGCTTAAGCAGGAGAACCTATACCATCTCAGATGAGTGACTGTCCAGTCTCTTCTTAAAAACTTCCATTGATGGAGCAGCCACAATTTCTGGTGGCAAGCTGTTCCACTGGTTAATTGTCCTCACTGTCAGGAAGTTTCTCCTTGATTCCAGGTTGCTTCTCTCCTTGATCAGTTTCCATCCATTGTTTCTCGTCCTTCCCTCTGATGCTCTGGTGAACGTGACCCCCCCTCTTCTTGGGGGCAGCCCCCCAAATACTGGAACACGGCTATCATGTCTCCCCTGTTTCTTCTTTTCTTTAGACTAGCCAAACCCAAATCCCGCAGCCGTTCTTCGTAGGTTTTAGCCTCCAGGCCTTGGTTCATCTTAGTTGCTCTTCTCTGAATTTTTTCCAAACTCTCAACGTCTTTTTTTATCTATTTTCTGTCGATGATTACCAGTTTGTCGAGCACCCAAACTGTGATCCCTTGCCCATGGAGACAGGGCAGTGTTCATAAGTATAAGGAGCAGTCGTAAATCCCTTTTGTCCAGTGCTGATGTAACTTTAAGTGCTTGTTAAACAAATGGCTGTAAGTCAAGGACTAGCGGTAGGTTACAGATGATCATTTAGAGTTAAGACTAGCTTGAAGATGCCCTGGCAGTTCTTCACCAGCCAGCTGTCGTTGCAACCTGCACGGAATGGATTAAGATATTGAAGATGCTGTCAGTTGCGCTTTTCCAGCATGTTCCTCTTAATTAACCTGTTAAGGCTTCATTAATTTTGCTCAGGCTTCCTGGAGGCAGCTCATTTAGGTTTTATTCTTTTTTTATTTTTTTAAGACAACAGATTGTTCTTAAACTCTAGGGAGGGAGGAAAGTGAGTGTTGCATTCAGGAATCAGCCAGAACTGAAGAATCAATCAATCAATCAATCAGAATAGAGCTGGAACGGACCTTGGAGGTCATCTAGTCCAACCCACTGCTCAAGCAGGAAACCCTATACCGTTTCAGACAAATGGCTGTCCAGTCTCTTCTTAAAAACTTCCAGTGTTGGAGCATTTACCACTTCTGGAGGCAGGTTGTTCCACTGGTTAATTGTTCTCCCTGTCAGGAAGTGGCTCCTTAGTTCTAGGTTGCTTCTCTCCTTGATGAGTTTCCACCCGTTGCTTCTTGTCCTGCCTTCAGGCGCTTTGGAGAAGAGCTTGACTCCCTCTTCTTTGGGGCAGCCCCTGAGATATTGGAAGACTGCTATCATGTCCCCCCTCGTCCTTCTCTTCTTTAAACTAGACAGACCCAATTCCAGCAACCGTTCCTCATATGTTTTAGCCTCCAGTCCCCTAATCATCTTTGCTGCTCTTCCCTGTACTCTTTCTAGAATCTCAACATCTTTTTTACATCGTGGTGACCAAAACTGGATGCAGTATTCCAAGTGTGGCCTTACCAAGGCCTTGTAAAGTGGTATTAATACTTTTGTAGTAGTAATAATAATAATAATAATAATAATAATAATAATAATAATAATAGTAATGATAAAGTTGGAAGGGACTTTGGAGGTCATCTAGTGCACCCCACAGCTCAAGCAGGTAACCCTATACCATTTTGGACAAATGGCTGTCCAGTCTCTTCTTAAAAACTTCCAGTGTTGGAGCATTCACCGCTTCTGGAGGCAGGTAGTTCCACTGGTTAATTGTTCTCACTGTCAGGAAATTTCTCCTTATTTCCAGGTTGCTTCTCTCCTTGATTAGTTTCCATCCATTGCTTCTTGTCCTGCCTTCAGGCGCTTTGGAGAATAGCTTGACTCCCTCTTCTTCGGGGCAGCCCCTGAGAGATTGGAAGACTGCTATCATGTCCCCCCTCGTCCTTCGTTAAACTAGACCTACCCATATCCTGTCACCTCTCACCACAACGGTACAAAAATATGAAAAAAAAAAAAGTCCTGAAGATTTATCAGAATTTCGGATTTTTATTTTTAATTTTTTTTTAAAAAGCAGCTGTTACCTACAACTTTAGGGTGATCCCAGTTGGCATAGATAAAAGTACTGAAATCCATTTCGGCCCAAATTAGGGGATATGAGGAATGCTTTTTAAAGATGACATTCGACGCTAAAGAAAAGTTACCTCGATAAATTGTCGGCTAAATAAATCCCATCTCTTTTGAGCAAATGTACAGAAATAGGTGCACCACGGGGTGGTTTTGGCAGAGTTTTCCCATTGTTTTTGTCCAAATTTTTCACTGCCATGGAACAAAGCAGAATATTGCATGAGACCCTGAGCTGGTCTTAGTAAGGGTTTGTGTGTGTGTGTGTGTGTGTGTTTTAAATTAAATAGCTGAAGGACAGCAGAGAACAGGAAGGGCTGATGGTTTTATCACTTGCAGCCAGACAAATCCTGGATATCTTGGAAAACAGGAAAAGCTTTGAATGCTTCCATATGGTAGAGAATATGCTAGAAATGCAGAAAAAGATCATTTGGCCCCAGAGACCTAGATGCCTCGAGATTTAAATTAAAGGAGATTTTATTTGGAGAGGTAGTTTGGTCTAGTGACTCTAGTAGTTATTTCACCAAGGTAGAAATCAGGAGGCGTTGAGTTCCAGTAGCACCTTAACCACAAAAGCTGGCTGGGTGACTTTGAGCTAATCACCAGGAGACGATGAGTTATAGTCCCAAGTTAACCATGAAAGCTGGTTGAGTGACTTTGAGTCAATCACTAGGAGATGGTGAGTTCTAGTCCCGCCTTAGCCAGGAAAGCTGGTTCGGTGACTTTGGGCCAGTCACCAGGAGAGGGTGAATTTTAGTCCCACCTTAGCCAGGAAAGCTGGTTCGGTGACTTTGGGCCAGTCACCAGGAGAGGGTGAATTCTAGTCCCACCTTAGCCAGGAAAGCTGGTTCGGTGACTTTGGGCCAGTCACCAGGAGAGGGTGAATTCTAGTCCCACCTTAGCCAGGAAAGCTGGTTCGGTGACTTTGGGCCAGTCACCAGGAGAGGGTGAATTCTAGTCCCACCCTAGCCAGGAAAGCTGGTTCGGTGACTTTGGGCCAGTCACCAGGAGAGGGTGAATTCTAGTCCCACCTTAGGCAGGAAAGCTGGCTGGGTGACTTAATCACTAGGAGATGGTGAGTTCTAGTCTCACCTTAGCCATGAAAGCTGGTTGGGTGACTTTGGGTCAACACCCAGGAGGAAGTGA
Organism: Crotalus adamanteus; assembly: GCA_039797435.1. Taxonomy (NCBI): domain Eukaryota; kingdom Metazoa; phylum Chordata; class Lepidosauria; order Squamata; family Viperidae; genus Crotalus; species Crotalus adamanteus. The sequence continues at coordinate 123,871,860 of CM077921.1, forward strand.
GTTCTAGTCCCGCCTTAGCCATGAAAGCGTAACCCTTCAAAGACTATTCTCCTCTATTCAGAACACCCGAGAAATTTTAGGCCATGCGCCCTTTTTCCCAAATCAAAATCAGAATCAGCAAACTTCACACCAAACGGGCGTCTCGTACGCGGTTCCACCCAGAGAATAATTTTTTGATTTTTGCCTTAGTTTTGTTTGTTTGGTTCATCTCTGGCTTTAATCAGTCACGTTGCCAAGTTTGAGCAAGGCTGGATTCAACCCTCAAAGCTGTGGAGTCTAATTAAAAATTAAAAATAGAGCCACGAAGCTGTACAACCAACAGTGTCAACAATGAAACTATACGATTCTAAAAAGTCCCAAGCCGGAAAACTAAATGAAACCAGTTCCAAAAAAGCCAATTTCCAAGAACAGGGGAAGTAAGTGTGTGTGTGTGTGTGTGTGTGTGCGCGCGCGCACACACGCGTATGTACAACAGTCATAAGTGTGAAAAAATAAAGTCCCTTTTTTCAATGCCGTTGTAAAATCTGAACGGTTACTAAAAGAATTGTTCTAAACCACTGTCTTTGCTTTCTTTTACCACGGATGTTTCCAGGTCTTTGCATATTGTGAATTTTATATTATCATTACAATTAATCAGACTCAGATAGCTGTCCAACTCCCGGTGGGGCACAACAATGAGAGAAAACCGCAATGTAAAAACTACAAGTATAAAATGTAAAAATCCATATTAGTATAAAGCATAAAAACGAAGAGAGACAAAAATCTGGGTGGCAAGAGACATTAAAAACGGCCAGTTCAACAATAAAAACCATCTCAGCAAGTCTCCGGTAAGCCCAGGTATTATAAATTATATGGAGATTTATAAGGAATGATAAAAGAGACATCGATTTTAGTTTAAACGGACACATACGGTGGCCTCACGGTGAAATAAAAGGCAGAAAAAGATCTATTTCTCATTTCCGCTTAAACAGTCATTAATGTTCTACTGGGGAAATGAAAGTTGGAATGTTACAGCCAGAAATGCATGTTTTGTTTAACTTAGCAGCTCTACCTTAAATCGGTGGATAAGGCAGCTTTTACTTGGAAATATTAGTAAGAGTTATCAACTGCCCATTTCTGATTCATCCCAATTATCCAAGTTGGGGGGGGGGGGGTTGCTGGCATTGCTATGAACAATCAAGAGTTTTATTTAGGCTCGGCTGCAAAGTTTTAGGGCACAAGATTTGACACTGGTCTAACATCTTAATATTACATTTTCAAAGAGTCAGAAGATCTGAATATGTGATGATAAGATGGATAGGATAGGATAAAAATAGGATAGGATAGGATAGGATAGGATAGGATAGGATAGGATAGGATAGGATAGGATAGGATACGATAGGATTAGAGAATAGAATAGAATAAAAAATACAGAATAGAATAGAATAGAATAGAATAGAATAGAAATACAGAATAGAACAGAACAGAATAAAACAGAATAAAATACAGAATAGAATAGAATAGGAAATGGAAATTAGAATGGAATAGAATAGAAATACAGAATAGAACAGAACAGAATAGAAATACAGAATAGAATAGAATAGGATAGAACAGAACAGAATAGAATTTCTATCACTAAGCAGTGAGGTCACCATATGACAGCACCTGTTTTACAATCTTTTGTGCTGCTGCCATTAAGCAAATAATGTGATTTTTAAGCAAATGCAGCTTTTTCCCATTGACATCAGAAGTCAGTTGGGAAACATGGCTGTGTAGCCTTGCATGGGGGACACGGGGGACCACAAAACCATGGAGCTGATTGGCCCCTTGAGAACCCCCCCACACACACCTGTACAGGTTATCCTCGACTTACAACAGTTCATTTAGTGACCGTTCAAAGTTACAACGGCATCGAAAAAGGTCACATCCCTGTGGTCGTGGGATCAAAATCCAGATGCCGAGAAACTGTCATGTACCTATGACAGTTGCAGTATCCCGTGCTCACGGGATCCCCATTTGTGAACTTCTGACCAGCGAAGTCAACGGGGGGGGGGAAGCCAGATTCACTTAATCACTAACTTCACAACTGCAGTGATTCCCTTAACAACTGTGGCAAGAAAGGTCGTAAAACGGGGGGGGGGATTCACTTAACAGCCGTCTCGCTTAAGAGCAGAACTAAAACCAATTTTAGTTTTCATTAAACTAAAGTCTTTTGAAACAGGAACAGAAAACCTGGACTCCGTTGTGGGTCGTAAATCGAGGTCTACCTTGCATAGGATTGCAAGGAATAATATATTACTCTAGGGAGCACTGAGGCCAACATTTTGTAATGACAGAGGAATTTCAGTTCAATCCCTGGAGGAAAGACTGAACAGGAGGGGTGGGAATATTAATTTTAGATACTCATCTGATCTTCAAATCCTGGGTCCTTAAGAGCTTAGTAGCTTTCCTGCAACTGGAGAGGGGCACTTAGTATATAATACTATCTCATTTAACACTGAAACACACACACACACACACACACACATATATATATACATATACACACAGACATATATACACACACAGAGACATATATATATATACGTACATATATGCATATATACATACACATACACACATATACACATACCCACACACATATATACACACACATACACATATATGTAGACAGACAGACATATGTGTTTTCTGAGGTTTTTGCGGGTATTTGTATGTAGGTCTTTGGTTGTTCGGGTTTTCTCCCACGTAAAATTGGAAGTGGGAGAAAACCCGAACAACCAAAGACCTACAGACATACATATATATACATATACACATATACATATACACATATGCATATATACATACATATATGTATATATACATACACACACATATATATACACACACATATATATATACATACACATACACACATATATACATACACATATATACACACACATATACAAAGACAGATATATACAGATATACATATACACATACACACATATATATACACACACAAACATACATATATATATACACACACATATACAGACACACACACATATATACATATACACACACACACGCACACATATTTAAAAGGTTATAAGAGACTGTTAAAGCGTTGATCTCCGGGATGAAAAAATCTTTTATTTAACACTGAGCTTTCGACCCAGAAAAATTCCTTGAAGAAGTTTCAAAATTCTCATGCAAAAAAAAAAAAACAAAAACAAAAACACAAAAAACCAGTTTGGAGATCGACAGATTCAAAATGAGTTTGCACTTTATATTAAACAATCAGGAAATCTAGTATCTAATCTGGCATGCAAACCGAGCCATTATTCTTTACTCTACAAACCATGGTTTCAACAAGCTTCTTATGACTTTGCTCTGACTTTGTTTAAACTGGAGGGAAACAAAAAAAATGCAGATTTGGGATTTTGGAGCAGCTGAAATTCAGGACCCAACTGAATTATATACACATAATTATAGAGGTATATACATATGTGTGTATATAGCATGTCCATGTGTTTGTTATGTATGTGTACACTTCTGAGAGCAGGCCACAGAATTTCACTTTTCATGTGTGCTAGTGCGGCCACAGTAAAAACTACGATAATGAAGATAAAGATAAACTTTAAGCCATCCAAGTTAGTTAGGCCACAAACTAACCAAAACAGCTGAGGCTCCCCTGTGGAACTGTGGTTTATTAACAAGCCACAGATTCAGGGCTCAAACACAACCTTACACACATTGTAACATCAGTATCCCAATCATGCTTTTACACCAAGGTGAAAGGAATTGTGTAACTCTGCAGTTTTCTTGGGAACTCAGCACAAAGACAGATGTCCCCAAATAAAACTTTTTTTACATTTTTCTTTTTTACTTTTTTTACCTTGTTCCTTTTTTTTTTACTTTTTTACTTTCCTGTCTTGCTCAACCAAGATCAAACCAGGTTTGATTGTGCTTAGGTTTCCCCCCTCCCCCCCATATCAGCTCGGTGCTGTCACTTAAAAGAGTTTTAATGTGGATTTAAGGAAATTTCTCTCGGTGTTTCTCCATCTTGGCAATTTGCAAGATGTGTGGACTTCAATTCCCAGAATTCCCCAGCCAGCTGTGCTGGCTGGGGAATCCTGGGAGTTGAAGTCCATATCTTCAAGCTGGCAAGTTTAAGAAACACTTAAATTCTAAATTCATTATCCTGGTCAACCTAGCATCCTGATACTAGGGTCCGATTCCTTGGGATTTTTCCATAAACCCAGAATTAATAGCCAGGAGCTTTCAGATGCTCAATTCACAGCCCTGAACTGTGTAATTGTTCCATTTTTTTTTATTTATTTTTTTTTTGACAAAAAGCTAAAGAGGCAGCAGTTTTCTCGGCTTCCCGGAAACCTTGTTAGGAACCGGCAGAGCAAGCAGTATTTAATTTTGGCCATCAAGGCTATCATTAAAAGAGGCAGAAAGTGGGGGGGGGGCACTGAAAGTAAAGAGAAAATAACATTTGCAGCCTTCTTCCTTTCGGCCTGCGCAGGTAACTGGTGTACTGATTAACTAACCAGCTCTTTAGAAGCTTCACACAAACAGGCTAATAAGAGTGTGGCTGAACAATTCCAGCACAGGAATCGTCAATCAATCAATCTTTTGAAGTTGGGACACTTTGTGTCCACAGCAAAAAAACTGAACACAACCTCACTTTCTCTTTCCAGCCCTCCCCCCTCAAAAACAAAGAAGCGACCCCCTCCTCTACTCACAAACAGCTAAACCATGGTTTACAGACGGCGGCTGAGCAATGCCAGCACAGGGATAATAAATAACAAATAAATAAAAACACTTTGTGTCAACAGCCAAGAAACTGACCACAACCTCACTTTCTCTTTCCAGCCCCCCCCCTCAAAAACAAAGAAGCGACCCCCTCCTCTACTCACAAACAGCTAAACCATGGTTTACAGACGGCGGCTGAGCAATGCCAGCACAGGGATAATAAATAACAAATAAATAAAAACACTTTGTGTCAACAGCCAAGAAACTGACCACAACCTCACTTTCTCTTTCCAGCCCCCTCCCCTCAAAAACAAAGAAGCGACCCCCTCCTCTCCCCCAAACAGGTTGAGCCAAACCATGGTTTATAGACCGTGGCTGAGCAATTATAAGAAACGAACAAGCAAATAAAACACTTTGTGCCAACCGCAAAGAAACTCAACGCAACCTCACTTTCTCTTTCCAGCCCCCCCCCACGCAAAAAAAAAAAAAAAACCAACCCAGGAAGCGACTCCAATCTCCTTCGAAGCAAGCAGAACATTTTCCAAGAGGACCCTGTACAGTACTACAACTCCCATCCGGCCAGCTGGGAAGCATGGGCGTCGAAATTCCCTGGTGCAGCGGGAACCCTCGGTTCTCTCTCTCTTTCTCTCTCTCTCTCCACCCCCGCCACCCCGGGTCTTCCCTTGCAGACGTTCCCTGACGCCCCCCCCCAAAAAGCCACCACCGGCGCTCCTTTTGCAACCGGGCGCCCGCGGGCGCCACCTCGGGAGCTCCGCTAGAAGTCGGGGGCGGTGGGGGAAGAAAAAAAAACCCCACCCAAATCCCAGGGGCAATTCTTAAAAAGGGGTCTCCGAAGCTCCTGTGCGCCCCCCCTTCGCCCCCCACCCCCCAAAACACACGCCCGGCCCTCCCTCCGCTGCAGGCACAGGAGACCCCCGGGGGGGGCTGGCTGGCTGTCCCCCCCAGTCACTCGCCCCCCCCGAAGGGCGCGGGGGGGCTCGCAGACACCCCCCGGGGGGGCTAAACCCGGCCAAGCGCCCCCCTCCCCGGGCCTGCCGCTTCTCCCCCGCGTGGCTGAAAACTCCCGCGACCTTCCGCGGGGGCGAAAGCCGCTTACCTGGGGCGCCGAGCCGGACCGCGCTTGGGCAAGCTGGGGCGGGCAAGGCAGGCGGCTTGGAGCGGGGGGGGGGGGGGAAAGGCCGGCCGGCCGGCAGCAGCGAGGAAGGGGATCCAGCCGAGGCAGGCGGAGCGGGGTCGGGGTCGAGGACGGCAGCTCCACTCGGGACCAGCGGGGCTGCCGGAGGCGCGGGGCGGGCTGCGCGTCCGGCCGCTTCTCCCAGCGAGGAAGGGAAGCCGGGAGGCGGAGCTCCCCGCAGGAGGGAGCCGCCCAGCGACGCAGCCGGGCGGGAGCCGGCTCCCCGCCTTGGCCGGGCGAGGCTCCGGCCCCGCGGGCGGGAGGGTCCAGGCGGGACCCCCCGGAGGAGCAGCCGGGACGGGGGAAAGGGCTGCCTAGGAAGGTTCCCCCCCCCCGGAGCCGCAGGCGGGGGTGGAGGGGTGAGAGACCCCGGCCCGGGCTCTTTTCCCACCCGCCAGGAGGGGGTCTTCCCGCATCTTGGTCGTGCGAAGGGGCGGAGGAGGCGACACGCGCGTCTTTGCCGAGCCTGGTGGGCTTTCCAGGGCTCGCACGTGCTCCTAACCCAAGGAGCGGAGTAACCCCCCCCCCCCAGTGAATAAAAGCTGGTCTTGGGGATGGGGGAGATCCGGGAAGGGGTGTATATGTGTCAAGAGAGGGGGGGAGAAATGGATAGATGGTAGGAGAGAGAGAAAGGGAGAGAGAGGGAGGGATAGAAATAGGTGAAGACACAGAAAATAGAACTACTACAGAGAAAGAAAGAGAGGATAAATTCATGATTGATAGGAAAGAGAGGAGCAGGACAGAAGGAGAAATAGTGAATAGATAAAGAGAGAGAGGATACAAAGAAATAGGCGATAAATAGATACAGAAGAGTGAACGAGAAGAGAAAAATAGAGAAATAGAAAAAGGAAGAGAGAAATAGAGGAGAAATGAGATTGAGAGAGGAGAAATGGATAGATGATAGGAGAGAGGGACAGGAGAAATAGGTGAAGAGGGAAAATAGAACTAGATAGATAGATAGATAGATAGATAGATAGATAGATAGATAGATAGATAGATAGATAGATAGATAGATAGATAGATAGATAGATAGATAGACAGACAGACAGACACTGGTTGATCAATGGATGGATGAACACACACATAGGCGATAGATAGACAGCTAGATAGATAGATAGATAGATAGAGATAGATAGATAGATAGATAGATAGATAGATAGATAGATAGATAGATAGATAGATAGATTGATAGAGATAGATAGATAGATAGATAGATAGATAGATAGATAGATAGATAGATAGATAGACAGATACTGGTTGATCAATGGATGGATGAACACACACATAGGCGATAGATAGACAGACAGATAGATAGATAGATAGATAGATAGATAGATAGATAGATAGAGATAGATAGATAGATAGATAGATAGATAGATAGATAGATAGATAGATAGATGATAGAAATAGATAGATAGATAGACAGATACTGGTTGATCAATGGATGGATGAACACACACATAGGCGATAGACAGATAGATAGATAGATAGATAGATAGATAGATAGATAGATAGATAGATAGATAGATAGATATACTGGTTGATCAATGGATGGATGAACAGCACACATAGGCAATAGATAGGTAGGTAGGTAGGTAGGTAGGTAGATAGATAGATAGATAGATAGATAGATAGATAGATAGATAGATAGATAGATAGATAGATAGATAGATAGATAGATAGATAGATAGATAGATAGATAGATAGATAGATATACTGGTTGATCAATGGATGGATGAACACACATAGGCGATAGGTAGGTAGGTAGGTAGGTAGGTAGGTAGGTAGATAGATAGATAGATAGATAGATAGATAGATAGATAGATAGATAGATAGATAGATAGATAGATAGATAGATAGATAGATAGATAGATATAAAAGAGGAAAAATAGAGCTAACTAGAGAGAGAAATGAGTCAGTTGATAATAGATAAGAGAGCAAGAGAGGAGAAAAAGAAAAAGAAAGAAGAGATAGGAGAAATAAAGGAGAAATGAAGATAGACAGATAGACTATATCTGCATGTGTTTTTGTGCACAAGGCTCAACACACACCTACTGCCTGTGTATGTATAAACTATTGGCACTCCTGCCTCTTGGGCCAAAGATTAACACAAGCCAGGACTGTATTCAGTAATCTCCTTTACAAAATGTAATAAGTGCTCCCTCCCTCCCTCCCCCAGCCATCAATTAGATTTAAGGACGTGTGTGTGTGTGTGTGTGTGTGTGTGTGTGTGTGTGTGTGTGTGTGTGTGTGTGCCCGCCTGCATGAGCCAGGAAAAATGCGGAACGGCTGAGATTTGCATAAGGTACATTGAGAGAGATGTAATGATGATAAATAAAAGTGGATGTAAATCACACTTTATGTGGAATAAGAAGGATTTGCACACACAGACACACACACAGACACCACTTTTACCAAACATATCAAGATGCAGCTCTTCCATTAGGTCAGTGGTTCTCAACCTTTTTAATGCCGCGACCCCCAACCGGTTGTAAGTCGAGGACTACCCAACCGGTCGTAAGTCGAGGACTACTCAACTGGTGCAGCACCGTTTGCAGAATGGCACTTTTGGCGGGCTCAGCAGGGCAGAGACAGCCTGGACAATTCCTATTGGCTTTTGAAAGCCAATAGAATTAGACTCTATTCAAGAGAGTCTATTCCATTGGCTTTCAAAAGCCAATAGAATAAAAGGGAGGAGCACAGCTAAGGAAAAGGGGGAAAAAATGGCAGACTGCGTTGTTTGGCGACCCCCGTGAAATGGTCGTTCGACCCCAAATGGGGTCCCGACCCACAGGTTGAGAACCACTGCATTAGGTGTTTCGGCTTTTCCTCACTGCTTTTAATTGTGTGAGTTTTCTAAAAAAAAAAAAAAAAGCCAATTTGTTTTTGCCTGGGAAATCTAGCCGTTTTGGTCCAAGCTGATTTCTCCTGCATGCAATAAACCGAGATCAAGCCTGCTCCCTATTTATTCCAGCCACATTCCAGATAAGTCCTTGACTTATGACCACGACTGAGCCCAAAATTTCTGCTGCTAAGTGAGACTATTGTGACATCCCCTCAACTCCACTGAAGATGTTACCTAGCCTGGTAATGAAATGTTTGGAAACCAACCCAGAAGCTTGGAGAACGAACCTCCACCTTCATCCCTACAGATATTCGTCACTATTGCAAAAGGTTACAAGTCAATCACTATCTGTATGAATTTAATAATAAATATTCGGATAAGAATCAGTGGTGGGATTCAAATAGGGGAACCACCGGTTCTCTGGGTGGATGCCGCTTCCAGAAGTCCGTTCTGGGCCTGGGCAACAAAAAAATTAGCTACCGTTTCTGCCGAAGTGGTGCGAACCGGCTGAATCCCACCTCCCTCTCTCTCTCTCTCCCTCCCTCCCTCTCTCTCTCTCTCTCTCTCTCTATCTATCTATCTATCATCTAATCTATTCATTATCTGTCTTGTCTATAATCATTCATATATCTAATCTATCTATCTATGATCTATCTATCATCTAATCTATTCATTATCTCTGTCTTGTCTATATCTATATCTAATCATTCATCTATCTAATCATTCATCTATCTAATCATCTATCTATCTACCTATCATCTAATCTATTCATTATCTGTATGTATCTATCTATCTATCTATCTATCTATCTATCTATCTATCTATCTATCTATCTATCTATCTATCTATCTATCTATCTACCTACCTATCTAATCTATTCATTATCTCTATCTATCTATCATCTATCTATCTATCTATCTATCTATCTATCTATCTACCTACCTATCATCTAATCTATTCATTATATCTATCTATCTATCTATCTAATCATTCATTCATCTATCTATCTATCTATCTATCTATCTATCTATCTATCTATCTATCTATCTATCTATCTACCTATCATCTAATCTATTATCTGTATCTATCTATCTATCTATCTATCTATCTATCTATCTATCTATCTATCTATCTATCTATCTATCTATCTATCTATCTATCTATGTCTTTGGTTGTTCGGGTTTTCTCCCGCGTAAAATTGGAAGTGTCTTGGCGACGTTTCGACGAAGTCCCATTCGTCATCTTCAGGCTGGTGTTTTCAGCTTCGTGCTTCGAGCAGCAATGTGTGGTCTTACCTGTTTCTTCCTTTTAACTGCCAGTGGGGGTATGAACTGATTGGGTGGGAGCTTGGCTGTGTTCTGATTGGGTGGAGGTGTGTTTTGATTGGTTAGGGGCTTGGCTGTGCTCTGATTGGCTGGGGGGTTGGCTGTGCTCTGATTGGCTGGGGGAGTGTTCTGTTTGATTGTGCTCAGGTTAGTCTGAGTTGCAGAGGGGTTTAAGATTTTGGGCTGCCTTGCTATTTTTTGGCTTCGCGTTCGTGGTCGTGCCTCCCCGACATGGAGGGTGTCAGTTTGCTTCATGTTTGGATTGGAGGGGTTTAAAGTGGCTAATGATGCAGCTGTGGTCTGGCTTCTGGTTTGTGGTCGTGCCTCATCATCGGTGTGGCTTTGGGTTTGTTTTTTGCGTGGATGTGTGGTGGTGACATCCTGTGTGGTTTTTGTGAGTGTGGGTCTGGTATCATTTTTTGTGTTAGGGAGTCGTTTGTCAATAAGGGCGGGTTTCCAAATGGCTGGTAGGTGGGAGGTATCATCTCGCTTGTTCATGCTGTGTGGGCGTTTTTCTATCTCGATGGCTTCTCTGATTATTCTGTTATTAAAATGTTCACTTTTGGCAATGGTTCTGGTATTTTTAAAGTCAATTTCATGTCCTGTGGCTTTAAGGTGTTGGACCAGGGAAGATGTTGGTTCCTCTTTTTTGACTGAGTTCTTATGTTCTTCAATGCATGCACTTATTCTTCTGTTGGTTTGTCCAATGTATGTGGTGGGACAAGTGGTGCATGGGATTTCGTATACTCCTTGATTTTCTAATTCAATTTTATCTTTGGGGTTTCTAAGGATGGTGGATATTTTTCTGTTTGTGCAGAATGCTGTTTTGATGTTGTGTTTATGGAGGATCTTACTGATTCTGTCTGTGGTGCCTTTTATGTATGGGAGGAGGGCTTTGCCGTTTTCTTGTTCTTTGTCTTGGATTTTAGTGGGGGTTTCTTTTTGGATTAGGTTTGTAATCTTATTTCTATGGAATCCATTGGATGTTAGTACATTGGTGAGAGTGTGTAGTTCGGTTTTTAGGTGTTGTTAGTCAGCTAAGCGTTTTGTTCTGGAGATGAGTGTCTTGGCTACAGAGTTGATCTGTGCTGGGTGGTGGTGTGAGAGAGCGTGCAGATAGCGGTTTGTGTGTGTTTTCTTCTGGTAGATGGTGTGTCCTAGGGAGCCATTGGATTTCTTGTAGACTAAGACATCCAGGAAGGGAAGTTGGTTGTTAGCTTCTGTTTCCATGGTGAACTGTATTTTGGGGTGTAGGCTGTTGAGGTGTGTGAGGAAGTTGTCCAGTTTTTCCTTCCCATGTGGCCAGATTATGAAGGTGTCGTCTACGTATCTGAGCCAGAGTTTGGGTTTGTGATCCGATTTTTCTAGAGCTTGGGTTTCAAAGTGTTCCATGTAGAGGTTGGCAATGACAGGTGAGAGGGGTGATCCCATGGGTGCTCCTTCTGTTTGTTTGTATTTTTGTCCATTATAGGTGAAGTAGGTGTTGGATAGGCAGTGGTTGGTCAGATCTAAGATGTGTTTGGGGGGGTTATATCTATCTATCTATCTATCTATCTATCTATCTATCTATCTATCTATCTATCTATCTATCTATCTATCTCTATCATCTAATCCATTCATTATCTCTTTCTTGTCTGTCTATCTATCTATCTACCTACCTACCTACCTACCTACCTACCTACCTACCTACCTACCTACCTACCTACAATGGTGGGATTCAGATAGATGAAACATCGGTTCTCTGTGTGGATGCCGCTTCCAGAAGTCCATTCTGGGCCCGGGCAACAAAAAATTAGCTACCGGTTCTGCTGAACTGGTGCAAATTGGCTGAATTCCACCCCTGATAAGAATATTAAGATATCGTACCACTGGGTGTGAAGGTGCCAGGGGGAGAAGCAGGGAGACGCCGGTTCACCCTCATCCTTGTGACCGTGAACGCTCACACTTCCTTTGATTAAGTTACCTCCCCTCTCTTCAGGCTACCCTACGGGGTTGTCATCGTGGGAAAAAATGACAGGCAGGAACGCCCAGTTCTTCGCTTGGAGGAAAAGCCAGCTCATAAATCAATCACACAAACGACGGCGCACGCTTTCCCACGCTGGCCTGGAAGTCCACCAAGTGAGTCCAACAAAGGCCAAAACCGAAAGGTGCATCAGAAAATCCCAAAGGTGCTTTTTTTTTCTTTCCAGGAGGTTACTGGACTTTCTCGTTTTTCTTTGAAGACGTTTCGCTTCTCCTCCCAGAAGCTTCCTCGGTTCTGAAGAAGCTTCAAAAGTGAACACTAATCACACCTTCAGCGGAGATCTGAGAAGAACCCACAACTGATTTCGGGCAGCATACGATTCACGCACGTTCGTTCCTCTTTTTTCCCTCTGCACAAAGATCTATCCCAACTCAAAAAAAAAAAAACACCAACCCTGAATTTATCTACAGGTAGTCCTCGACTTACAACAATTCATTTAGCGTCCGTTCGAAGTTACAACAGCACCGCAAAAAGTGACTTAGGACCGTTTTTCACCCTTACGACTGTCGCAGCCTCCCTGCGGTCACGCGATTAAAATTCAGACGCTTGGCAACCGACCCACATTTATGACGGTCGCAGCGTCCCAAGGGGGGTGTCACGCGATCCCCTTTGACGACTTTCTGACAAGCAAAGTCAAAGGGGGGGGGAAGCCAGATTGACTTAACAACCAGGTTACAAACTGAACAGCTGCAGCGATTCGCTGAACAGATGTGTCACGAAAAGTCGTCAAATGGGGCAAAACTTGCTTGACACATTTTTCACTTAACAATGTAAATTTTGGGGCTCGGTCGTAAGTTGAGGACTGTCTATATTTCAGGGCACCCGTCTGATAAAACGCTACCTGCTTTTTTTGGCTGATTATCGATTAAAAATTATTTCTTTTTTCGGCTGCCGAATGGGTAAAAGACACTGAGCTTGTCAGCTAGAACAGGGCTTTTCGACCAGTGGTACAGGTACCACCTGTGGTACATTGGCACCTGGCAGGTGGTACGCGACCATCCTAGAAAAGTGGTAGCGGGAGAGGGGAATAAGCTGAACCGTACTGCATAAGCCTGAGCGAGAGATGGCTGGAGCTGCAGGGCTCAGCGGAAGCGCCAGGATCAGTGCCGCTTTCCAGCTGATCGGCACTTCTTCGGGGCTGTCAGGGCTCAGTGGAAGCGCCAGGATCAGTGTCAGGATCCAGCTGTAGCTCGGCGCTGATCCTGGCGCTTCCGCTGAGCCCAGAAGAAGCGCCGATCAGCTGGAATGTTGCAGCCTCTCCAGGGTCTTGTGATTTACATTCAGATGCTTGGCAACTGCTTCATATTTATGACAGTCACGGTGTCCCAGGGTCATGTGAAGTGACCAAAACCTGCTGCAACCACCCAGCAGACGGGGGGAATAAAAACCAAACACCCCCCCCACCCCACCCCCGCTGCCAATCCTAAACAGAAATGCTCACAACAATGGAAACCTCGGACACGAGGAAGAGCGCCGCCGGGCAGGCGGGCAGGCAGGTGTCTTGCTCGGCTGTGGCTTGGGGGACACTTTTTTCAGTGCCATTGTAACTTTGAACAGTCACTAAGCGAACTGTTGTAAGTCGAGGACTACCTGTACTTCATCAGTTTTTTCCTCTTTTTTTTTGGGTCATCAAGTTTTTGACACCTTGCTAGGCGACTAGTGGTACTCGGATGTTGCTGTATCCTAAAAGTGGTACAATGGGTGAAAAGGTTGAAAAGCCCTGAGCTAGAAAATTGACAGTCAAGGTTTGAGTGCCGCGTGATGGGGTGAGCTCCCGTCTCTTGCTCCAGCTCCTGCAGTTCGAAAGCGTGCAAACGCGAGTAGATCAATAGGTACCACTTGGATGGGAAGCAAAAGAGTGTTTCGTGCGCCTTTGATGTATAACCATGCTGGTCACCGAAATATTTTCGGACAACGCTGGGTCCCTCAGTTGAGAAACGGAGACGAACACCACGCAACCGAGTTGTACACAACCTTTCCCGAATTTTTCCGCAGTTTCCCGGAGTGCGTGTGTGTGAACGTGATCCTCTTTTGCAACCTTCTGACAAGCAAAGTCAACAAAGAAAGTCGGTTTCCCTTAACAACCGTGTTACCGACTTAACGACTGCAGCGATTCGCTTAACAACTGCGGTAAGAAAGGGCGTGAAACGGAGCAAAAGTCACTTCCCAACTCTCGCTTAGCGGCGGAAATCTGGGCCTTCCCTGTAGTTTTTTAAGCGGAGGATTACCTGTATTAGAAACCTATTTAGATTTCCCCCCCCCAAAAAAAAACAAAAGAAATTGGAAGAAGAAGACAATAATTTCAGTCCCTGCAGTCCAAACAAAAATTACAAGCACCTGCTTGGGATTTGGATGGGAGACCACTAGGAAATCACAGCACCAGGCCCAGACTTGGAAGGAAAGAAAAAGAGAAAAGAACAGCAAGTCTGTCCCGTATTGTTGTTAAAAAAGAATTACACACAGGTGTAACCGTGAAGTCACAAAGAAGCCATCTCAAGGGGAAAGGTTTGCTTTTTCAAAATCTGAAGGGCCGCATCTGCTGTCAGCTGGCCTCTGCAAAGGATGCTGCGATATCACAGCTGGTCCCCAACTTACGACAGCCCATTTAGCGACTGTTCAAAGTTACAACGGTGCTGAAAAAAAAGGGTCTGGCGATTGGTCCTCGCACTTATGACTGTCGCAGCACCTCCACGGTCCTGTGATCAAAATCTGGGCGCATGGCAACCAGCGTGTATTTACGATGTTTGGAGCATCCTGGGGTCACGTGGTCCCCATTTTTATGACAGCTTCCGGCAAGCACAAAGTCAATGGGGGGGAGGAGCTGGATTCGCTTTACAACCTCATGATTCGCTTAAAGTTTGTGGCAAAAAGTTCATGAAAATCACACGCTTAAGAATGACCAGCTTGCTCAGCAACAGAAATCCCGGTCCTAATTGTCGTTGTAAGTTGAGGACTGCTTGTATTTGCTTCTTGGATCCTGCCTCCTTCCTGCTCCCTCTTTCTATTTTCACCTCTGACAACCTTGCGAGGTGGGCCAGAGCCACAGAGTGTGGCTAAAATCCTCAAGATGGCGGCCACCCAGGGGCAATTAGAGTCCCCACTGGCTTTTGATGGCCATCACAGCTTTGATCTGGCCATCTTGACTTTTTTGACCATCCTTTGGGGACACCCCTTCGGCAGGGAGAAACTGACCTGCCCGGATCAGTTTCTGGTTGCGAGCGGGATCAGCACTGTCTTCCCAGCAACACCTCAACCGCAACCCAGCCCTGGCAGAGGCAAAAAAGAGAATTGTGCAAAGAGTCCGTTGTGTCACTTGTTGAGATTAACACAAAACCTTGCTTAACGTCTGCTGCCAACACCCAGTGATTGACATTGTTAAACCCAGTGGGGGGGGTGTGTGGTTGAGAGGTGGAGCAGGCACCAGGGAGACTCGGGTACAAATCTTCCCTCGACCCTGGAAGCTTACTGAGTGACTTCGGGCCAAATGGTTCCTTCCCACTCCAGCCTACCTTGCAGGGATGTTGGGATAAAACCCAGAGAGATTGCCCCTGCAGAAAACAAGGGATGGAGATCTCGAAAGGACCAAGCCGTCATTTGTGTGTGGGCTGAGGAAGTGCGAAGGTGGCTTATTCCACAAACCAGAGGACCAGTTTGGTCTAGTGGTAGACACCAGGAGGCTGTGAGTTCTAATCCCGCCTTAGCCATGAAAGCCAGCTGGGTGACTTTGGGCCAATCCCCAGGTGACGGTGAGTTCTAGTCCCGCCTTAGGCATGAAAGCCAGCTGGCTGACTTTGGGCCAATCACCAGGTGACGGTGAGTTCTAGTCCCGCCTTAGGCATGAAAGCCAGCTGGGTGACTTTGGGCCAATCACCAGGAGACGGTGAGTTCTAGTCCCACCTTAGGCATGAAAACCAGCTGGGTGACTTTGGGCCAATCACCAGGAGACGGTGAGTTCTAGTCCCGCCTTAGGCATGAAAGCCAGCTGGGTGACTTTGGGCCAGGAGTTGGTGAGTTCTAGTCTTGCCTTAGGCATGAAAGCCAGCTGGGTGACTTCGAACGGTCACTAAATGAACTGCTGTTAAGTCGAGGACTACCTGTCACAGGTTTTATATGGTGCCATAGAGATCCAGTTCTGGTTTCACCGTTTTAATTTAGTTTTTATGCCCAGTCGCTTGTTGAGATGGGTGGCTACTGCAATCAAACAAATAAAAAGAAACAATAATACATGAACACAGAGAGCGGAATTCGCAATAGGGGCTCTTCCCATCAAGGGAGCCCCGGCACTTGAGAGGACCGGCGGGCACCACCTGGGCACCCAGCAGGCGATTCAGTGGCATGGGCTATGCTTTAAGCCTTGCACAGCGATGACTCTAAATTAGAATTAGAATTAGAATTATTAGAAGGACGAGAAACAATGGTTGGAAACTGACCAAAGAGAGAAGCAACCTGGAATTAAGGAGAAACTTCCTGACAGTGAGGACAATTAACCAGTGGAACAGCTTGCCACTAGAAATCGTGGACGCTCCATCACTGGAGGTCTAAGAAGAGACTGGACAGTCACCTGTCTGAGATGGTATAGGATAGGTTCTCCTGCTTGACCTGGGGGGGGGAGGGGGCTGGACTAGAAGACCTCCAAGGTCCCTTCCAGCTTCTATTCTATTCTATTCTATTCTATTCTATTCTATTCTATTCTATTCTATTCTTGAATTAGAATTATAGAGTTGGAAGGGACCTTGGAGGTCTTCTAGTCCAACTCCCTGAGGAAGGAAAGGTTAAGGGATCAATAAGATGATTTAATTCAATTATCTCGCCAGAGAGGGAATCCACTGCTAAAGAATAACAGAGTTGGAAAGGGTCTTTGAAGGTCATCTAGTCCAACCCCCTGCTCAGGCAGGAAACCCTATACCAGGGGTAGGCAACCTTGGCTCTTTTATGATTCGTGGACCTCAACTCCCAGAATTCCTGAGCCAGCTGGCTCAGGAATTCTGGGAGTTGAGGTCCACGAATCATAAAAGAGCCAAGGTTACCTACCCCTGCCCTATACCATTCCAGACAAATGGCTGTCCAGTTTCTTCTTAAAAAACCTCCAGTGTTGGAGCATTCACAACTTCTGGTGGCAAGCAGTTCCGCTGGTTAATTGTTCTCACTGTCAGGAAATTTCTCCTTTGTTCCAGGTTGCTTCTCTCCTTGATGAGTTTCCATCCATTGCTTCTTGTCCTGCCTTCTTCAGGTGCTTTGGAGAAGAGGTGGAACCCCCCCTCCTCTTTGTGCACCCCTCCCCGCTTCCAATATTGGAAGACTGCTATCCTGTCACCGCCTGGTCCTTCTTTTCCTTAAACTAGACCTACCCAATGCCAGCAAACACAATGCAAAGACTTTCATCGCTCCTGAAAAACTGCAGCTGGAGCATAATAGGATCTGCAGCTTTGCAACAGCTCTGCACAGCTTGGCCCTGAGCGAGTCAAGGTCACTATGCAGCTAGGCAGAGTAAACAGTTTAAAAATATGCCTTTATTCAGGGCTCAGGAGCAGTGGCTTTGCTAAAGGAGCGATTCGGTGGCACAGCTCTGCTTTCAGCCTTGCCAGCCTGCTTCACGCAGCAACAGCCAAGCGGTTCGTAGAAACACAGTTGGCATCCTCTGTTTTTGGGTCTAAGCCGTGGCTTGTAGTCTTCGGGGTTTATTCGCCTTGTAAACCACTGTTTCCCAAACGTGGCCCCTTTAAGACGGGTGGACTTCAACTCCCAGAATTCCTCAGCCAGCTTGGCTGGCTGAGGAATTCTGGGAGTTGAAGTCCACCCGTCTTAAGGTTGGAGACCCTGGCACTAAGTGGCCGGTCATAAATGGAGGATCGCCTGTTCTCCAAAGCACCTGAAGAAGGCAGGATAAGAAACAACGGATGGAAACACATCAAGGAGAGAAGCAACCTGGAACTAAGGTGGGATTTCCTGACAGTGAGGACAATTAACCAGTGGAACCACTTGCCTCCAGAAGTTGTGAATGCTCCAATACTGGAGGTTTTTACAATGAGACTGTACTAGAATAGAATAGAATAGAATAGAATAGAATAGAATAGAATAGAATAGAATAGAAGCTGGAAGGGACCTTGGAGGTCTTCTAGTCCAGCCCCCTGCTCAAGCAGGAGAACCTATACCATCTCAGACAGGTGAATCTCTAGTCTCTTCTTAAAAATCTCCAGTGATGGAGCGCCCACGATTTCTGGTGGCAAGCTGTTCCACTGGTTAATTGTCATCATTGTCAGGAAGTTTCTCCTTAATTCTAGGTTGCTTCTCTCCTTGACCAGTTTCCAACCATTGTTTCTTGTCCTGCCTTCAGGCGCTTTGGAGAATAGCTTGACTCCCTCTTCTTTGGGGCAGCCCCTGAGATACTGGAAGACTGCTATCCTGTCCCCCCTCGTCCTTCTCTTCGTTAAACTAGACACACCCAATTCCAGCAGCCTTTCCTTATATGTTTTAGCCTCCAGTCCCCTGATCATCTTCGTTGCTCTTCTCTGAATTTTTTCCAAACTCTCAACATCTTTTTTGTGACATGGTGACCAAAATTGGCTGCAGTATTCCAGGTGTGGCCTCACTACTATGGCTTTATAAAGCGGTACTAATACCTCTCGTGATCTTGATTCCATGCCTCTGTTTATGCAACCCAGGATCGTGTTAGCTTTTTTGTCTGCTGCTGCACACGGCTGGCTCATAGTCAACCGTTTGTCTAGCATAGGATCTCCTGCTCAAGCACGGGGTTGGACTAGCAGACCTCCAGGATCCCTCCCAACTCTGTTCTTCTGCTATCCTCAGCACACAGTTCCAACCTTTAAATCAGTGGTTCTCAACCTTTTTAATGCCCCCAACCAGTCATAAGTCGAGGACTACTCAACCGGTCATAAGTCGAGGACTACTCAACGGGTGCAGCACCGTTTGCAGAATGGGACTTTTGGCGGGCTCAGCAGGGCAGAGACAGCCTGGACAATTCCTATTGGCTTTTGAAAGCCAATAGAATTAGACTCTATTCAAGAGAGTCTATTCCAGTGGTTCTCAACCTTTTTAATGCCGCGACCTCCAACCGGTCATAAGTCGAGGACTACTCAACCGGTCGTAAGCCGAGGACTACTCAACTGGTGTAGCACCGTTTGCAGACTGGGGCTTTTGGCGGGCTCAGCAGGGCAGAGACAGCCTGGACGATTCCTATGGGCTTTTGAAAGCCAATAGAATTAGACTCTATTCAAGAGAGTCTACTCTATTGGCTTTCAAAAGCCAATAGAATAAAAGGGAGTAGCACAGCTAAGGAAAAGGAGGGGGGAAATGGCAGACTGCGTTGGTTGGCGACCCCCGTGAAATGGTCGTTCGACCCCAAATGGGGTCCCGACCCACAGGTTGAGAACCGCTGGTTTAAATTGTCATTATTAGAAGCCAGGGGCTAAAAACATTTCCTTTGATTGGTTTTATGGCTAGCCTCATTTAACCAGAGACGGATTCATTTTACAGTGCTTGGAAATCATGGCAAATTGGCCAGCAGTAAAATAAATAAAACTTTTTTGGGGGGGCGTTAAAGTAGGATTCTATATAACTTGGGCTCCTTCCAAAGATAGTGCCTGTTTAATTTGCATTTTGGCACCGAGGGAAACATCCTATTTCCGTTTCACATATTTAATCATCAATTTATTTTCTCTGCCATCGGATTTATAGCGTAGATTGCATCCCTTGTTTTGTCAGTTGGCGTGTTTTATCATTTTTAATACCGCCGGCGGCTACATTTTTACGATGGCTAGCCGGAGGGGCACCGAACGGTAAATGCGGAGATGGAAATCTGAAAAGGAATAAACCAATTTGCAAAAGGGGATGGTGTCCTTGACTTACAGCCATTCATTTACGGGCCGTTCGAAGTTACGACGGCACTGGAAAAAAGGAACTTATGGCCGTTTTTCACACTTACGACCGTTGCAGCCTCCCCGCGGTCGCCTGATCAAAATTGAAACGCTGGGCAACTGGCTTGTACTTGTGACAGTTTTACTGTCACCTGATCGGCATTTGTAACCTTCCCAGGCCGCTTCCGACAAAGGCAGTGGAGGAAGCCAGATTGGCTTAATGACCGTTGGATTCACTTAACGACGGCAGTGGTTTCGCTTAACGATGGTGGTAAAAAGGTTGTAAAATGAGGCACAGTTTAGTCAGCTGCCAGGCTTACCAACACAATTTTTGAGCTCAGTTTGGGGGGGGGGGTCATAAATCAAGGGCTACCTGTATCCCAGAATCACTTGATAGTGAGATGGGAGGCATTTAAATTTAATTAATACATAAAAACAGAAGTAAAATAAGGATGATGGGGGTCAAGCTATTCTCCAAAGCACCGGAAGGCAGGACACGAAGCAACGGATGGGAACTCATCAAGGAGAGAAGCAGCCTAGAACCAAGGAGAAATTTCCTGACAGTGAGAACAATTAATCAGTGGAACTGCTTGCCACAAGAAGTTGTGGGTGCTATAGAAGAATGGACGCTTAAGGTGTCAAATTTAGCAGAAATGTCTAAGATTTCTGCTTATCTGAAGGATCATTCACAGGAAAGATACAATTCGTTCTGGAGAAGATGGATAGATTATATTCAGAATAAATATGGGACTAAAAAGTTCTGTCTAGTTTATGAGTAAATTTTAGAATATTATTATTATTAATAGTTTATTATAGTAAAATTTTTATTAGTTTTATTATTAGTGGTATGGTTCAACATTTGGATACTGTATTGTTTAATAATTAGGATATTAATTTGTTTATATTATGTTTACTTTTAATTTGTTTATATTTATGTTAAAGGGGAGTTAAAGCGCATTATGGACTTGGTTATTTATATAGTTGGTTAATGTTAGAGTATGATTATTATATTTGTAACTCTGTACTCAGCTCTGGGAAGTGGGGGAGGGGAGAGGGGGGGTGTATATTGTAACTTTTATAAAACTTTTCAATAAAATGTACCCTGATCTACAGCCTAAATGTTGGAGATGTGGTTGTTTGGATGCTACTTATTATCATATTTGGTGGTCGTGTAAAAATATAAAAGCTTTTTGGATTAAGATATGGTGGAATATCCAAAGAATCTTTAGAAGGAGGGTTAAATTTACCCCACAATTATTTTTATTAGGTATTGTTACTGATTGTGATGCTAAGGAAGTTATATTGATGTTAAATTTGATTACAGCCGCAAGGCTGTTAGTAGGACAATATTGGAAGAAGGAATCTTTGCCTACTTTACAAGAGTGTTTCTATAAAGTTTCTTACTTGGCGGAAATGGCAAAGATTTCGGCTTTCTTAAGGAGCAATCTCAAGAGAAATTTTTTGTTATATGGGAAAAATGGATAAATTTTATACAACATATTTGGATATGGAAAAATATCATTAGCTTTTTCATAGCTTGTATAGATTGTTTTCTCTTTCTTTTTCCGTCTTTTGTTTTCTTTTTTCTTTTTTCTTTTTCTTCTTTCTTTTATTTTTTTTATCTTTCTTTCTTTTTCTTTTTCTTTCTCTCTCTCTTTCCTTTCTTTTTTAATTCTTTTTTAAGTACTTTTTTTAATGTTTATGTTATGTATATCTTATTATTAATTATCTCATAAGTTGTTAAAAGGTTTTTTAAAATTTTAAATAAGCCTATATTCAGTTCTGGGAAGTTTGGGGAGGGGGGAGGGGGGGGTGGGGGTTTGGGAGGGATTGGGTGAGGGTTGATTTGTAAAACTTTTAAAAAAATTTCAATTAAAAAAACAAAAAACTTTTCAATTAAAAAAAAAAGTTGTGGGTGCTCCATCACTGGAAGTTTTTAAGAAGAGATTGGACAACGATTTCTCTGAAATGGTATAAGGCTTCCTGCCTGAGCAGGGGGTTGGACTAGAAGACCTCCAAGATCCCATCCAATTCTGTTATTCTGCTATTTTCCAAAGCACCCGAAGGCAGGACAAGAAGCAACGGGTGGAAACTGAGCAAGGAGAGAAGCAACTTGGAACTAAGGAGAAACTTCCTGACAGTCGGAACAATCAACCAGTGGAACGGAAGTTGCCTCCAGAAGTTGTGTGTGCTCCATCCTATTTAAAAGGCTTTTAAGAAGAGACTGGACAGCCACTTACTTGCCTGGAATGGCATAGAGTCTCCTGCCTGAGCAGGGGGTTGGACTAGATGATCTCTAAGGAATGAAATGGAATTAAAATAGATTTACAAGTGGCGCTCAAGTGACTGCGGGCTGCTGCAAACGGGCCCTAATGCAAGTAGCCAAGCATTTTTGGGGCCGGTGTGTGTGTGTGGTGTGTGTGTGTGTGCGCATGCGCGTGTGTGTGTGTCTGTTGTAACGGTGGCTAAGTAACCGGTCCTTAACCAAGGAGTACCCATATTAACCTAAGGTGGGGGAAAAAATTCACCCGTCCGGTATTTGCTTTTCCAACTAATTCATTTTATTAAAAGTCAGACTCTTCCATGAGCTGCAGATCACGTCATCAGACGCTGCGGTCCACCTTGTCTGCACCCAGCTCCCAGAATTCCTAGTACATCTTTGCTGGGAATTCTGGGAGTTTTTTTTTTCTGAAGGCAGAAATGGAGCCAGCTACCCAGAGTGGAGTAGAAATAAGAAGACTTTTATCCTCAGAGTGAATTTGCTCAGTCTGCCAGCAAACAAGATAAGAAGGAATGTGCTGGCAAAGCCATTTCAATCAGGAATTAGCTTCCAAAAAAAGAACGACAAATTGTTTACACTTTGCATTTTAGGGGTTTAATGATTAGCAAACCATGATCTATTATTGCTTAGTAATGGGGGAGGATTCATTGGACTGTGGTATTTGGAGAGATCTGGGAAAGCCAAGTTGCTAGTCCTCTTGATGACAGAAAGCAGGGTTGAGAGCAGCGAGCGAAAAAGGGGAAGAAAGCCCAAAGAGAGTCTTAGAAAGGAAAATAAACACAACTATGGATACCGTACAGTACGGGAAGTCCTCGACTTACGAAAGTTGAGCCCCCAAACTTCGGTCACTAAGCGAGGACATGTGTTAAGTGAGTTTTGCCCCATTTTACGACATTTCTTGCCAAAGCTGTTCAGTTGTTAAATTAGTAACACAGCTGTTAAACCAGTGGTTCTCAACCTGTGGGTGGGGACCCCATTTGGGGTCGAACGACCATTTCACAGGGGTCACCAAACAACGCAGTCCGCCATTTTTTCCCCCCTTTTCCTTAGCTGTGCTACTCCCTTTTATTCTATTGGCTTTTGAAAGCCAATAGAATAGACTCTCTTGAATAGAGTCTAATTCTATTGGCTTTCAAAAGCCCATAGGAATTGTCCAGGCTGTCTCTGCCCTGCTGAGCCCGCCAAAAGCCCCAGTCTGCAAACGGTGCTGCACCAGTTGAGTAGTCCTCGACTTGCGACCGGTTGAGTAGTCCTCGACTTATGACTGGTTGGGGGGGGGTCGCGGCATTAAAAAGGTTGAGAACCACTGTGTTAAACGAACCCAGCTTCCCCCACAGACTTTGCTTGTCAGAAGGTCACAAAGGGAGGCTGCAACGGTCGTTAAGTACGAATCAATTGCCAATTTTGATCACGTGATTGTGAGGACATTGCAACGGTCGTTAAGGGTGAAAAACGGTCATGAGTCCCTTTTTTCAGTGCCGTTGTAACTTCCAATGGTCACTAAATGAACTGTCGTAAGTGGAGGACTTCCCTGTATTCCAAATGCTGCCTCACCAGCGTGGGCACTACCACATCCCGACATTTTGATGTCACCCCTCTCTCAATGAGGCCTAGAATGGTGTTTGGCTTTTCCGTGTGTGATTGGAAGCCTGGAATGACCCTGCCAGACACACCATCTTCGGTCTGGATTGTTAAATCATGGGAACGTTGCGGTTTGTGGGGAACGTTCCTTCCTCCACATGTATAATTTAACTCTGCAATTATAAAGAAGAATTCGAAATGTTTCCGGCAAGTAAACATCCATTTTGATCCAGGCCTGGCCATTACATTTTGACAAACTCTTCTGCAATTGCGAGGGAACTCGGAGCAATTTAAAAAAAAAGTCTAAAAAGCGCATTTCTGGCAGACTAAAAGCAGCACTAACCAAGGAGAGAAGCAACCTGGAATTAAGGAGAAATTTCCTGACAGTGAGGACAATTAACCAGTGGAACCACCTGCCTCCAGAAGCAGTGAATGCTCCAATACTGGAGGTCTTTAAGAAGAGACTGGACAGCCATTTGTCTGAAATAATATAGGCCAGTGGTGGTGAACCTATGGCACGGGTGCCAGAGGCGGCACTCAGAGCCCTCTCTGTGGGCGCGCGCGCCGTCGCCCCAGTCCTAGGCCTTCAGCTGGGTTTTATAAAACCTTTTCGCTTTAGGCCTCCGCTGCCTTGTGCAAAAAAAAAAAAAAAAAAAAAAGGTTCAATCAGTCAATTTTAACTTCTCACGGAGAAAAAAAGATCTCGCAAAGTTGGAATTGATTGATTGAACTTTTTAGTCCCACCCAATCTGCCGTTACCACTGTGGCCACGCCCACCCAATGGGCCACACCCACCCATGGGCCACACCCACCCGGCACCCGACGATGCATACGTGGGTTTGGGTTGCAGTTTGGGCACTCGGTCTCTAAAAGGTTCGCCATCACTGGTATAGGGTTTCCTGCCTGAGCAGAAGGATGACCTCCAAGGTCCCTTCCAACTACTACTACTACTACTACTACTACTTCTTCTTCTTCTTCTCATTATTATTATTATTGTTGTTATTATATCATTATCATTTTATCATTATCATTGTTGTTTTGTTCTTTGTTGTTGTTGTTTTGTTGTTGTTGTTATTGTTGTTGTTGTTGTTGTTATGTCACTGCTTGTCCTGGACCACTTTCCGTGCCCTTCTGGGCCATCCATCAATCCATCCATG
>CM077921.1:123901871-124189371 GCA_039797435.1 Crotalus adamanteus
AATGATCTGTTACTACAGATCGAGTCCAACAAGAAGAGGATATTTAAAACGAATGCGCCAGTTCTGGAAAGAACAACATCCAGAATCAGAAATAACAGAACAGAGACTAGCAGATCAATGCCGATTTATAACACGAAATAAAGTATTCACAGAAACAGAATTGGACGAACTGCAAAGGTTTACCCAGGGCAAAGAAATCAAAGCCTTACCAGAAGTAATTCAGAATGTAGAGGCAAACCAGGGGGAGTTGGCAGTGAAGGAATCCAGCAGAGATATACAACTGTTCTCATTTGGAAACCAGGCACCTCTACCTCAGGAAGAACAAAACCCTCTAACTAAAGAAATAAAAGAATTGAAACAAAGAATAACTGAGCATCTAGAACAGCACAAAAACAACAGAATAAGGCTACCTGCATTGAAGCTTGTTCTAAAGAAACAGCTAGCACAAGCATTAAAAGATGCAAATACTGCAATATCAAGTATAAGCACCAATTCACTGCAAGAAACAAACCAACTAATGTACAGCACAGCTGCAGTTATAACAAAATACGTGGGATGTAAAATCAACAAAAAAGAAAAACAAACAAACAGTGCACCAGAAAAATGGAAGATTAGACTAGAAAATAAGATCAGCAAGTTAAGATCACATGCAAGCAAGCTAGAACAGATGAAAGAAAAGAAGCTGAAGAACAAGAAGACCAAAGAATACCTAATCAAGAAATACCACTTAGAAACAAGGAAGATCAAGGAAGCACTGGAAATAATAAAGCAACAGATAACAGCTATAGCCAGGAAAATCAGTAGATATGAAGCTCGAATTGCAAACTATAGGCAGAACCTCCAATTTCAATCCAATCAGAAACGTTTCTACCAATCCATCAATGGAGAAACTGCAAGGAATCAGTCAGTACCTGACAAGGAAGAAACAGTGCAGTTCTGGAAGCAGATATGGGATAACCCAAAGAAATACAACAAGGATGCAGCTTGGTTAAAAGAGGTGGATGCAAATAAAACAGAAGTTGAAATGAAAGAACTAGTAATAACAACAAAAATGGTAGAAAAAAGAGCAAGGAAAATCAAAAATTGGTCAGCACCAGGTAAAGATGAACTGCATGGGTTTTGGTTGAAACATCTAACTGTTATACACCCATTCATTTCCAAGCAGTTCAACAATATACTACAAGGAGGAGAAATTGAAAAGTGGCTAACAACTGGGAAAACCTATCTAATAATGAAAAATCCAGCAAAAGGGGCAACACCAGGCAACTACAGGCCAATTACCTGTTTACCAACAACTTTCAAATTACTAACTGGTGTGGTAGCTGATGCAGTACAACAGCATTTAGTTGAAAACAATCTCTTTCCACCTGAGCAGAAAGGAAACCGCCCCAATAGCAGAGGAACAAAAGATCAACTCCTAATAGACAAATGATCTTGGAAAACTGCAAGAGAAGGAAGACCAACCTGAATGTGGCATGGATTGACTACAAAAAGGCATTTGACTCTCTGCCACATGATTGGATAATAAAGTGCCTAGAAATAACAGGAGTCAGTAGAAACATCAGAAAATTTGTGCAAAGATCAATGGCACAATGGAAGACACAGTTGCAGATCAATGGTGAGAGGCTGGGAGAGGTCAATATCAAGAGAGGGATATTTCAAGGAGATTCATTATCACCATTACTATTTGTTATTGCACTGTTTCCTCTGTCAACAATACTGAATAACTCAGGACATGGCTATCAAACATCAAAAACATCTGCCAGACTATCCCACCTCCTTTACATGGATGATCTGAAGCTGTATGGAAAAACATCATCTGAAATAGAATCGCTGCTCAACACTGTCCGTATATATAGCCAAGATATTGTAATGGAGTTTGGCTTGGACACATGTGCCACACTTACTATCAAACAAGGAAAAATAGTGAAAACTGAAGGAATCAAGATGCCCCACGAAAATAACATTAAGAGTCTGGATGAGGAAGAGTACTACAAATACTTGGGTATCCTTCAAGCTGACAACATCAAGCACACTGAAGTCAAGAAAAAGATTAGAGGTGAATACATCAAGAGAGTGAAGAAGATCTTAAAGTCCAAACTCAATGGAGGAAATACCATAAAGGCAATCAACACCTGGGCAATCCCAGTCATTAGGTACACAGCTGGAATAGTGGACTGGACTCAAGCAGAACTAAAAGCAATGGATAGGCAGACCAGAAAAATAATGACAATGAATCATGCCCTTCATCCACGCAGTGACATTGATAGACTTTATCTACCAAGGCAAATAGGTGGGCGTGGAATGCTACAAGTACATCAGATGGTTGAAGAAGAAAAAATGGCTTTGGAAGAATATCTGAAGAATAATGATGAAGATGCACTGAAATTAGTATATCAGGAAGGCTTATTAACTACTGGAGAGACCAAACTGGCTTACAAGAAAGACCAAATGAAGAACAGAATAGAGGCATGGGAAGACAAAGCACTACATGGCCAATACATGAAAAAAATAGCTGGGAAAGCAGATAATAATAAAACCTGGCAATGGCTAAGAGCAGGAAAATTGAAGAAAGAGACCGAGGGACTAATTCTGGCTGCACAAGACCAAGCCTTAAGGACAAATGCATACAAAGTCAAAATTGAGAAGACAGGAACAGACAGTAAGTGCCGCCTATGCAAAGAAGCTGAAGAAACAGTGGACCACTTGGTAAGCTGTTGCAAGAAGATTGCACAGACTGATTACAAGCAGCGGCATGACAAAGTAGCAACAATGGTGCATTGGAAGATCTGCAAAAAATATCATTTGCCTGTAAGCAAAAACTGGTGGGATCATAAAATAGAGAAAGTCATAGAAAATGATAAAATTAAACTGCTCTGGGACTTCAGAATTCAAACAGACAAGCACCTGCAACATAACACCCCAGACTTAACAATTGTCGATAAGAAAGACAAAAAAGTCTGGATAGTGGACGTGGCAGTGCCTGGAGATAGCAGAATAGAAGAGAAAGAACTGGAGAAGATAACAAAATACAAAGACCTACAAATAGAAATAGAAAGACTGTGGCAAAAGCAAGCAAGGGTAGTACCAATAGTAATAGGCTCCTTGGGTGCAATCCCAAAACAACTGGAGCACCACTTGAACACCATTGGCATTGACAAATTCGCTATTAGTCAATTGCAAAAGGCGGCCTTATTAGGAACTGCTTCCATCCTGCGACGATATCTGTAATACCATCAAACATCCACATCTGCCTATCCCAGGTCCTGGGTAAGGACTCAATAGATAGACAAAATGCCAAATCCAGTCTGAACATCTGGCTGACTGTGCGATGATCCATAATAATAATAATAATAATAATTCTGCTGCCTGGAGACAGCAGAATAGACAAGAAAGAACTGGAGAAGATAACAAAATACAAAGACCTACAAATAGAAATAGAAAGACTGTGGCAAAGGCAAGCAAGGGTAGTACCAATAGTCATAGGCTCCTTGGGTGCAATCCCAAAACAACTGGAGCACCACTTGGACACCATTGGCATTGACAAATTCGCTATTAGTCAATTGCAAAAGGCGGCCTTACTAGGAACTGCTTCCATCCTGCGACGATACCTGTAATACCATCAAACATCCACATCTGCCTATCCCAGATCCTTGGTAAGGACTCGATAGGTAGACAAAAATGCCAAATCCAGTCTGAACATCTGGGTGACTGTGCGATGATCCATAATAATAATAATAATAATAATAATAATAATAATAGTTGGAAGGGGTCTTGGAGGTCATCTAGTCCAGTGGTTCTCAATCTTTTTAATGCCGCGACCCCCAACCGGTCGTAAGTCGAGGACTACTCAACTGGTGCAGCACCGTTTGCAGAATGGGACTTTTGGCGGGCTCAGCAGGGCAGAGACAGCCTGAACAATTCCTATTGGCTTTTGAAAGCCAATAGAATTAGACTCTATTCAAGAGAGTCTATTCTACTGGCTTTCAAAAGCCAATAGAACAGTGGTTCTCAACCTTTCTAATGCCGCGACCCCATAATACAGTTCCGCATGTTGTGGTGACCCCCAACCACTTATACATCACCGGGTGCCAGGGTCGTGGCCAAAGAAAAGGGGAAAAAAATGGCGGACAGCCTTGTTTGGCGACCCCCGTGAAATGGTCGTTCGATCCCAAATGGGGTCCCGACCCACAGGTTGAGAACCACTGCAATAGAATAAAAGGGAGTAGCACAGCTAAGGAAAAAGGGGAAAAAATGGCGGACTGCGTTGTTTGGAACCCCTGTGAAATGGTTGTTCGACCCCAAATGGGGTTCCGACCCACAGGTTGAGAACTACTGATCTAGTCCAACCCCCTGCTCAGGCTGGAAACCCTATACCATTTCAGACAAATGGCTGTCCAGTCTCTTCTTAAAAACTTCCAGTCTTGGAGCATTCACCGCTTCTGGAGGCAGGTGGTTCCACTGAGCATGTTGTTAAGTGAGAACTTCGTTCAGTGAGTTTTGCCCCATTTTACGACATTTCTGGCCACCGTTGTTAAGTGAATCACTGCAATTGTTCCCTGGTTGTTAAGTGAATCCAGCTTCCACCCCCCCCCATGGAATTTGCTTGTCGGAAGGTCGCAGAAAGCTGATGGTGTGACCCCCCCAAGCAACAGTCATAAGTAGGAGTCAGTTGCTAAGCATCCGAATTTTGATGCCGTGATCGTGTGGATGCTGTAAAGGTCTATGAAAAAAGTCACAGGGGACCTTTTTCAATGGCGTCATAACTCTGAACGGTCACTAAACGAACATGACTTACAGCCATTTGTTTCATGACCATTCGAAGTTACAACAAAAGGGGCTTATGACCATGTTCCATACTTACGACCGTTGCCGCATCCCCCTGGTCATGTGATCAAAATTCGGACGGTGGGCAACTGACTTGTATTTACGACGGTCGCAGTATCCTGGGGTCATGTGATCCGCTTTTGCGACCTTCTGACAAGCAAAGTCAATGGGGGAAAGGCCAGATTCACTTAACAACTGGATTCTGAACAACTCTGGCCAGAAATGTCATAAAATGGGGAATTTGGGGAGTTGAAGCCCACAGGTCTTAAGGGGGCCAAGGCTGGACACCCCTTTTGTAGAGCAGCTGACACTGAAAAGGGGGATGGAGTAGATGGCCTCTGAGGTCCCTTCCCAAATGATTCAGGGAAGCAGACTTTCCTTTCTGCATCTCCAGGGTCTTAGATTGGGGGGGAAATGAATAAATGCATACATGACCACATTTACGTGGAGAAGCCGTGGGAACGGAGCATGTATCACTGTAAAGAACACGTAATTACAACTTCTTTTGGTGAAATAATAGATTTGAAATCTCGAGAGGCGATGGAAAAGACCCGGTTTAAATATCAGGCTGAGCTACAATTACAAGACTTTCAGACCACCTCACGGAGAGCCGGTTTGGTCTAGTGCAGGGGTCTTCAAACGTGGCAAACTGTAAGACTTGTGGACTTCAACTCCCAGAATTCCTCACCAGCCTTGTCCTTTGACCAACTCAGTTAATAATAATAATGATGATAAAGTTGGAAGGTACCTTGGAGGTCATCTAATCCAACCCCCTGCTCAGGCAGGAAACCCTATACAATTTCGGACAAATGGCTGTCCAGTTTCTTCTTAAAAATTTCCAGTGTTGGAGCATTCACCGCTTCTGGAGGCAGGTGGTTCCATTGGTTAATTGTTCTAACTGTCAGAAAGTTTCTCCTTAGTTCCAGGTTGCTTCTCTCCTTGATGAGTTTCCATCCGTTGCTTCTTGTCCTGCCTTCAGGGGCTTTGGAAAATAGCTTGACTCCCTCTTCTTTGGGGCAGCCCCTGAGATACTGGAAGACTGCTATCCTGTCCCCCCTCGTCCTTCTCTTCATTAAACTGGACATACCCAATTCCAGCAAGTGTTCCTTGTATGTTTTAGCCTCCAGTCCCCTAATCATCTTTGTTGCTCTTCTCTGTCCTCTTTCTAGAGCAGTGGTTCTCAACCTGTGGGTCGGGACCCCATTTGGGGTCGAACGACCATTTCACGGGGGTCGCCAAACAAGGCTGTCCGCCATTTTTTCCCCTTTTCTTTGGCCACGCCCCTGGCACCCGGTGATGTATAAGTGGTTGGGGGTCACCACAACATGGGGAACTGTATTATGGGGTCGCGGCATTAGAAAGGTTGAGAACCACTGCTCTAGAGTCTCAACCTCTTTTTTACATCGTGGTGACCAAAACTGGATGCCGTATTCCAAGTGTGGCCTTACCAAGGCCTTGTAAAGTGGTATTAACACTTCACATGATCTTGATTCTATCCCTCTGTTAATGCAGCCCAGCACTGTGTTGGCCTTTTTGGCAGCTGCAGCACACGGCTGGCTCCTATTGAAGGGATTGTCCACTAGGACTCCGAGGTCCCTCTCACAGTTACTACTATTGAGCAAGGTACCCCCTATACTATACCTGCGCATTTGGTTTTTCTTGCCTAAATGTAGAACCTTTCTTTTTTCACCATTGAATTTCATTTGTTTGAGTTGTTGCATGAAAAGATACAGGATGGATAAAACGATTGAGAAATATCCATTTGGGCCAGAGTAGGGGGGGTTAGACTAGATGATCTACCAGATCTCTTCCAACTCTTTTGTTATTCTAATTCTAATCATATTTAGACCTGTCCTTGAGCGCCACCTGCTGGTAGATGCAGGCTTATGCTTTAGAACGGATCAGCATTTTTCAAGCTCAGCAACCTTAAGCCTGGGGGACTTCAATTCCCAGAATTCTCCAACCAGCAATGCTGGCTGGGGAATCCTGGGAGTTGAAGTCCACCCATATTACAGTTGCTAAAGCTGAGAAACTGCACCTTAGAAAAAAAATATTATTGCCTTGTTATAATAATGATGGTGATGATGATGATGATGATGATAATGAGGAGGAGGAAAAGGAGGAGGAGGAGGAGGAGAAGAAGAAGAAGAAGAAAGAACTGGAGGAGGAGGAGGAGAAGAAGGAGGAGAAGGAGGAAGAGGAGGAGAAGAAGAAGAAGAAGAAGATAGAAGGGACCTTGGAGGTCATCTAGTCCAACCCCCTGCTCAGGCAGAAAACTCTATAGCATTTCAGACAAATGGCTGTCCAGTCTCTCCTTAAAAACGTCCAGTGTTGGAGCATTTCTGGTTGAAAGCACTATATCAGTGGTTCTCAACCTGTGGGTCGGGACCCCATTTGGGGTCGAATGACCATTTCACGGGGGTCACCAAACCATGCTGTCTGCTATTTTTTTCCCTTTTCCCTAGCTGTCCTACTCCCTCTTATTGGTGGCCACACCCACTTGGGGGTCACCACAACATAGGGAACTATATTATGGGGTCACGGCATTAGAAAGGTTGAGAATCACTGCACTATACTATGGTTGATCAGACAGTCAGCCATATGTCCAGATTTGGCATTTTTGACCACCTGTCGAGTCCTTCCCAAAGATCTGAGATAGACAGATGTGGATGTTTGGCGGTGTGAAAAGTATCATTACAGGATGTCAGCTGTTCCAGTTAAAGCTGCCTTTTGCAATTGACTGATGGTGAATTTGTCAATGCCGATGGTGTCCGAGGGATGCTCCAGATGTCTTGGGATGGCACCCAAGGCGCCTGTGACTTTTGTTACTATAATTTGCTTTCTTTTGCCACCATTGTTCTCCTTCTATTTGCAGCTCTTAGTATTTTGTGATTTTTCTCTAGTTCTTTCTCTTCTCTTCAGCTGTTTCCAGGTACTGCCATGCCCACACCTGAGACTTTTTTTCTTTCTTATCGGCAATTGTTAAGTCTGAGGTGTTATGTGGCAGGTCCTTGTCTGTTCGGTTATTACAGGGAGTCCTCGATTTACGACAGCTCATTTAATGACCGTTCCAAGTTACAACGGCACTGAAAAAAGGAACTTAGGACCGTTTTTCATATTTACAACCGTTGCAGCATCCTCAGGGACACGTGATCAAAATTCGAGCACTTGGCAACTGACTCATACTTATGACAGTCGCAGTGTCCTGGGGTCACGTGATCCCCTTTAAGCTGGATTCACTTAACAACCGGGTTACTAACTTAACAACTGCAGCAGTTCAGCTGCAGCCAGAAAGTAGACTACAATAATAATAATAATAATAATGATGATGATGATGATGATGATGATGATGATGATGATAGTACCAATAGTAATAGGCTCCCAAAACAACTGGAGCACCACTTGAATACCATTGGCATTGACAAATTTGCTATTAGTCAATTGCAAAAGGCGGCTTTACTAGGAACTGCTTCCATCCTGCGACGATACCTGTAATACCATCAAACATCCACATCTGCCTATCCCAGGTCCTGGGTAAGGACTCGATAGGTAGACAAAATGCCAAATCCAGTCTGAACATCTGGCTGACTGTGCGATGATCCATAATAATAATAAAGTTGGAAGGGACCTTGGAGGTCATCTAGGCCAACCCCGTGCTCAGGCAGGAAACCCTATACCATTTCAGACAAATGGCTGTCCAGCCTCTTCTTAAAAACTTCCAGTGTTGGTGCATTCACCGCTTCTGGAGGCAGGTGGTTCCACTGGTTAATTGTTCTAACTGTCAGGAAGTTTCTCCTTAGTTCCAGTTGCTTCTCTCCTTGATCAGTTTCCATCCGTTGCTTCTTGTCCTGCCTTCAGGCGCTTTGGAGAATAGCTTGACTCCCTCTTATTTGGGGCAGCCCTTGAGATATTGGAAGGCAGCTATCCTGTCCCCCCTCGTCCTTCTCTTCATTAAACTAGACATACCCAATTCCAGCAACTGTTCCTCATATGTTTCAGCCTCCAGTCCCCTAATCATCTTTGCTGCTCTTCTCTGCACTCTTTCTAGAGTTTCAACCTCTTTTTTACATCGTGGTGACCGAAACTGGATGCCGTATTCCAAGTGTGGCCTTACCAAGGCCTTGTAAAGTGGTATTAACACTTCACGTGATCTTGATTCTGACCCTCTGTTAATGCAGCCCAGCACTGAGTTGGCCTTTTTGGCAGCTGCAGCACACGGCTGGCTCCTATTTAAGGGATTGTCCACTAGGACTCCGAGGTGCCCCCTCACAGTTGCTACTATTGAGCAAGGTACCCCCTATACTATACCTGCACATTTGGTTTTTCTTGCCTAAATGTAGAACCTTTGCTTTTTTCACCCTGGAATTTCATTTTGTTAGATAGCCGGCAGTTCAGCATAGCCTCTGCAATTGAAATGCTTCCTGGCTCCTGCAGGCATGTTAAAGCCACCCCTTTCTTGGTTGGGAAAAGCTATTTTATGATCTGCTAAAACAGTGGTTCTCAACCTTTTTAATGCCGTGACCTCCAACCGGTCGTAAGTCGAGGACTACTCAACCGATCATAAGTCGAGGACTACTCAACTGGGGCAGCACCGTTTGCAGAATGGGACTTTTGGCGGGCTCAGCAGGGCAGAGACAGCCTGGACAATTCCTATTGGCTTTTGAAAGCCAATAGAATTAGACTCTATTCAAGAGAGTCTGTTCTATTGGCTTTCAAAAGCCAGTAGAATAAAAGGGAGGAGCACAGCTAAGGAAAAGGGGGAAAAAATGGCGGACTGCGTTGTTTGGCGACCCCCGTGAAATGGTCGTTCGACCCCAAATGGGGTCCCGACCCACAGATTGAGAACCACTGTGCTAAAACGAAGGGCTTAATGTGCATTTTCAGTAAGGTTTCCACCGTGGTGATCGTGCCTCAATAGTCCACCAGGGGGAGCTATGTCTGTAACTGACAAAATCAGAATTTGGGGCACAAAAAAGTCTTTAACAGCACATTGGGAGAGACTTAGCGGCTTAATTAATGCATGAGTGGCTTAATTCTATGTCTGCGCTTCAGACAGCCACATGCCTGAAATGGTATAGAGTCTCATGCTCAAGAAGGGGGTTGGATTAGATGACCCCCCAGGTCCCTTCTAACTGTTATTCTGTTATTGCTATTAAGTGGTTGCTTTGATTGTTGTCCCCAGGGGGCTGGGGTGGGGGTGTTACTGGGTTTTGTATTGAGATTTTATTTTTGTAAGCCACTCAAGCGTCACCATGAGTGAGTTGGGGGGGGCATGTCAATCTTCTTAATAAATAAATAAAATAAAATGAATAAACTCAAATGAATAAATTTTTTTTTTTCTCATTTATACTGCATTTCCTCTTGGTTGTTTTTATTTTTCTGTAGCTACTAAAATGTGTTTGTGTGTGTAAAGAAAGAAAGAAGGAAAGAAAAACGAAGGAAGGAAAAAAGGAAAGGAAGAAAGGAAGGAAGGAAGGAAGGAAGGAAGGAAGGAAGGAAGGAAGGAAGGAAGAAAGTAAGAAAGTAAGAAAGAAAGAAAAGAAAGAAAGAAAGAAAGAAAGAAAGAAAGAAAGAAAGAAAGAAAGAAAGAAAGAAAGAAAGAAAGAAAGAAAGAAAGAAAGAAAGAAAGCCAGACCTAAAGGGGAAAAAAAAAATCATTTGGAATTTTCTGCTCTATCTTTTAACTTCTGATGCTCAGTGCAAGTTTTAATCCTAACTTTGAAAGAGCTGAATCAAAGCTGAGGCTGGCCACCTTCCCAGCTTTCAAATCCAAATTGTGAAGGGGAGAGGCAAATTTCAGGGAGGGGTCCTTAACAGCTGGCCTGGATGGAGAACATCTGGGTTTTCTCTAGCAAAGAGCCATACTGAAACTTTTTTCTAGAGTTGCATCATACCGATTTCTTGAAGGTTCTAGAAATCTCTACATCTTGTTTGGGAGATGCCCAAAATGTAAATTACACACTTATATATACAGAGAGAGGGGGGGGGAGGGAGGGAGGCAGTAAGAGAGAGAGAGGGAGGGAGAGAGAAAGAGAAAGAGAGAGAAAGAGAGAGGGAGAGAAAGAAAGAGAAAAAGAGTGAGAAAGAAAAAGAGAGAAAGAGAAAAAGAGAGAAAGAGAGGGAGAGGGAAAGAGAAAAAGAGAGAAAGAGAAAGGGACAGAGAAAAAAGAGAGAGAGAGAAATGGAGAGGGAAAGAGAGAGAAAGAGAAAAAGAGAAAGAGAGTGAGAAAGAGAGGGAGGGAGAAAGAAAAAGAGACAGAGAGAGAAAGAGAGGGAGAGGGAAAGAGAGAGAAAGAGAAAAAGAGAAAGAGTGAGAAAGAGAAAGACAGAGGGAGAGAGAAAAAGAGAGAGAGGGAGAGAGAGAAAGAGAGACAGAGAAAGAGGGAGAGAAAGAGAGGGAGAAAGAGAAACAGAGAGGCAAAAAGAAAGAGAAAAAGAATGAGGAAAAGAAAGGGAGAGAAAGAGAGAAAGAGAGGGAGAGGGAAAGAGAGAGAAAGAGAGTGAGAAAGAGAGAGGGAGAAAGAGAAAGAGAGGGAGAGAGAGAAAAAGAGAGAGAGAGAAAGAGAAAGAAAAAGAGAGGGAGAGGGAAAGAGAAAGAGAGAAAAAGAGAGAGTGAGAGAGAGGGAGAAAGAGAAAGAGAGAGAGAAAGAGGGAGAGAGTGAGAAAGAGAAAGAGAGAAAGAGAGGGAGAAGGAAAGAGAGAGACAGAAAGAGAGAGAGAGAAAGAGAGAAAAAGAGAGAGAGAGAGACTTGGAATGCTTTTTAAGTTTGTACAGTAAGAGGAAAGAAGCAATTTTTTTCCAGATTTTTCTTGGAATCAAGAAGCCCATTCAATTCAATCAAATCACACGTGTGTATTTCTTAAAAGAAATAAGCTTTATGCTTTCACTGCTGTCTTGAACATAAATTTATACAGCGCCTGTGCAGATTCTGGCACTGGGTACATTCAGGTTTCATCCTTAATGAATTATTTGGGGGTGGGGTGAGCAAGTGAGGGTCACTGTGGGAAGGCCCTGGATAGCAGGAACATGTCAAGGTGAGGAATATTTTTGATAATATAATTTTCCAGGCCTTCTCCGTGTTTTATTTTCCCCTCCTATTATAAGAATTTGGAAGCCACAGTATTCTGGTAAGATGGCTGCATGTGTTTATCCTTTTCACATTGTGGAATTACAGAATTGGGAAGTTGGAGGGGTCCTTAGAGGCTATCTAGTCATCCCCTTTGCTTACTCCAGGATACACTAGAGCAGCGGTCCCTGACCTTTTGGACACCAGGGACCAGTTCCTTGGAGAGAGGTTTTTCTGTGGACCGGAGCGTGTGTGGCTTTGCAGGCTGCCTGCATCCCACAGAGGGGGCTTCGCTTATTTCCACGGCCCAGTTGAAGGGGGGGGGGTGTCAACTTATTTTCCAAAGCACCAGAGGGCAGAACAAGAAACAATGGATGAAAACTGAACAAAGAGAGAAACAACCTGGAATTAAGGAGAAACTTCTTGACAGTGAGGACAATTAACCAGTGGAACAGCTCGCCACCAGAAATCGTGGGCGCTCCATCATTGGAGGTTTTTAAGAAGAAACTGGACAGTCACCTGTCTGAGATGGTATAGGTTCTCCTGCTTGAGCAGGGGGCTGGACTAGAAGACCTCCAAGGTCCCTTCCAGCTTCTATTCTATTCTATTCTATTCTATTCTATTCTATTCTATTCTATTCTATTCTATTTTATTCTATTCTATTCTATTCTATTCTAATTTTTCTATTCCTATTCCTATTCCATTCCATTCCATGATTCTACATTTATAACCTATATTCTTCTCTGTTAAGAAGGACAAAATAAATACAAATAAAACTGGGGTGGCTCTATTTTGTAATAGGATTGTGGAGTAATTCAGATATTCAGATTTCTATTCTATTCTGCTGCGGTCTATTCTGTTCTACTCTATATTCTATTCTGTTCTATATTCTGTTCTGTTCTATCCTATCCTATCCTATCCTATCCTATCCTATCCTATCCTATCCTATCCTATCCTATCCTATCCTATCCTATTCTATTCTATTCTATTTTTCTATTCTATTCCTATTCCATTCCATTCCATAATTGATTCTGCATCTATAACCTATATTCTGTTCTGTTAAGATTATGAAGGACAAAATAAACACAAATAAAACTGGGGTGGCTCTATTTTGTAATAGGATTGTGGAGTAATTCAGATATTCAGATTTCTATTCTGTTCTATTGCGGTCTATTCTGTTCTACTCTATATTCTATTCTGTTCTATTCTATATTCTGTTCTATTCTATTCTATTCTATTCCTCCCACTGACGGGATTCTGCTCCATCTAAGGATGCTAAAAAAAGAATCGCTCAGCATCCCAGCCCTGTCATTAACAGGAGAAGTTTCTAGTCCACTCTCCCCATTTCCTTCCAGGCCCCTTTGGCAGGCCGCAAACTTTCCAGCGTGGCAGGAGGGAAGGCGGAAGACACAGAGCCACGCCTGTCCTCCCTCAGATTTCAAGGAATTGCACCAGGAATTTGCAGAGAAAGAATGTGGCTGCAGGCATCTTAAAGATGCAAGGCGGATTCCTTTTCTGTTCTTTTCTTTTTTTTAAAGGGAGAGGTTGAATTTATTTATGTGTCCTATAATCACCCATCTCACATGAAGTGAAGTCAGAGAAGAAGGAGACAAGCAACCTGGAATTAAGGAGAAACGTCTTAATTAAAAAGCTTGCCTTAATTAAAAAGCTGTGGGTGCTCCAACACTGGAGGTTTTTAAGAAGAGACTGGACAGCCATTTCTCCGAAATGGTATAGGGTTTCCTGCCTGAGCAGGGGGTTGGACTAGATGACCTCCAAGGTCCCTTCCAGCTCTCTTCTGATTGAAAAATAACATATTGGAACACACACACACACACACACACCCGTGACAAGAACTTAATGACTGTACATAAAACCTCAAACATAGATTTTAATTGTTGTTATTATTTTTGGCTGGACCGCTTTCTCTGTAAACCAAAACTATCTTTCCAAACTTGCGATTTCTAAAAATACGGACAGTATTGGACCACCAACATTTCCGTTGCTAAGCGTGGCACTCACCTCATTTTACCACCTTTTTGCCGCTATTTCTTAAGGCAGTGGTTCTCAACCTTTTTAATGCCACGACTCCCAACTGGTCGTAAGTCGAGGACTACTCAACCGGTCGTAAGTCGAGGACTACTCAGCTGGTGCAGCACCGTTTGCAGAATGGGACTTTTGGCGGGCTCAGCAGGGCAGAGACAGCCTGGACAATTCCTATTGGCTTTGGAAAGCCAATAGAATTAGACTCTATTCAAGAGAGTCTATTCTATTGGCTTTCAAAAGCCAATAGAATAAAAGGGAGTAGCACAGCTAAGGAAAAGGGGGGGGGGAATGGCGGACTGCGTTGTTTGGCGACCCCCGTGAAATGGTCGTTCGACCCCAAATGGGGTCCCGACCCACAGGTTGAGAACCGCTGTGTTAAGGGAATCCGTGCAGTTGTTTGCACCACAGTTGTGAAGTGAATCTGGCTCTCTTAGTGACTTGGCTTGTCGCAAAAGGGGGGATCACGTGACCTGGAGACTCTGCGAACGTCACAAATAGGAGCCGGTGGCCAACGGGGAAGCTTGCAACGGTCAAGAAGTGTGAGAAACGGTCCTAAGTGGCTTTTTTCGGTGCCATTGTTACTTCGGTCACTAAATGAACTGTTGTAAAAAAGAAACTTTTGACTTTGTTAATAAAAAATAAAAGAAAGCCAATCTCTTGGGGGTTTGGAAGAAAGTTGAAAAAAGCCAAGTGCCAGAGCAAATTTCCTCCAAAAAAATGAGGATATTGTGGCAAATCTCTTTGCTAAGTCTCTCCATTCACCTGGTTGATCCTCCCAGAATTCCTGAGCCAACATGGGGAAACTATGGCCCCTTCATGACTTGTGGACTTCAACTCCCAGAATTCCTGAGCCAGCACAGGGGAACTATGGCCCCTTCATGACTTGGGGACTTCAACTCCCAGAATTCCTGAGCCAGCATGGGAGAAATATGGCTCCTTCACGACTCGTGGACTTCAACTCCCAGAATTCCTCAGCCAGCGTGCCTGGCTGAGGAATTCTGGGAGTTGAAGTCCACAAGTCAAAAAAGGGTCAAGTTTGAAGACCCCTGTGCTAGAACAACGTTTCTCCACCTCGGCCTCCTTATGGTGGGTGGCTGGGGAATTCTGGGAGTTGAAGTCCACCCAGCTTAAAGTAATCAAAGTGGAGAATCCTATATTCCTGCTAGTTGAAGAATTCTGGGATATTCAGAAAAATCCCACAGAAGGGCTTCAAACCCAACTAAAACCCAAGAAGTCTTTCCACCACACTAGTCCTCACTGAACCCGAAAACCGTCTCATCAATCCCTGGTGCCCTCCTTCATTTTTCACAGGCATTTTTTTGGTTCTGTAACTGACAAAAGGGATTTTCGATCTGATGCTTCCCAGAAAAAACCCTATTTCATGGACTTCCACTCTCGGATGCCTCTGTGTATGTGTGTGTGTGTGCATGTTCGTGTGTGTCCTCTACTCCGAAGGAATCACTGCTGGGACGGGATTGGCTTGAGTCAAGAGGAGAAAAAAAAAACCAACGACCAATGTGGGTTTTCCACCTCAGATGGTGCCTTGGCCCCCCACCCACACGAGTTCAGACTGGAGGAGACTGTATACATCTGGATCCTGTTTCCCTTAACTCCTGCTCCTCCAAAGGAGAGATCTGAGTAGAGAAATCTGGAAGAGAATAAGCAAGAGAATAGAACTAAGGAGAAACTTCCTGACAGTGAGGACAATTAACCAGTGGAACTCCTTGCCTGCAGAAGCAGTGAATGCTCCAACACTGGACGTTTTCAAGAAGAGACTGGACAGCCATGTGTCTGAAACGGTATAGGGTTTCCTGCCGGAGCAGGGGGTTGGACTAGATGACCTCCAAGGTCCTTTCCAGCTTTATTATTATTTAGGAAAATGTAAAGAATTGTTGTTGTTGTTGTTGTTATTCCTAGAAAGGCAGCCTTACTAGGAACCGCTTCCATCCTGCAACGATATCTGTAATACCATCAAACATCCACATCTGCCTATCCCAGGTCCTTGGAAAGGACTTGATAAGTAGACAAAAATGCCAAATCCAGTCTGAACATCTGGCTGACTGTGTGATGATCAATAAGAATAAGAATAAGAATAAGAATGATAATAAGAACAACAACAAGTTGGAAGGGGCCTTGAAGGTCATCTAGTCCAACCTCCTGCTGAGGCAGGATACCCTACCATTTCAGACAAATGGTGTCCAGTCTCTTCTTAAAAACTTCCAGTGTTGGAACACCCACAACTTCTGGAGGCAAGGAGTTCCACTGGGTAATTGTTCTGACTGTCAGGAAGTTTCTCCTTAGTTCCAGGTTGCTTCTTTCCTTGATGAGTTTCCATCCGTTGCTTCTTGTCCTGCCTTCTGGTGCTTTGGAGAATAGCTTGACTCCCTCTTCTTTGGGGCAGCCCCTGAGATACTGGAACACTGCTATCATGTCCTCCCCTTCTCTTCATTAAACTAGACATCCCCAATTCCAGCAACCGTTCCTCGTATGTTTCAGCCTCCAGTCCCCCTGATCATCTTTGTTGCTCTTCTCTGCACTCTTTCTAGAGTCTCAACATCTTTTTTACATCGTGGTGACCAAAACTGGACGCAGATAGACAGGAAGGAAAGAAGGAAGAAGGGAGGGAGGGAGGGAGAGAGATAGGAAGGAAGGAAGGAAGGAAGGAAGGAAGGAGGGAGGGAGGAGGGAGGAGGGAGAGAAAGGAAGGAAGGAAGGAAGGAAGGAAGGAAGGAAGGAAGGAAGGAAGGAAGGAAGGAAGGAAGGAAGGAAGAAGGGAGGGAGATAGGAAGGAAGGAAGGAAGGAGGGAGGGAGGGAGGGAGACAGGACAACTTTAACAAAAAAGCATAAAATCGGGCACAACTCTTAAGACAACTGCCCTTTTCTTCTTTTCCTTCCTTCCTTCCCTCCTCCCCTCCCATTCCCCCCGTTCTTCCTTTCTCCCTTTGGTCCTTCCCTCCCCTCCCATCTCCTTCCTTCCTTCCTCCCTCCCTCCTTTCCCCTTTCCTTCCTTCCTTCCTCCCTCCCTTTCCCTTTCCCCTTCCCTTCCCTCCCATCTCCTTCCCTCCTCCTTCCCTCCTTTCCTTCCTTCCCTCCCTCCCTCTTTCTCACTTTATAGCTGCAATGATTCACTTAACAACCGTGGCCAAAACGTTCATAAATAGGGTACAACTCACTTAACAGTACCTTCCTTAACCATGGAAATTTGAGGGGTTTCCACTGCGGTCGTAAGACGAGGACTACCTGTACGACAAGCAGGCAAGAAGCCCTTCCTGCAGCTGCCCCCTCCGTCTCGCAGCCTCCCCCCCCCTCCGAGACATCCCAACACCCCCCCCCCAGCTTTTGAACCCCAGAAGGCCAGGAAGACCCTCTAGTTAGGCTCGGAGGATCTGCAAGCACCGACTTACGGGGCCCTTGCAAAGATGCTCACCGCTTCGCCATATTTGTGGGACGGTTTAATTTTGGGGTGACCTGCCCAGAATTGGGGGAATCAAGCAAGCATCAGTTAGGCCGTAGAGCAGTGGTTCTCAACCTGTGGGTCGGGACCCCATTTGGGGTCGAACAACCATTTCACGGGGGTCGCCAAACAA
Organism: Crotalus adamanteus; assembly: GCA_039797435.1. Classification (NCBI taxonomy): domain Eukaryota; kingdom Metazoa; phylum Chordata; class Lepidosauria; order Squamata; family Viperidae; genus Crotalus; species Crotalus adamanteus. The sequence continues at coordinate 123,919,400 of CM077921.1, forward strand.
TGCAGTCTGCCATTTTTTCCCCCCTTTTCCTTAGCTGTGCTACTCCCTTTTATTCTATTGGCTTTTGAAAGCCAACAGAACAGACTCTCTCGAATAGAGTCTAATTCTATTGGCTTTCAAAAGCCAATAGGAATTGTCCAGGCTGTCCCTGCCCTGCTGAACCCGCCAAAAGTCTCAGTCTGCAAACGGTGCTGCACCAGTTGAATAGTCCTCGACTTACGACCGGTTGAGGAGTCCTCGACTTACGACCGGTTGGGGGTCGCGGCATTAAAAAGGTTGAGAACCACTGCTGTAGAGGAAAGGAACAGAGCACTCCAGAACTCTTAATGCCTGCACGCTCCAGATCTTTCCATAACTTTGGCAAAAGTCTTTTCATTCTTTTGGCAAAAATCTTTTCGTTCTTTTGGCAAACTGCCCCCCCCCCAAAAAAAAACCTCCCAGATGAAGCGGGAGACGTTGTCCAATGGTTGCAACCCACGTTGCATGAAGCCGTGGTTTGGCATTCGCATGTGAATTCCCCCCCCCCAATTCTCCAGAGGACAAAGCTGTCAATTCAGGACTTATTACAGTTCATCGCGCAGTCCGCCAGATGTTCAGGCCACATCTGGCCTTTTGATCCACCTGTCCTTCCCGAGAACCTGGGAGAGGCACCTGTGGGTGTCTGATGGTGGTTAAGGTCTCCGTGTTCCTTTTGCCATTGACTGACAGGTGTGTGTGTGTGTGTGTTTGCCAATGCTGATGGTGTTCAAGGGATGCTCCGGCATTACTACTGCAGTTCCAGGGTACTGTTCCTCGCAAAGGCCAACATCCCTGATGGGCTGTGCCTTCTTCTCCATTCCAGACCCTCCCCCCCCCCCCCCGCAAACATCAACCCTGCAGGTTGGCCTGGGCCCAAGAGCGGGTGATGGAGAGCTTTATATGTGATTTTTTTTTTTAAATATAAATTTGACAGCGAGAACAATCAACCAGTGGAACAGAAGCTGCCTTCAGAAGTTGTGGGAGCTTCATTACTGGAAGAGACTGGACTACCGTCAGTCAGAAATGGTGTAGTAGGGACTGCTGCTTGGGCAGTGGAGGGGGGGGTTGGACTAGATGACCTCCAAGGTCCCTCCCAACTCTAGTTATTCTAGGTCCATCTATGTGCCCCCTCCAGCAACCCACCTCCAGGTTTCTCGCCACCCTCCACCGCTGTACAACTACTAACCCAGCTTTATTTGAAACCCCCCCCACACACACACACGGCTGTGGACCGCTGCCCATCGGGAGGGGCTTTTGGAAGTTCCTCACACACACACACACACACACACACACACACACACACACACGGCTGTGGACCGCTGCCCATCGGGAGGGGCTTTTGGAAGTTCCTCGCCCTGGCAAATCCGCGCCAGCTCACCTGGGCTTTGCAAAAGCCGCGCGGCTGCGCCTGCAAAGGGAGACGGTCGCAAAGCGGAGCGGCGCCGCCGCTGCTGCTGCAACCCGAGCGGCGGTAGGACCCTGCAGCGGCGGGGAAGGGAGGGGAAGGGAGGGGAGGGCCTCCTCTTGCAAGAGGAGTTTGGAGAAGTTGCCCTCCCCCTCCGGCCGCCCCTTTCCAGAAGTTTCTCCGGCCCCCTTATATAGCCCCCTGGACCGGCGGCGCCTCGGCCCGAGAAAGCCAGTCCGGAGCGCGGAGGGTTCCCACGGCCTTTGCAAGCTGCAAGCCCCGAGGTGAGGAGGGAAGGACGGAAGGAGGGAGAAAGCGGGTCCCGGGCCACGGCCGGCCTTTGCAAGCCGCTCGGTCGGGGAGCGGCGGAGGCTTTGCAAGCTTTGGGGCCCTTCCCGCTTGCAAACAAGAGGCGTCCAGCGGCTAAAGCGGAGTGGAGCCGGATTGCAAGCTCCAGCGCTGGGGTCCGCCTTCCTTGAGCCCCCCCGACTAGATGGTCCGTATTCGGGTCCCCATCGTGTTTCTGCCTCTGGGACGGGCATGTCCCATCATCCCCTCCCCGACCCGCGCGTCGTATGTCCCATCATCCCCTCCCAGCCTGTGCAGGGCATGCCTCATCATCCCTTCCCAGTTCGTGCACGGCATGCCCCATCGTCCATTCCCAGCCCGTGCACGGCATGCCCCATCGTCCACTCCCAGCCCGTGCACGGCATGCCCCATCATCCCCTCCCAGCCTGTGCACGGCATGCCCCATCATCCCCTCCCAGCCCGTGCAGGCTTATTTCCCGGCATTCCTTCTCGAACCGTGCGTGGCATGCCCCATCATCCCCTCCCAGTCCGTGCGTGGCATGCCCCATCATCCCCTCCCAGTCCGTGCGTGGCATGCCCCATCATCCCCTCCCAGTCCGTGCGTGGCATGCTCCATCATCCCCTCCCAGCCCGTGCACGGCATGCCCCATCATCCCCTCCCAGCCCGTGCAGGCTTATCTCCCGGCATTCCTTCTCGAACCGTGCGTGGGAAGTCCCATCATCCCCTCCCAACCCGCGCGTCGTATGTCCCATCATCCCCTCCCAGCCCATGCAGGGCATGGCCCATCGTCCCCTCCCAGCCCGTGCAGGCTTCTCTCCCGACCCGTGCGTGGGAAGTCCCATCATCCCCTCCCAATCCGCGCATCGTATATCCCATCGTCCCCTCCTCACCCTTGCATGCTCTGCCCCATCATCCCCTTCTAAGCCGTGCAAGGGGCCAGCGGACTCTCCTTCCTGCATAGGCTTTGTGGGATGGGGGGGGAGGCTCTTCCCCCCTCCCTTCCCAGGTCCCCGGCGCAAAGATCAGGGATCTTGACCCGCTTTCGGTTTGCGGGCTCCGTTCACACGACGCGTGGACCCGAGAGCCCCTGCCTTGGTTTCCAGCCGGAGGAAAGGATAGGAGTTCACCAGGGGAGGGGGGGGAGACCCCCAGATCAGCCCGGGAGGGGGGGGCGCCTGGCACCCCCAAAGCGCTTGGCTTGCAAACTGGGAAGAGAGCACGGGAATCTGACCCGGAGGATTCCCGGGAGCAGCTGGAGATCCGGCGGGCGGGTTAACCTGGGCTTTGCTGGGCGGGTCCTGCTTATGGCGGCTTGGGGGGGGGGGGAGTGCAATTGCTTGGGCGAAAATGCCCCCCTTTCTCCGTGCACGCAAGAGAAAGTCCATCCAGACGGTCGAGATGCGCTGAGCCTTTGCATTCAGGTCCCGGATTTTTTTGGGGGGGGGGGTCTTTTGTCTCAAGCAGTTGCTGCGGGGGGGGGGGGCATGTACCGTTTCTATTAGGGAAGAGGCCCGGGGGATGCAGTAGGGAAGAAAAAAAAAACTAGACAAGTGGACTGCATTCACACGACATATTAGACTTAGAGCAAGGAGGAGCAGAAAACTTTTTTTCCCTGTTTCCACTTCTTGCATCAGCCCCCATGCACAAATGGACTGCCATCTGTCAGAAATGGTGTAGGTGTAGGGTCTCCTGCTTTTGTGTGTGTGTGTTGGACTAGATGACCTACAAGGTCCCTTCCCACTCTTCTTGTTCTAATTCTAAAAAAAAAAAATGACATTGGTTAAGTCTTTAATGCAGCTAGAGGGCTGGTTCTCTGTAATAAACCCTGATTTGTTTTTCCCTTTAAAGAAGTCTGCTTGTTCCATCATGGCTAGGCACTGGGTTTGGAAACCCTGATTCTGAATTCAGGCTTGTGACCGTGGCTTATTCCAAATGGAACATATTTGGCAGAAGAAGCAAAGCTAGGCAGAGGGCCTGCCCCCTAAATAAAGTATATTTCTGAGTATATAAACCCAGCATTGGTTGCTTGGATTTAAAAACGTTTTGCCCCGTGGCTGACTTGGCCTGGCTAAGCTTAAATTTAGCTCCTGGGGCTGCCCTTCAATTTTATTTTTAATTTTGCCCTCTGCAAAAGGGCTGAGAAGACTGTCCTGACAATCAAGCATCCAGAAAGTGACGCTTGTCAGGTCATTAGCTAGATGCAAAATAATGGTTAGGATGCCTATCGCTCAGGATCGGTGGAAGATGGAATTTGAGGCAGGAAATAAAATTAGAAAAGAAACAGACAAAAGTTTGCGGTTAACGATTCTTTGGTTTGTGTGTCTCTTGCTAAGCCTATCAAGCCGATGTTGGGCTTATTCCCATTTTTGCTGATAGCTTCTCATTCGCTGGGGGGAAAATATAATACAATTTTACCAGGATGTCTTTAAAAAGTGGAACGGGTGAGTTTAAAATCCTGCAGGCTGTTTAAAATAGCCAATCGGATGTCCCTTTTTTTTTCTTTGGACAGAGAAAAGGGTAGAAAGGAAGATTAGAGGTCAGTTTAGGAGAAATAAGGACAATTTAAACCGTTAACCAATAATTAAAAAAAAAAGCCACTCTTAATACTGCCTGCATGTAAACTCACTTTGCTAAACCAGAATCTTGTTTTTCATCCAAGGAGGTGGTTGATTGAGTTAATTAAACATACCCACCCCCTCCCTCCCCAAGTGTCTTTGGTTTGAATGAATAATAATAATAATAATAATAATAATAATAATAATAATAATAATAATAATAATAATAATAATAATAATAAAGTTGGAAGGGACCTTGGAGGTCATCTAGTCCAACCCCCTGCCCAGGCAGGAAACCCTATACCATTTCAGACAAATGGCTGTCCAGTCTCTTCTTAAAAACCTCCAGTGTTGGAGCATAAACTGCTTCTGGAGGCAGGTAGTTCCACTGGTTAATTGTTCTAACTTTTTAACTTTTTTGTTTTAACTTAGATGTAACTGTAAGCCGCCCAGTTATCCTATCGTAAGATGGGTGGCCAATAAAATATAGGAAGGAAGGAAGGAGAGGGGAATAGGAGCGACAATGTGAAGGAAGGAAAAAAGAAAAAGAAGGGAAGAACGGATAAACTCTGCAAATCAGAAGCACATGGATATTATGTTTGATCTTAAAGCAAGTTTCTAGCCCTCAAAGTTGGGAAGAAAAACACGGGGAAAAGCCGTAAGCCTCTGCAGAATTAGAAACAAAGACTATCGGAAATTCTTTCGGAGATAACGCTGTAGCTGGTTGCATTTTGCTGCAACAAGACTCAACAATTTGCAGTGGACGGGGGCGTGTGCAGAAATACACAAAGGGGGAATAAAATTAAATTTGGAGTTTTAAGCTGGTCGGCTTTGGCCTTGATTTCTCTTCAACATCCTCTTTCTACCAGGCAGCTGTCGGGATAATCACGGGCTTTGTCTCAAAGCTTTCCCAGCCTGGGCCTGCCTGCCTACGTGGCACAGCGTGGCGGGGGTGGTGATGGAAGTATAAGGGGGGGGGAGGGAGGATGGAGCTTCTGGAAACATCTGCAGCGTTTTGCAGTCTGAGGTTTCTTTCTTTTTTTTTTGTGACTGTGTGGCTGCAAAGCGATGCTTCAGCACTGATGGAGCAGTTGTAAACGTCAAACGGTCACTAAATGAATTTTTGGTTAAAAGTTGAGGACTGCCTGTAATTTTAAAAACACCACCCTGTCCTTTTTTGGAGGGCCGGGAAACCTGGTGCAGAAATATTTCCAAAAAGGGATATTTTCTCACCTGGTGGGGTTTTATTTAGCGGCAGGCTAATCCCATCCTGGGGATTGAAATTGTCCAGATTTTCATCACTGCAAAATAACAGAAGCCTTGAAAACCAGCCCTAAACAAAGTCCCGATGACTTTGAAGTTAAAAATGAAAGCCCTTGTTGGAAAAAGGCAAACTTAAACTGCAGACTAACCCAGTTGGAAGGGACCTTGGAGGTCTTCTAGTCCAGCCCCTTGCTCAAGCCAGGATCTACCACAATGATCAATGACTGGGTATCTACCAATCGGTGATGAGGAACTTTTTTGCACGTGAATGCATTTGTGCAAACACAAGCGAATAGAACAGAATAAGAATGGAATAGGAATAGAATGCAGAATAGAGTAGAATAGAATAATAATAATAATAAAGTTGGAAGGGACCTTGGAGGTCATCTAGTCTAACCCCCTGCTCGGGCAGGAAACCCTACACCATTTCGGACAAATGGCTGTCCAGTCTCTTCTTTAAAAACATCCAGTGTTGGAGCATTCACCCGCTTCTAGAGGCAGGTTGTTCCACTGGTTAATTGTTGTAACTGTCAGGAAGTTTCTCCTTAGTTCTAAGTTGCTTCTGTCCTTGATGAGTTTCCATCCGTCGCTTCTTGTCCTGCCTTCAGGCGCTTTGCAGAATAGCTTGACTCCCTCTTCTTTGGGGCAGCCCCTGAGATACTGGAACACTGTTAGAAATATAAACACAATAGAAATATAGAATAGAATAGAAATATAGAATAGAATAAAAATATAGAATAGAAAGGAAAATAATAAAAAATAGAATAGAAATATAGAATAGGAGAATAGAATAAGAATAGAATAGAACAGAATAAGAATAGAATAGAATAAGGAAAAAGAATAGAATAGAATAGAATAGAATAGAATAGAATAGAATAGAAGCTGGAAGGGACCTTGGAGGTCTTCTAGTCCGGCCCCCTGCTCAAGCAGGAGAACCTATACCATCTCAGACAGGTGACTGTCCAGCCTCTTCTTAAGAAGAAATTAGCCAACTATTTGTCTGAAATGGTATAGGAGGGTCTTCTGCTTGAACAGGGGGTTAGACTAGAAGACCTCCAAGGTCCCTTCCAACTCTTGTTATTCTGTTAATTCCTGTAAGGTTGTGTAGCTTAACACCCATCACACCCAGTGAAAGAATTTCAACAGCTTTCCTGGAGCAGGTGACGGCATGCTATGGATGCTTTCCCCGCTTGTTCAAGCTTCAACTAGTTCTTGATTTACGGTGATAATGCAGCCTGCCCACTACAGTCATAAATCATACAGTCATAAAGCCGGTCACCACTGTAACTGGACCATTTTTACAACGGTGGCAGTCCTTAAGCCAATCTGTTATTCAGTATAGACGTGTCTCGCAGCTTTTTCCCCATTGCCAGCAATGGGGTGGGCACGGTTTCCTGGTGACGTGTCGGCAGCTTGACACCCCTGACTTATACCATCTCAGACAGGTGAATGTCCAGTCTCTTCTTAAAAATCTCCAGTGAAGGAGCAACCCACAATTTCTGGTGGCCAGCGGTTCCACTGGTTAATTGTCCTCACTGTCAGGAAGTTTCTCCTTAATTCCAGGTTGCTTCTCTCCTTGATCAATTTCCAACCACTGTTTCTCGTCCTGCCCTCTGGTGCTTTGGAGAATAGCTTGACTCCCTCTTCTTTGGGGCAGCCCCTCAGATACTGGAACACTGCTGTCAGGTCACCCCTATTTCTTCTTTTTTTTTAGGCTAGCCAAACCCAAGTCCCGCAGCCGTTCTTCGTATGTTTTAGTCTCCAGGCTGTGGATCCTCTTAGTTGCTTTTTGAATTTTTTCCAAAATCTCAACCTCTTTTTTTGTGATACGGTGACCAAAATTGGCTGCAGTATTCCAGGTGTGGCCTCACTAGGGTTTTATAAAGCGGTAATATTACTTTGCGTGATTTTGATTCTGCACCTCTGTTTATGCAACCCAGGATTGTGTTATTCTTTGACTCAGCAATGCCACACTCGACTTAATCTTTCATTTCTTCCCGTGCCAGCTCTTGATTCCTTGGCTGCTGCTTAGATGGTATGGGGGGGGCATCACTTTTGCAGGGATAGTTAAGATTATACGGGACAATCAGCATGCAAGTAGTCCTCCAATTAACCACCATAATTGAGCCAAAATCTCCACTGCTAAGCCAGACAGTTATTAAGCCAGTTTTGCCTCGTTTTATGACCTTTCCAGCCACACTTGTTCAGCGAATCACCGCAGCTGTTAAGTTAAAAACAAGGTTGTTAAATAATCCGGCTTCTCCGTTGACTTTGCTTGTCGGACGGTCGCAAAAGGGAATCACGTGGACGGGGGGGGGGGGGGCACCCCGACCGTCATAAATGCGAGTCGGTTGCCAAGCATCTTCAATTTTGATCAGATGCTGCAACGGTCGACAGCGTGAAAAGGGTCAATAAGTTGCTTTTTCCATGGGCGTTGTAACTTTGAACGGTCACTAAACAAACGGTTGTAAGTTGAGGACTGCCTGTAATCGCATTGAAGATGTTTCGTTCTTTTTCTTCTTTCTTCGCTCTCTTCCTCCTGTTCCCCCCCCCCCTCAATTTCGCTAAGTATTTCTCTTTTGGGCGGAATGGGGGGAAAGGAAAATCAGCTTGCTTATTGAGTCTTAATGGAAAATGCTGCTGTGTAGAGACAAAACATCTTATTTTGCAAAAAATCTATTGGAAAGGAGCAATTTATCATCCTCTTTTCCAGGCGGATTATTTGTCCGCTTATTGTATCTCAGCTCTCGAACGTCAAAAGTTGAGGGTGACTTTAAACCAGAATTATTTTTGGTTAGGAATAATAGGAGCTAATTATGAGAAAGACTGCAGATATCAAATACTATACGTACGAACGGCAGCAAAAACTGTGTTTGCCCAACACTAGAAAAAATGAAAACTTACCAACGAAGAAGTACTAATTAAGAAAATTCTAGAGTGCGCAGAAATGGACAGATTGACTTTAAAGATTAAAGAGAAAGAAGACTCAATGTACTTTAGAAGGGATAATTTTTATCAGTGGCTAGAAAAACAAGTCAGAGAAAGGAACGTGATATGTCATTTTGAATATATATTAGCAAAAAGAAGGCTATTGAGTGATTAATTGATGTATTATTTATGATAATTAACTATTATCTATTGTTAGTTAAATACATGTACCCAGACATTATGCTGTTTGCTAAACATTGAAAATGTTATTTGGAAAAAGCCCAACCCTGACCCCACCTTATCCTTAACCCAGGGGCTCTTTTATGACTCGTGGACTTCGACTCCCAGAATTCCTGAGCCAGCCATGCTGAGGGGAAAGGGAGAGAGGTTTCCAAGCTGAGCCATGCTGGCTCAGGAATTCTGGGAGTTGAAGTCCACGAGTCATGAAGGGGTCAAAGTTCTCGCATGCTGGCTCAGGAATTCTGGGAAGTCCATGAATCATGAAGGAGCCATAGTTCCCCCATGCTGGCTCAGGAATTCTGAGAGTTGATGTCCGCAAATCATGAAGGGGCCATAGTTCCCCCATGCTGGCTCAGGAATTTTGGGAGTTGAAGTCCGCAAGTCATGAAGAGGCCATAGTTCCTCCATGCTGGCTGAGGGATTCTGGGAGTTGAAGTCCCCGAGTCATGAAGGGACCATAGTTCCCTCATGCTGGCTGAGGAATTCTGGGAGTTGAAGTTCACGAGTCATAAAAGAGCCAAGGTTGCCTACCCCTGCCCTAACCTTATAAAACTAATAAAATCTATATAAAAAAAGTTGGGGGTGAAATGTGTGCCCCTTTCTTAATCCTTTTCTAGTGGAAATACAAAGCGTTGAAACTGGCATGTACTTTGCCACTGGCGTGTGGCCTTCTCTGCTGTTGCCAGCTTTTGGTTGCTGCTGTTTTTTTTGAGATGCATTTACCTGTTGCTTCCTTGAGTCGCTGCTCCAAAGTTACACTCGGTTGTAAACACTCGTGAAGTGTGGCAGGGGAGGGGGAGAAATATAGGTAGTCCTCCAATTAACAACAATTTGTTTAGTGACCGTTTTCAACGGCCTTGAAAAAAGACTTTTTTCGCACTTATGACCTTTGCATCATTTGATTTAGATTCAGATGCTCGACAATTGACTCACATTTATGTTGGGGTTGCAGTGTCCCGGAGTCACATGATCCCCATCCGAGGTGGGGAAACCAGATTCGCTTAATGGCCGTGTCCAACTGCAGGGATCCACTTAACAACGAAAAGCCGTAAAAATGGGGGCAAAACTCACTTAACTAATTTCTCAGCGACAGAAATTTTGGGCTCAATTGTGGTCGTAAATTGAGGACTAGCTGCACTGTGATTCTAGCTAAATGTTTAATTCTTCAATTTGGGGAAATTCCAAAGTGTTGTTTAATCCTGGACTCCCTCTAGTGGATTTTTAGGGGAACGCATCTATGATTTCGGCTTTTTATATAGCCAGGCACTTCCAGATGTTTGGGGACTACAGCATCCATGCTTCACAGCCAGGAAGTGCTGATTGGAAGGCCTAGGAGCTTGGGGAAAAACCTGTATTATATATCACCGGGAATTATTATTATTATTATTGTGGGGTGGGAATACGGTCTTTTGCAAAAAGCAATTTATTAACTTCATTAAACATCTAGGGGTGACAGGATAGCAGTCAGTGTTCCAATATATCAGGGGTTGCCACAAAGAAGAGTTGGGGGTCCCCCCCATTCTCCAAAGGACCTGAAGGCAGGAGAAGAAGCAACGGATGGAAACTAATCAAGGAGAGAAGCAACCTAGAACTGAGGAGAAATTTCCTGAGAGTGAGAACAATTAACCAGTGGAACAATCTGCCTCCAGAAGTTGTGAATGCTGGAAGTTTTTAAGAAGAGACTGGACAGCCATTTGTCTGAAATGGTACAGGGTTTCCTGTCTGAGCAGGGGGTTGGATTAGATGACCTCCAAGGTCCTTTCCACCATCATCATCATCACTATCATTATTATTATTACTATTATTATTATATTATTATTATTATATGAACCTCAGTCAACTGAACATTCAAATTGGCTGGCGCTGATGGTTGACACGGGTTGCTACCAGCATCCTAGGTGTCAACCAGGTACCTCCTTAATATATATATATATTATCAGCTTTATTAAATGGCTGCCTTCACACTCAGCTTTAATCTCTTGGACTATATAAATTGCTTGAATTAAAATTCCCTCAAAAAGTAGAAAAAGTAGCTCTTCAGGAAAAAGCTTTGTTGGAGACGCCAAATAAATTTCATGATAAATAAATGGCTCTGGATTGAGCACAGTTGGTGTTGGGTATATAGGTAAGTCCTTGATTTATGACGGTGAGTGAACCCAGAACTACAGTCATAAAATGAATCCTCCTGTGACTGACCTGATTTTATGACTTTTTTTTTTTGTGGGGATCTTTAAGCAAACAGATTGTCCGCAATGGACATTTTTGTTGGAAACTAGAAGTAAACGCCAGTTTTGAGGGGGGGGGGGAGTCATAAATTGTGGTTGTTGAAACCGGAATGCTATAAAAACAACTGTTAAAGTGGACGAGGTCCTGGGTGCTCAAAATGCAGTCATGTGACCCTAGGGAAGGGGTAGCCATTTTGGGGGGGGGCGGTTGTATTGTAACTTTTAGTGATCCCTAAGCGATGTATCGTAAGTCGAGGACTCTCTGTATTTTGTATTTTTTAACACAATACCGTGGTCCTCATAACCGTGGCTGAGGCCAAACTTTCTGTTGTTAAATGAGACATGTGTTCAGCGAATTTTGCCCCTTTTTACTACCGTCGTTAAGTGAATCACTGCAGTGTATAAGCTAGTAGCCCGGTTGTTAAGTGAATCCAGCTTCCCTATTGAGTTTGCATGTCAGAAGGTCGCAAAAGGGGATACTGCAATCCTGCAACGGTCATAAATGTGAGTCGGTTGCCAAGTATCTGAATTTTGGTCATGTGACCTGGGGGATGCTGCGATGGTCATAAGTGTGAAAAAATGGTCCAAAGTCACTTTTTTCCCTTGCTGTTGTAACTTGGAACAGTCACTAAGAGAACTGTGGTAAGTCCAGGACCACCTATAAATCTATTAATGTCTGGGTACTGTGTTAATTTTCCTATCGTGACCTGAGGGGCTCTGAGGCATTGTGGGAAATGTAGTTCCTGCTGTAACGGCCATTTTGATTTCTCGTAGGTTTTGACTGCTCGCCGCTAGCATGGATGCCACCTGGTTGATCCATCTCCTCGCGCTCTGCGCTCTCGCGACGGCTGTCCCCTCCGACAAGAAGGTGGCGGAGAAAAAACCGACCTCGAAAGAGAAGAATCTGAGCGAGAAGGCCACCACCTTGGCTGACCGCAGCGCCATCTTGGCCTTCAACCTCTACAGCGTGATGGCCAAGGACAAGAACCTGGAGAACATCTTGGTGTCTCCCGTGGTGGTGGCGTCTTCTCTGGGGTTGGTGTCTCTCGGCGGGAAGGACGCCACGGCGTCGCAAGCTAAGGCTCTGCTTAGCGCCAGCAAGCTCAACGACGAGTACATCCACAGTGGACTCTCGGAGCTGCTGACCGACGTCAGCAACGCCACGGCCAGGAACGTCACTTGGAAACTGGGCAGCCGTCTCTACGGGCCCAGCTCCATCAGCTTCGCGGAGGACTTTGTGCAGAACAGCAAGAAGCACTACAACTGCGAGCATTCCAAGATCAACTTCCGAGACAAGCGTAGCGCCCTCAAATCCATCAACGAGTGGGCTGCCCAGACCACGGACGGCAAACTGCCCGAGGTCGCCAAAGATGTGGCGAAGACCGATGGGGCCTTGATCGTCAACGCCATGTTCTTCAAACGTGAGTCCAGGTGGAGGGAGAGCTTTGAGCCAGAGGGGGGGAAAAGGGTGGAGATTTGGTTGGTGGGGTGTCGGCGGACGGATCGGGAACTGGAGATGGAGATGGTGGCTGCCGTCTTCTCTTGTTTTGACCCCTCCGATGGTTGACCCAACTTGGTGGCCACTCAGAAAGTTCATTTGTTCCTTAGGAATGCATCTAGAAGAGAGTTTTCCAAACCTGGGTGGATTTCAACTCCCAGAATTCCCCAGCCAGCAATGCCTATTACTTTCCTCCTGTCTCCTAGAGAGGAGAGACTACAGAGAAAGGGATTATAAGAGAGTAAGCAGGCCACAGTAGAGATACCCATCAAAAAGGATGAATTAGTGTCAAGGGAATTCTGGGATTTGAAGTTTGCCCGTCTAAAAAGTGGCCCAGGCTGGAAAACCCTAATCTAAACCTGGATTTTGCAAACATTTTCCATTGTGGCCATTTTGTGTTAATGCATCCCTTTTGATTTGTTTAGCGCACTGGGATGAGAGGTTCCATCACAAGATGGTGGACAATCGTGGCTTCATGGTGTCGCGTTCCTACACAGTCGGCATTTCCATGATGCACCGTACAGGTAAGGAAACCTGGATTTTTTTTTTAAAAAAAAAGCATGATTTTTTCCTCGTTTCCTTTGTCCCAGGATCTCCGCTTGGATTTTTCCGTAAGTGTTTGAGGCAGTAAACGAGCTGAACAAAATCTTTGCATTTTTCCGCAAAGTAACACCAGGCTAGCTGTAAATTGTTAACCATGAATGCATGTTGGGCTGAAGGGAGGAACATTAAATTTCTGACTCTACAGGGCTACAGGTAGTCGTTGACTTACAACAGTTCTTTTAGTGACCATTTGAAGCTGGTCTTCTACTCCAACCTTCAAGCAGGAGAGCCTATGCTATTCTGGACAAATGGTTGTCCAGTCTCATCTTAAAAACCTCCAGTGATGGAGCACCCACAGCTTCCAGTGGCAAGCAGTTCCAGTGGTTAATTGTTCTAACTTTCAGGAAGTTTCTTCTTAGTTCCAGGTTGCTTCTCTCCTTGATGAGTTTCCATCTGTTGCTTCTTGTCCTGCCTTCAGGGGCTTTGGAAAATAGCTTAATTCCCTCTTCTTTATGGCAGCCCTGAGATATTGGAATACTGCTATCATGTCTTTCTTAGTCCTTCTTTTCATTAAACAAGACATACCAAAAGGAGCAGAATAACAAGAGTTGGAAGGGACCTTAGAGGTCTTCTAGTCCAACCCCCTACTGAAGCAGAAGCCCCTACACTATTCCAAAGAGATGGCTGTCCAATCTGTTCTTATGGCGCGCCCACCACATCTGGAGGCAGGTTGTTCCACTGGTTAATTGTCCTCACTGTCAGGAAATTTCTCCTTAGTTCTAGGTTGCTTCTCTTCTTGATTAGTTTCCATCCGTGGCTTCTTGTCCTGCCTTCGGGTGCTTTGGAGAAAAGCTTGACTCCCTCTTCTTTGGGGCAGCCCCTGAGATACTGGAAGACTGCTATCCTGTCACCCCTCGTCCTTCTCTTCATTAAACTAGACCGACCCAATTCCAGCAACTGTTCTTCACGTGTTTCCAGAGTCTGATCAGCCCACCGATTCTAATTTTATGCATTTGTGCAGGATTGTACAAGTACTACGAGGACGAGGCGGAGAAGTTGCAGATCGTGGAGATGCCGTTGGCTCACAAGCTCTCCAGCCTGATCATCATCATGCCGAACCACGTTGAGTCCTTGGAACGAGTGGAGAAGCTGCTCACTCGGGAACAGCTGCAGATTTGGTTGGGCAAGTTGAAGGAGCGGTCAGTGGCCATCTCTTTGCCCAAGGTCAGCCTAGAGGTCAGCCACGACATTCAGGTGAGTAGCCTCAGCTGTCCAGTGGGGATAATGGTTGGAAGGGACCCTGGAGGTCTTCTAGTCTAACCCCATGCTCAAGCAGGAGGTCCTATACCATTTCAGACAAGTGGCTGTCCAGTGATGGAGGAGGGAGGGAGGGAAGGGAAGGAAGAAAGGAAGGAAGGAAGGAAGGAAGGACAGCAGAATAACAGAAGGGACCTTGGAGGTCAACTAGTCCAACCCCTGCTCAGGCAGGAGACCCTCTACCATTTCAGACAAGTGACTGTCCAGCCTCTTAAAAACCTCCAGCACTGGAGCATTCACAGCTTCTGAAGGCAAAAAAAGGTCCTCAATTTATGATCGCAGACGGAACCAGAATTTCCGTCGCTAAGTGATGGCTTTCTTAAATGAATCATCAACCTGACCTGATCTGTTTTTACAACCATTTTTAACCCTGGTCGTAAAGTGAACCCGACTTCCCGCATTGACTTGGCTTGTGGGAAGCTGGGTGGAAAGGCTGCCTATCGTGATTGTAGGATGTTGCAATTGTCGTAAATGCGAGCTGGCTGCCAAGTAGTCACAACCATGTGACGGCAGGGATGTGCAAAGGTTGTAACTTTGAGGAGGGTTAATAGTAGAGGCCAGGGGTAGGCAACCTTGGCTCTTTTATGACTCGTGGACTTCAACTCCCAGAATTCCTGAGCCAGCCATGCTGAGGGGAAAGGGAGAGGTTTCCAAGCTGAGCCATGCCGGCTCAGGAATTCTGGGAGTTGAAGTCCACGAGTCATGAGGGGGCCATAGTTCCCCCATGCTGGCTGAGGAATTCTGGGAGTTGAAGTCCACAGTCATGAAGGGGCCATAGTTCCCCCATGCTGGCTGAGGAATTCTGGGAGTTGAAGTCCACAGTCATGAAGGGGCCATAGTTCCCCCATGCTGGCTCAGGAATTCTGGGAGTCGAAATCCACAAGTCATAAAAGAGCCAAGGTTGCCTACCCCTGGCATAGAACCATAATGGAGTTTGCCCACTATGGTTTTAAAATGGGTCAGTCCCACGACCCATCCGATTTTATGAGCTCTTTTTACAACAGACGTTAAGTGAATATGGCAGTGGTTGAACCAACCAAAGGTTGACTACGGGTCAACCAATTTAACCAAAAACTGGAAATAGCTGCCTGTTTTCAGCAAAACTGTTGTAAAACACAGTAAATGCGACCGACGGAGGCTGCAAAACAGTCAGAGCTGTGGCCGTTTTGTTGAGCGATCCAATTTCATGGTCACGTGATCAAAATTCAAATCCTTGGCGACCGAATCGTATATATGATGGTTGCCGTGTCCCCGGGGTCACCTGATTCTCCTTTTGCGACCTTCCGACGAGCACACAAAGCGAGGAAGGCAGGCTTACTCAGCAACTGTGTGACTCACTTTAAAGGCAGTGGTTCACTTTACAACGGTGGCAAGGAAGGTCGTAAAAATGGGGCAAAGCTCACTTAACTGGAGAGTTTGGGCTCCGTTGTGGTCGTTAAATCGAGGTTTACCTGTAGAATTAATCTCAACTTGTCTTGTTGTGGTTCCGACAGATTTTATGCATTTTCTTAGTGTAACAGCTAATCTGTGGTTCCAACAGATTAAACTCTTCAAAGAACTTCGAAGCATTGTTTATTTTACAGAATCTTTTATTCGAGTAGCATAATATCGGCACTAGAATAACGGCACTAGATAATTGAAGCCAAAAACTGAATTCCCCTCTCCTGAGCACATAGTATCAAAGCACAATTCCCTCCTCCAATTAACAGTCATAAATCACATTCCCCAATTAACTTGAAAACTGAGCCCCCCAATTCCTTATCAGCTCTGGTTACAATAACCTTGATTCTCACACTAAGTTTAGCGTTGTTATGTCTAGCTAGACTCTCGTTCACATCCCCCCCTCCTCCCAGCATCATTTAACTCGGGTTCTCAACCTTAGCAACTTTAAGACTTGTGGACTTTGCTGGCTGAGGAATTCTGGGAGTTGAAGTCCACAAGTCTTAAAGTTGCCAAGGTTGAGAAACCCTGATCTAACTCTAAAAGCGAAAGGGGAAAAGATGGCTACATTTCCATCTGTCGTCAATGCAGAACATCTGAGGTGAGCAGCGTCGACATCTCTGTGACATCACAGAAGTTCAGCCAATGGTTGAGCAGGGAAAACGATTCAAACCTTCTCCGCTCTCTTTCTCTCTTCCTGTTTAGAAACACTTAGCCGATCTCGGCTTAACCGAAGCCGTGGATAAAAACAAAGCCGACCTATCCAGGATCTCGGGCAAGAAGGATCTGTATCTCGCCAACGTCTTCCACGCAGCCGCCCTGGAGCTGGACACAGAGGGGAACCCCTTCGACTCGGACCTGTACGGCCGGGAAGAAATCCGGAATCCCAAGCTCTTCTACGTCGACCATCCCTTCATTTTCCTGATCAAGGACAATAAGACCAACTCAGTCCTGTTTATCGGCAGGCTAGTGAAGCCCAAGGGAGACAAAATGCGGGACGAATTGTAGATCGTCGGCCCGGTTTCATGTATGTCTGTTGATATACATTATTTTTTAAAGAAATGAGACAAAATAGGTGCTTTTTTTTTTAACTGGTAGCTCCAATTTTTTTCAACATTACATTTGGGGAGGGGGTGGCATCCAAGCTGGTGAGATGGGAATGCAAACAAAGGAAGTAGCAAAGGATGAAGATCTCCCACCCAGCACCCAATTCTGCCCCTTATTTAGGGCGTTCCGTCTCTTCAGCTATAGGTAGTTCTTGATTTACGGCCACAACTGAGCCTCAAATCTCCATTGTTAAAGTGAGAAATCTCTGAAGTGATTTTACGACTCTTCTCACCGCAGTCGTTAAGCAAATTGCCGCCGTTGTTCAGTTAGTGCAGGGGTAGGCAACCTTGGCTCTTTTATGACTCGTGGACTTCAACTCCCAGAATTCCTGTGCCAGCATGGGGGAACTATAGCCCCTTCATGACTCGTGGACTTCAACTCCCAGAATTCCTGTGCCAGCACAGGGGTACTATGGCCCCTGCATGACTCGTGGACTTCAACTCCCAGAATTCCTGAGCCAGCATGGCTCAGCTTAGAAACTCCCTTTTCCCTCAGCATGGCAGGCTCAGGAATTCTGGGAGTTGAAGTCCATGAGTCATAAAAGAGCCAAGGTTGCCTATCCGAGTTAATGACACGGTTGTTAAGCGAATCTGGCTCCCCCCGTTGACTTGGCTTTTCAAACGGGATCACGTGACTTGGAAACGGCAACCATTGTAAATACGAGTCAGTTGCCCAGCATCCGAATTTTGATCCCGTGACCATGGGGAATGCCATAGCGGTTGTTAAGCGTGAAAAAGGAGTCATAAGTCACTTTTCCCCCAATTTTGAACGGTCACTAAACAAACTATTGTTAAGTCAAGGATTATCTGTAGTTTTATCTGCCCTGGAAGCTTAATGCAGTCCAAGATTTAGGAAAGGTGTGTGTGTGTGTGTGTGTGAGATCCATGTGCTCTTCCCAGGAAAAGTGATCTGTTCAGCTTTTGGGGATCCCTTTTTTCCTAAAGGTAACGTTGCAAGGGTTTTAACCCGCAACGAAGAAGGTTAAATAGCCAGTTTAACCAAGTTTGGGGTTGTGAGATTGTAACCGTAGGAAGGAGAATTATTTCCTTATTTCTCAGCCGTTGCCAAGTTCTCACTGCTGCAACACCCAGTTTGCATTTTGGAGAAGGCGGCAGTCCTCAACATACGATCACGATTGGCTAAGCGAGCCGGGTGTTAAGCAAGACCTGCCTGATTTTTATAACCTTTTTGGCCACGGTTAAGCAGGTGTGAAGCGACTAATATAGCGTTAAGCCAATCCAGCTTCCTGCATTGATTTTTGTCCAAAGCCAGCTGGGAAGGTGGCAAAGAGAGATCACGTGACCCTGGGACGCTGCAAGTGTCATACGTACATGCCAGTTGCAAGCTCTCAAATTTGGCTCACGTCACTGTTTGGGATAGCTGTGGCGGGTTGGGTGAGGACAGTTCCTAAATCACATATTTTAGTGCTGTCGTAACTTTGATGTCGCTAAACGAATGGTCGTAAATTGAGGACTACCTGGCAGAGATCCCGAGGGTATTTAGCAAGCAATACAAACTCTGCAAAGAGAGAATTGATACCTGGCCGAGTGTTTTTACCTTAAGAGGAATTGGGAGATTTTTTTTAACTTACTTAAGCAAGTGTTCCACTTAAGCAAGTGTTCCACTTTAATTCCTTTTAAAAACATTGACTTGGCTGCACTGATTGTGGGTATCCAGGCGCATATATACTTAATATTTAAAGTCCTTACTGGGTGAGAGTATTGCATTTTCAGTTTTATGAAACAGAACAGGAAGTCCTGGCGGTTTAGCCTGAAATGGAGCCAGTCAAAAGGGGAAAGGTGTATTTCCAAGAAGAGAAAGTACGAGGACCCACACTCAAAATTACAGAAATTGCAAGCTGAGCTCCAGGGCAGAGTATGGGAAGGAAGCAGCTAATTAAAAGTGTTCCACTTCCATCTGATTCCTGTTTTTTTTCCTGCATTAATCAGGGGTCTTCAAACTTGGTCCTTTTAGGACTTGAGGACTTCAACTCCCAGAATTCCTCAGCCCCAAGCTTGAAGACCCCTGACTTAGATGATAAGATACTTTTAAGTGGGCAGGAGGTACATGGAAGGCCCACCTTTTTACAGGCACTCCTCGGTTTAGTGACC
Source organism: Crotalus adamanteus (assembly GCA_039797435.1). Taxonomy (NCBI): domain Eukaryota; kingdom Metazoa; phylum Chordata; class Lepidosauria; order Squamata; family Viperidae; genus Crotalus; species Crotalus adamanteus. The sequence goes on from CM077921.1 coordinate 123,938,360, forward strand.
TCGCCAACTGGCCTCTTGTCCTTAATTGAAGCAGTGGCTAAATGAAACCAGGTGTAGTAAATACGCAGGGTTAGGAAATTGGGGGCCTTGTTTAAATTTGGCACCTGAAAGGTGAAAAGAGCAAGACTTTTCGGAGTTGAGCTGAAAATCCCCACAGTTGAAAGAAGAGTTGAATGTACATTTTTTTCTACCAATGGTGACATACCCAAATGTGCCTTAACCCGGTTAGTAAGCAATTCCAACAGGTATTATTTGCAGAGCAGGCTAAACCCTTGGTCCGAGCTACGTGCCCTAGTTTGCAGCAGTGTAGAATCCTACGCAAGAGTAAGTTCTGAAGATTTAAGTTTTAAAGCAGAGGTCTTCAAACTCGGCCCTTTTAGGACTTGTGGACTTCAACTCCCAGAATGCCTCAGCCAGCATGGGTGGATTTCACCTAAAATTCCTGTCAGCATGGATGAACTGCAACTCCCAGAATTCCCCAGTCAGCATGGATGGACTTCACCTAAAATTCTTGTCAGCATGGATGGACTTCAACTCCCAGAATTCCCCAGTCAGCATGGATGGACTTCACCTAAAATTCCTGTCAGCATGGATGGACTTCAACTCCCAGAATTCCCCAGTCAGCATGGATGGACTTCACCTAAAATTCCTGTCAGCATGGATGAACTGCAACTCCCAGAATTCCCCAGTCAGCATGGATGGACTTCACCTAAAATTCTTGTCAGCATGGATGGACTTCAACTCCCAGAATTCCCCAGTCAGCATGGATGGACTTCACCTAAAATTCTTGTCAGCATGGATGGACTTCAACTCCCAGAATTCCCCAGTCAGCATGGATGGACTTCACCTAAAATTCCTGTCAGCATGGATGAACTGCAACTCCCAGAATTCCCCAGTCAGCATGGATGGACTTCACCTAAAATTCTTGTCAGCATGGATGGACTTCAACTCCCAGAATGCCCCAGTCAGCATGGATGGACTTCACCTAAAATTCCTGTCAGCATGGATGGACTTCAACTCCCAGAATGCCCCAGTCAGCATGGATGGACTTCACCTAAAATTCTTGTCAGCATGGATGGACTTCAACTCCCAGAATGCCCCAGTCAGCATGGATGGACTTCACCTAAAATTCCTGTCAGCGTGGATGGACTTCAACTCCCAGAATGCCCCAGTCAGCATGGATGGACTTCGATTTCCAGAGCTGTCTGGGGAATTCTGGGAGTTGAAAGCCCACGAGTCTTAAAAGTTGCCAAATTTGAAGACCCCTGTTTTAAAGATTAAGCATGTGTGTCTAAATTTAAAGGGCTAGAGAGACTCAGGTAAAGGAGAAAAACAGCCATACTACTTCTGGGTCCCCTTTTCTAACTTCATACCTTTCCCATGTTGCATGTGTGATCAGCCTCACCACTGGGGGGGGGGGGGTACCTCAAGATGTTTTTTTGGGGGAGCCAGATCCGACATGCCACACTGCAGACCACACGGGATAAAGGTGCTATCACAGGTTAAGGGGTGGGTGGGTGAATTAAACCATGCCTTAGAGCAGTGTTTCTCAACCTTGACAATTTTAAGGCATGTGGACTTCGACTCCCAGAATTCCACAGCCAGCAATGCTGGCTGTGGAATTCTGGGAGTCGAAGTCCACATGCCTTAAAATTGTCAAGGTTGAGAAACACTGCCTTAGAGATAGAGATCTCTATTTTCCTCACCATACAGAACTTTGTTGTACAATTTTTGCAATAAAATATTTTTCAGTGAACTGCTTTCTGAACTGTATTCTGGGGGTGGGGGCAACTGTCAAAAAAGGGTTCTTCCAACTTGGCCCTATTGTGACTTGTGGACTTCAACTCCCAGAACTCCTCAGCCAGGCACGCGTGCCTGGCTGAGGAATTCTGGGAATTGGTCCACAAGTCACAAAAGGGCCAGGTTTTAACACCCCTGGTCAAAACACATCAGCTTTGGAGTGGAATAGAAAATCCCTCCCACCCCCACCCCCCTTCCTGAGCCCTGAAAAAGAATTAAAATGAAAATTGTTCCCAAATGATAGGCTGGGTTGTGCTGTGAATAATTCTGAAGTTGGCTAGGATAAGTGAATGTTCTAGATCAGCATATCTTAACTTCGGCCACTTTTAAGACAGGTGGGCTTCAATTCCCATTAATTCCCCAGCCAGGATATGGATTTCAATTCTCAAGAGTTCCCCAGCCAGCATGGGTGGACTTTAATACCTCCAATCCCCTAGTACAGTGTTTCTCCACCTTGACAATTTTAAGGCATGTGGACTTCAACTCCCAGAATTCCACAGCCAGCACGTGTGGGCTTTAATTCCCAGAATCCCCTAGTATGTGTAGACTTCAACTCCCAGAACTCTGCAGCCAGCATGTGTGGACTTCAATTCCCAGCCAGCACAAGTGGACTTCAATTCCCAGAATCCCCTATGTGTAAACTTCAACTCCCAGAATTCCCCAGCCAGCACGTGTGGGCTTTAATTCCCAGAATCCCCTAGTATGTGTAGACTTCAACTCCCAGAACTCTGCAGCCAGCATGTGTGGACTTCAATTCCCCAGTATGTCTGGACTTCAATTCCCAGCCAGCACAAGTGGACTTCAATTCCCAGAATCCCCTAGTTGTATGTGTAGACTTCAACTCCCAGAACTCTCCAGCCACATGAGGACTTCAATTCCCCAGTATGTCTGGACTTCAACTCCCAGAATTCCCAGCCAGCACGTGTGGACTTCAATTCCCAGAATCCCCTAGTATGCGTAGACTTCAATTCCCAGGACCCCCCAGCCAGCACATGTGGACTTCAAATGGGTAGGGGGGGATCTGGGCCAGTCACCCTCTCGGCCCTACAGGGTGGACAGGAAACGGTAGGAAGGAGTCCTGAATGCAGCCCCCAAAGGGATGGGGGACAGAGCAGCAGCCCCAAAACCTTTGGGCACCAAGGACCAGTTCTGCGAAGACAAGTTATTCCTTGGACCGGAGGGGGCATGGTTTCGAATGCTGCCTGCATCCCACGGATGGGGCTTTCCTTGTTTGTGCAGACCGGTTGCTGGTCCCCAGCCCCAGGGGTTGGGGACCCCTCTAAGACGGAACACAGAGTTGCATTCAAGGCCAGTCTGTAAATGAGGCTATGGTGATGTTTGTGCAGTGATGTGGCTGTGAGCCATTGGGGCCATTGTGGTTGGGGGTCCTCGAACGGCCCCCCAAATTGCCCCTTTCAACAGGACAGGGAACACCGGCCTGCCGTTTGCGTGTGCACACGCACCTCCAACCGCTGGACATCCGAGTGGACAGGAAGAAGCTGAAAAAGACCTGGCTCCTTCATCACCCCTATGCCTCACGGATTGCCTGACTCCAGAATGCAGACGATTAGATAGTCCTGGACTTATGACCGCAATTGAGCTCAACATTTCCGTGGCTAAGCGAAGCGGTGAATTTGGCCCTGTTTTATGAGCTTTCTGGCCACCGTTGTTAAGCGAATCCCCGCAGCTGTTAAGTGAGTAAAGCCTGTGGTTAAGGGGAATCTGGCTTCCCCGTTGACTTTGCCTGTACTTCCCACAGTAGCTCTTCAGTCCAGGTATTTCCTGGTGGTCTCCCATCCCAGGGACCACCCTTTCATTTCCCCCGTGAGTTCTGCTCCCTGAGAAGCTGATTTGTTACTTGGGCTAAACCAGGGGTAGGCAACCTTGGCTCGTTTATGACTCGTGGACTTCAACTCCCAGAATTCCTGAGTCAGCCATGCTGAGGGGAAAGGGACAAGTTATGCTGACTCAGGAATTCTGGGAGTTGAAGTCCACGAGTCATAAAAGAGCCAAGGTTGCCTACCCCTGGGCTAAACTATCATTATTTGAGAGTACAATTTGGTCTGGGAAGGATTAAATTAGGTTCCCGAAGGACGTGATCTCAGTCCTAGAACAGGAAAGATCATTTCTTGATGGCTTTTAAAATTTTTTTTATTAAGAGATATTTTTTTTGATAGAACTTCCAAGGTTTCAAATCAAAAACCTGCAAGGAAAAGGAAAAAAAAAAAAAAAACACATCAGGGAGTCATTAAGCCCCGTCTTTAGTTTAAAAAGAACTCTTGGAGGCCAGACCAGTTTTTATTCTTCCGTAAATACAAATTGTCTTAATCCTTTTGGAATTACATGCAGCCCATGTAACTTGCAACAGTTTTCCCTAAACTGGTGCCTTGAGGATGTCCTTGCATAGCTGCTGATGGGAGCCACAGTGAGGAAAAGGCTATCAGGCTGGAGAAGAATACTACATTTACCGTTTGCAAATTACAAATCGGTTCAGGAAAATGGGCTCAGAAGCCAGTCAACGTATATCAGTGCTAAAATCACCAACATGACTTTCAAGTAATGTTCTAGGGCAGGGGGTAGGCAACCCTGGCTCTTTTATGACTCGTGGGCTTCAACTCCCAGAATTCCTGAGCCAGCCACGCTGAGGGGAAAGAGAGAGGTTTCCAAGCCGAGCCATGTTGCCTCAGGAATTCTGGGAAATGAAGTCCACAAGTCATGAGGGGACCATAATTCCCCCAAGCTGGCTCAGGAATTCTGGGAGTTGAAGTCCACGAGTCATGAGGGGGTCATAGTTCCCCCATGTTGCCTCAGGAATTCTGGGAGTTGAAGTCCATGAGTCATGAAGGGGCCACAGTTCCCCCATGCTGGCTGAAGAATTCTGGGAGTTGAAGTCCACCAGTCATGAAGGGGCCAAGGTTGCCTACCCCTGGTCTAGGAGGCGCACCGCTTAGAACAGGAGGACGTAGGCAACCTGGGCTCTTTTATGATTTGTGGACTTCAACTCCCAGAATTCCTGAGCCAGCATGGGGGAACTATGGCCCCTTCATGACTTGGGGACTTCAACTCCCAGAATTCCTCAGCCAGCATGGGGGAACTATGGCCCTTCATGACTCATGGACTTCAACTCCCAGAATTCCTGAGCCAGCATGAGGGAATATGGCCTCTTCATGACTCGTGGACTTCAACTCCCAGAATTCCTGAGCCAGCATGGGGGAACTATGGCCCTTCATGACTCATGGACCAACTCCCAGAATTCCTGAGCCAGCATGGGGGAACTATGGCCCCTTCATGACTGGTGGACTTCAACTCCCGGAATTCCTCAGCCAGCATGGCTCAACTTGGAAACCTCTCCCTTTCCCCTCAGCATGGCTGGCTCAGGAATTCTGGGAGTTGGTCCATGAGTCATGAAGGGCCATAGTTCCCCCATGCTGGCTCAGGAATTCTGGGAGTTGAAGTCCACAAGACAGAAAGCGGCCTAGGCCAGGGCTAGGCAACCTTGGCTCTTTTATGACTCGTGGACTTCAACTCCCAGAATTCCTGAGCCAGCCATGCTGAGGGGAAAGGGAGAGGTTTCCAAGCTGAGCCTGCTGGCTGAGGAATTCTTGGAGTTGAAGTCCACCAGTCATAAAAGAGCCAAGGTTGCCTACCCCTGGTCTAGAGTAAGAAGACCAAGGGTGCAAAAACCCGTAACAATTTAAATCAGGTCTTTATGTGCTACCGATATTTGGAGAAGGGGACTTATGTCTATAGAAGAGAAACTCTTTATCGTTCAGGATTGAACTGTGGGAGCGCTGTCTCGAGTTGGGTGGTTTCCTTGCAGACGTTTCGTGACCCAACTAGGGATCATCATCAGTACCTGGAAGGAGGGAGGGGGAGACGACTGTGAGGTCCTTGCTGCTCTCTGAGCTTGGTGGTTTCCCTGCAGATGTTTCATGAGGAGGAGACTGTGGGGTCCTTAGGTGCTCTCTGAGTTGGGTTCTTTCCTTGCAGATGTTTCATGACCCAACTAGGGAACATCAGTGCTAGAAGGGAGTGGGGGGGGATTTGCCCTTTTTTATATACAAGTAGAGAGCAAACTCCATTCCCTCTTAGCGCTGACGTTACCTAGTTGGGTCATGAAACGTCTGCAAGAAAATCACCCGGCTCAAAGAACAGCAAGGACCTAGTCCAGGGGTCTTCCAGCCGGGCCCTTGTCCGCATGCCTGGCTGAGGAATTCTGGGAGTTGAAGTCCACAAGTCATCAACGGGCCGGGTTGGAAGACCCCGACCGAGTCCCTTTCCTCCTCCTCTTTCTCTTCCTCCTTCACTCCACAAACCCCACTCCCTTCTAACACTGATGAGGTTCCCTAGTTGGGTCATGAAACATCTGCAAGGAAACCACCAAAGCTCAGAGAGCAACATGGAAACCATAGTCGTCGTCTTCCTCCTCCTCCTCCTCCCTGCAAACCCTACTCCATTCCACCAATGAGGTTGTCCCCTAGTTGGGTCATGAAATGTCTGCACGAAAGCCACCAAGCTCAGAGAGCACTAAGGACCCCACAGTCCGTCCTTCCTTCCCTTCCCTCCTTCTCCTCCTCCCTTCTAACACTGATGAGGTTCCCTACTTGGGTCATGAAACATCTGCAAGGAAACCACCAAAGCTCAGAGAGCAACATGGACCCCACAGTCCGTCCTTCCTTTCTTTCTTTCTTCCTTCCTTCCCTTCTTCCCTCCTCCTCCTCCCGTCTAACACTGAGGTTCCCTACTTGGGTCATGAAACATCTGCAAGGAAACCACCAAAGCTCAGAGAGCACTAAGGACCTCACAATCCGTCCTTCCTATCCTTCCTTCCTTCCATCCTCCTCCTCCCTTCTAACACTGATGAGGTTCCCTAGTTGGGTCATGAAACATCTGCAAGGAAACCACCAAAGCTCAGAGAGCAACATGGACCCCATAGTCCGTCCTTCCTTCCTTCCCCTTTCTTTCTTTCTTTCTTCCTTCCTTCCTTCCCTTTCTTCCTTCCTTCCTTCCCTCCTCCTCCTCCTGTCTAACACTGATGAGGTTCCCTAGTTGGGTCATGAAACATCTGCACGGAAACCACCAAAGCTCAGAGAGCAACATGGACCCCCCCCCAAAGGTGGCTTATCTCAGTCATCCTCCGCAGACCACTTCCAGGGCCAAACCAAGCCAGACCCTTACCTCTTTAAGCCGTGGGCACCGGCTGGGGCATCGGCGGCTGCTCCGGCTTGGTGCCCTTCTGCTCCGAGATGGGGGTGGTGGGCAGAATCTCTTCTTTGGGCTCGACGATGCTGACGTGGTCCGGCAGAGGCTTCTTGGGCCCAATCTTCCCACTGGGATCCCAGGGCAACATGATCTTCACCTTAATGCCCAGCACCCCTGCAAACAAAGAAGGCGAGCCAATGAGGCGGGATCGCTTGGGCCTGCAAGCCCATGTTGTGATTCCGTGCCAGCCTGTGCTCCCCACAGCGGAGTCGGAGGAATCAGAGGAGGAGGTGGAGGAGGCATCTGAAGGGCCATCGGGGGCAAAGGGAGGCTCTGAAGTAATAGCAGTAGTAAAGTTGGAAGGGACCTTGGAGGAGACCGCCTTAGGTCTGCTAAATAAAAAAGGGAGGTGCTGGTTGCTGAAGGCAACCATTTGAAAACTGCGTGTCTTGGGATCTTGGTCTGTGACTTCTCTTGTAACTTCGTGTCTGCTTGTCATCGTGTTCTTTTGGACTGGAGTTTGCTGTATTTGACAGGTGTGTCAACAGAATTAAAAGGGGTTTTGGTTTTTTGTTTGCAAGTCTCCAGTCTATTGTAGTAGCAGGGGTTTTGTCCTTGTGAAGTTAACAAGGACGACAATAGGCTGGGATAGAACAGCCCAGGAAGAGAGGAGCAGAAACTCAAACGAAGCCCATTCATCTAGTGACCATTCAAAGTTAAAACGGCACTAAAAAGAGGGACTTGTGGCTGTTTTTCACACTTGCAGCCAGTCGCGTGATCAAAATTTGGAGGCTTGGCAAGTGGCCGGCATTCACAACAGTTGCCGTTATCCCGGGGTCAGGTGATCCCCTTTGGCGAACCCTTGACAAGCGAAGTCAATGGGGCAAGGCCAAGTTCCACGGAACGACCGTGTTACTGACTTCACAACTGCATCGATCCGCTTAACAACGTTGGCGAGAAAAGTCGTAGAATGGGGGAAAAAAAATTCATTTAACTGTCTGGCTTAGTGACAGAAATTTTGGGCTCAAAGGTGAGCCGTGGGAGCGGCAGTGGTCAGAATGCAGCAATTGCAGTCTAACTCTGCTCACAGCCTGGAGTTCGATCCTGACCAGGCTCAAGGTGGACTCAGCCTTCCGCCCTTCCTAGGTCGGTAAAACGAGGACCCAGATTGTTGGGGGCAAATAGGCTGATTCGGAAAACCGCTTAGAGAGGGCTGTAAAAGCACTGTGAAGTGGCATTTAAGTACTATTGCTACTTCTTTCTTTCTTTCTCTCTCTTTCTTTCTCCCTCCTTCCTTCCTTCCATCCAAGATTGGTAAAATGAGGACCCAGATTGTTGGGGACAAATAGGCTGACTCTACGTAAACTGCTTAAGAGAGAGGGCTGTAAAACACCATGAAGTGGTATATAAGTACTATTGGTTTTTCTTTCTCTTTCTTTCTTTCTTTCTTTCTCTCTTCCTCCTTCCTTCCATCCAAGATCGATAAAATGAAGACCCAGATTCTTGGGGGCAAATAGCCTAAACCGCTTAGAGAGGGCTATAAAAGCACTGTAAAGTGGTATATAAGGACTATTGCTATTTCTTTCTTTCTTTCTTTCTTTCTTTCTTTCTTTCCTTCCTTTCTCTCTCTCTCTCCCTCCCTCCATCCATCCATTCAAGATTGGTAACTGAGGACCCAGACTGTTGGGGGCAAATAGGCTGACTCTGTAAACTGCTTAGAGAGAGCTGTAAAGAACTGTGAAACGGTATACAAGTCCAAGTGCTATTGCTAAATCTATTGCTAGTCAAAAACTACCTGTATAGGTAGCAATAATAAACGTCTTCTCTGATTTGAACTCAACCAATGCTCTGGAGTGTGGGCACCAGAGAGTGGCCCAGTAGAGGCTCCTCAAGGTAGACCTCCCCCCCCAAGGAAGAAGGGGGCAGGGGCTTCCAAAATCTGAACTGAACGGAGCTATATGGGTGTCTCCCGTGCCTTACCCTGTCTGAGGAGGACGTGGCGCACGGCGGTGTCCACGTAGTAGTTGACGGGGTCCCCGCTGTGGATCATCAACCCATCCACAAACTTCATGGATTTGGCACGCTGGCCCCGGAGTTTGCCGGACACCACCACTTCGCAGCCCTTGGCTCCGCTCTCCATGATGAAGCGGAGGACGCCGTAACATGCCCTGCGCAGAGAGAACACCCGAGTGAGAACTTGGGACGATTTAAATATAAGCACGAGGGTCAGGAGCCCTCTGAATGTCATGCATTAAAATTTAAAATTAACCACGTACGGCACGTTCGCATCGAATTTCAGTAAAAAAAAAAGAGCATATAAAATCTGAAAGCTTAATGGAAAGATTGCAAATGTTATCTACGATGCAAATATGAATTCTTACTTCATTTGTCGCAACTGTGCAGTCGGCAAAATCTCCATTAATAGGCTTTGTTCTGACACTTGTCATTATGTGTCGGATAGTTTGTTTTTCAGCCCCACGGTCACAATTTGATGATGGCATTTTGCCCCACTTAACAGAGGGCATCTGCACATCTACCATGACCGGTGAGAATTCAGTTTAGTGTTGTCTAAATCGCATAGGGCTGAGGACAATTAACCAGTGGAACAGCTTGCCTCTGGAAATCGTGGGCGCTCCATCACTGGAGGTTTTTAAGAAGAGGCTGGACAATCACTTGTCTGAGATGGTATATAGGTTCTCCTGCTTGAGCAGGGGGCTGGACTAGAAGACCTCCAAGATCCTATCCTATCCTATCCTATTCTTTGGTTCTATAAGTAACTCTGCATCTATAAACTCTATTCTATTCTATTCCATTATTTGATTCTATAAGTAATTCTGCATCTATAAAACTCTATTCTATTCTATTCCATTATTTGATTCTATAAGTAATTCTGCATCTATAAACTCTATTCTATTCTATTCCATTATTTGATTCTATAAGTAATTCTGCATCTATAAACTCTATTCTATTCTATTCTATTCCATTATTTGATTCTATAAGTAATTCTGCATCTATAAACTCTATTCTATTCTATTCCATTATTTGATTCTATAAGTAATTCTGCATCTATAAACTCTATTCTATTCCATTATTTGATTCTATAAGTCAGTGGTGGCGAACCTATGGCACGGGTGCCAGAGGCGGCACTCAGAGCCCTCTCTGTGGGCACACGCACCATCGCCCCAGTCCTAGGCCTTCAGCTGGGTTCTGTAAAACCTTTTCACTTTAGGCCTCCGCCACCGTGTGCAAAAAAAAAAAAAAAAAGGTTCAATCAATTTCAACTTCTCACGGGAAAAAAAAGATCTCGCAAAGTTGGAATTGACTGATTGAACTTTTTAGTCCCACCCAGTTTGCCATTACCACCGCAGCCACGCCCACCCAATGGGCCACACCCACCCAATGGGCCACACCCACCCGGCACCGACGATGCATAACTGGCTTTTGGGTTGCAGTTTGGGCACTCGGTCTCTAAAAGGTTCACCATCACTGCTATAAGTAATTCTGCATCTATAAATTCTATTCTATTCTATTTCCAGGTGGTTCTTTCCAACAATATTAATAAAAATCAACTAGTTAAATTTCAGCGTTAAGGACAAGAGCCTTTTCAAGGGCTTCCCTTCTCAGACAAATGCCTCAAGTTCATCCAATGACCGGACCCCCCCCTTGCCAAAGCCACCAACACACAGCCACAGAACGTGGCGCGGCATTGCTCGACCTGGGCGGAAGGGGGGGGTCTCTTCTGACTCGTCATCGTATCATCACCGAAGGGATTCTTTTGGCTCGGTCAAAAACATTATACCTGTTTAGTTGATTTATTGAGGAAAATGGCTTGTGGCCTTCTTTTTTTTTTAATTTTTTATTCATAATACAATTAAAACAAAAATGGACAAACATGACATCCCAGAATGAATTTTCGTAACAGTTTGTTTCTTATGGTACAAAAACTTAATACTTCGTTCTTAACCTCTATATAAGCCTCATCCTTCTATACCAGTGTTTCCCAAACTTGACAATTTTAAAGCATGAGAACTTCAACTCCCAGAATTCTGGGAGTTGAAGTCCACATGTCTTAAAATTGTCAAGTTTGGAAACACTGTTCCATACAATACAATTATATATACAATTATATGTACAGTTATATATATATCTTTTAATTCTACCATTAGCCTGAAGTCCGAGCAGTTCTCCTTAATTCATACCAATGGTAAAATTTGTCCCAGATTTCGAAATATTCGTGTTCTGTCTTGTCTTTCATAATCACTGTAAGCCTGTCCATCTCAGCACATGATAAAATTTTATGCAGGATCTCTTCTTCCGTTGGAGTTCCCTTATTCCTCCAATTTTGAGCAAAAACCAGTCTGGAAGGCTTGTGGCCTTCTTGTGTGATTTTTCGGTTGGCCAGCTTTATAAATTTGTTTAATAAATGTATTTATGTATTTATAAACGAACATACATCCGTAATCCAAACATAATCCAAAGATTATTTGCTCCTGCTACAGGTAGTCCTCGACAGACGACCGTAACTGAGGCCCAAATTTCTTGTCACTAAACAAAACAGCTGTTAACTGAGCTTTGCCCCGTGTTACGACTTTTCTTGCCCCAGTCGTTAAGTGAATCAATGCAGTTGTTAAATTAGTCAAACTGTTGTTAAGTGAATCCGGCTTCCCCTGTTGACTTTGCTGGTCAGAAAGTCGCAAAAGGGGATCACGTGACCCCAGGGACACTGCGACCGTCATACGTCAATACATGCCAGTTGCTAAGTGTCTGAATTTTGTTCACACGATCATAGGGATACAATGGTCGTTAAGTGTGAAAAATTGCTGTAAGCCACTTTTTTTCAGAGCTGGCCGAAACTCTGAATGCTCACTAAAGGAATGGTTGTAATGCTCTAAAGCTGTAGGGACATGGAAATAGAACAGAAATGTAGAATAGAATAGAAATAGTAATGAATAGAATAGAGTAGAATACAGTAGAATGGAATAGAACAGAAATAGTAATGAATAGAATAGAATTACAGGATGGAATAGAATAGAAATACAGAATAGAATAGAATTACAGAATAGAATAGAAATACAGAATAGAATAGAAATGTAGAATACAATAGAGTAGAATAGAAATAGGAATGAACAGAACAGAATAGAATAGAAATGAATAGAATAGAATTACAGGATGGAATAGAATAGAAATACAGAATAGAATAGAATTACAGAATAGAACAGAAATGTAGAATAGAAATACAGAATAGAATAGAATAGAGAATAGAAATAGGAATGAACAGAACAGAATAGAATAGAAATGAATAGAATAGAATTACAGGATGGAATAGAATAGAAATACAGAATAGAATAGAATAGAGAATAGAAATAGTAATGAATAGAATAGAATACAGTGGAACAGAATAGAAATAGGAATATAAATAGAATAGAACAGAATGATAGGACAGAATATAGTCCACTGCTTCCAACCCGGGAAGCTTTTAAGAAGAGACTGGACAACCATTGGCCTGAAACGGTATAGGGGTTTCCTGCCTGAGCAGGGGGCTGGACTAGATGACCGCCAAGGTGCCTTCCAACACCTGTTATCTTGTTTTGTTCTGTTTCTGCCTAATTTGGGAGGTGTGAAGGAAAGTGGTGCCAAATCGAAGAGTTTCTAGACCCAGTGGAGGAAGAAGAAAGCTCAGGTCTGGCTTCAGGCCCCCCCCCCCAGCTTACCTACGCACGGCCAGGCCCCCCAGAAGCTTGTACCGCAGGGACTCAGCTTGGGCAATGGCACACAGTCCTCGGGTGGCCACTTTCTCGGCATAGAGCTGCAAGAAAAAGCAACACGCATCACAAACACGCACCAGGCAGGAGGTTGTTTTTTTGCTTTGTACTTTGTACTGCGAAAAATAATTTACTCCCCCTCTGGGGAAGATTGAGGAAGTCCTTGAGTTAGCAACCATTCGTTTAGTGACCGCTGCGATGGAAAAAGTGACTTATGACCATTTCCCCACACGCCCAACATTTCTGTTGCCAAGAAAGGCAGCTGTTCAGGGAGTCTTGCCCCATTTTACAACCTGTCCAGCCACAGTTGTTAAATGAATCACTGCAGTTATAAAATTAGTCCAACAGGTGTTCAGCGAATTGGGCCTCCCCGCCGAATTTGGCTTGTCACGAGGTCGCAAAAGAGGATCGCGATACGGCGACCGTCATAAACGCAGGCCAAGTGTCAGAATTTTGATGACACGGCTACGGGGATGCCGCCATTGTCACAAGTGTGAAAAACGGTCCTAGGTCACTTTTCCCCACGAATTTGTAACTTCGGTCACTAAAGGAACTGTTTTAAAAGGAAGACGAGCCGTCAAGAAATTTTAGATGTAGATTCCCGGCCCAGCAAAAGTTTTCAATCCCTGCCTTTTAAATCCAACGCTCCGCACGCAAACAACACACAAGACAATAAACAGCCCATGGAAAGCCACAACTGAACCGTTTGTGGCTTTTAAATTCTTGTCTATGGAGATTCTCAGGTCATAATTGTCCCAAAGATGCTTTTCTTGTTTTTTCCTTTGAAGACGTTTCGCTCCTCATCCCAGAAGCTTCTTCAGCTCTGACTGGATGGTGGGGAAAATGGAAGGATTTATACTCCTTGCAGACAGCTGGTCGTACCTTATATTGATGGACAGATCAATGTAAGGAAAGACCAGGCACTTATTATCATATCTGGTGGACATGTCCCAAGGCAAAAAAGAGAGCCGAGGTGGCGCAGCAGTTAGAGTGCAGCACTGCAGGCCACTTTAGCTGACTGTGTTCAGCAGGTCAGCGGTTCAAATCTCACCGGCTCAAGGTTGACTCAGCCTTCCATCCTTCTGGGGTAGGTAAAATGAGGACCCAGATTGTTGGGGGCAATGTAAATATATATATACATTGCTTACTGGTGTACACCGCTTAGAGAGTGCTTGCACTTAAAGCGGCATATAAATCTCATAAATAAATAAATAAATTTTGGCTTAAAATACATTTCTGGTTGGACTACAAAACAAACAAGACTTTAAACCAGAATTATTTTTGGTTAGGAATAATAGGAGCTAATTATGAGAAAGATTGCAGATATCTAATACTACACGTATTAACGGCGGCAGGAATGGTATTTGCCCAACACTGGAAAAATGAACACTTACCAACTTTAGAAGTACTAATCAAGAAAATTCTAGAATGTGCAGAAATAGACAAATTGACTTTAAAGCAGTGTTTCTCAACCTTGACAATTTTAAGGCATGTGGACTTCAACTCCCAGAATTCCACAGCCAGCATTGCTGGCTGTGGAATTCTGGGAGTTGAAGTCCACATGCCTTAAAATTGTCAAGGTTGAGAAATACTGCTTTAAAGGTTAAAGAGAAAGAAGACTCAGTGTACTTTAGACCATGGCATAATTTCAATCAATGGCTAGAAAAACGAGTCAGTGAGAAAGGAACGTGATATGTCATTTTGAATATATATTAGCAAGAAGGCTATTGAGTGATTAATATATTGTTTATGATAATTAACTATATCTATTATTGTTAAATACATGTACCCAGACATTATGCGGTTTGCTAAATATTGAAAATGTTATTTGGAAAAACCCTAATCCCCACCTCGCCTTATCCGTAACCTTATAAAAACTAATAAAATCTATACCAAAAAAAAAAAAAAAGTAATAGTTGGGGGTGAGATGTGTGCCCCTTTCTTAATTCTTTTCTAGTGGAAGTACAAAGCATTGAAGCTGGCATGTACTTTGCCACTGGCGTGTGGCCTTCTCTGCTGTTGCCAGCTTTTGGCTGCTGCTGTTTTCTTGAGATGCATCTGCCTGTTGCTTCCTTGAGTCGCTGCTCCAAAGTTACACTGAGTTGCAAACCAAGTGGAGTGTGGCAGGGGAGGGGGAGAAATACAAGTAGTCCTCGACTTAACAACGATTTGTTTAGTGACCGTTATACAACAGCGTTGAAAAAAGGGACTTATTGAAAATGTTACCCCAACCCCAACCCCGTCTTATTCCTAACCCAGAAAAACTAATAAAACCTATAGACAAAAAAAATGTAAGGCAAATGACCGGCTGTCTGCAAGGAGTATAAATCCTTCCATTTCCCCACCATCCAGTCAGAGTTGATGAAGCTTCTGGGATGAGAAGCAAATGGTCTTCAAAGGCCAGTTGCCTGCTGGAAAAGCACCTTTGGGACTTTTAAATTCAAGTGAGAAATTCTGCTTCTCCGCACTCCCTTCTCAGACCCCTAGGCAGGTCATTCAGTGAACAGGGCACCCTTGTCAGAGTCAACCAGCAAAACACCACTGAATGTGGTCCAGGCTGTTTGCTCTGAGCAAGAGAACGTCCATTTCTGACTCATCGTATCGTCACCGAAGGGAAGAGAAGCACTAAGGCAGGGGTTCTCAACCTGTGGGTCGGGACCCCATTTGGGGTTGAACGACCATTTCACGGGGGTCGCCAAACAACGCAGTCCGCCATTTTCCCCCCCTTTTCCTTAGCTGTGCTACTCCCTTTTATTCTATTGGCTTTTGAAAGCCAATAGAAGAGACTCTCTTGAATAGAGTCTAATTCTATTGGCTTTCAAAAGCCAATAGGAATTGTCCAGGCTGTCTCTGCCCTGCTGAGCCCGCCAAAAGTCCCATTCTGCAAATGGTGCTGCACCAGTTGAGTAGTCCTCGACTTATGACTGGTTGGGGGGGGGGGGGGTCGCAGCATTAAAAAGGTTGAGAACCACTGCACTAAGGCAACCTTTTCCACGCGTTTGGCAAGTTTTAAGAACGGGTGGCGTGTTCAACTCCCAGAATTCCCCAGCTAGCCCGGGCGCCGCCATTGTTACCTCCACACTGGCTTCCGGAAAGCCAAACCGCTTCTGAACGACGGCCGTCAGCTCGCGAATCCGACGTCCTTTCTCGCCGAGAACGTTCTGAGTTCTGAACGGCAAAAGGCAAAGATATGGCATTAGGTCAGTTCCGCCCGAAGGACTTTGGAAATTCCCAATATTTTTATTTTTATTTTCTAAATCGAGCCTGCATTTAACTGCCACTGGAAGGATCATCTGATTTGATCCAACTCTTCTCTCTATTCCAACAACCTGCGTAAAATTACTTACGCCGCACTTACACACTTTCTTTGACTAGAGCTACCCGTTTTATGCACCTATAAGTAGTCCTCAATTTACGACCATCATGGTCGTAGTATGGCCTACGGTGGTCGTCGAGCGAGTCATCACATCACAATTTTGACTTTTTGCAAAGTGGACTCGTTAAGCGAGTCCATTGTTCACTAGGGGGTGTTTCTGCCCAAACCGCAAAGTAAATGCTGGCTTTAAGCAAAAATCACAGTACAGTTATGTGACTGAAAGAGTGTCCTTTGTATATTTAAACAGTCGCTAAATGACCAGTTATAAATCAAGAATTACATCTATCTCTCCTATTTATCTATCTCCATCCATCCATCCAATCTACCTACCTATCTAATTTATAGAGAGCTAAGCTCACAAGCCAGAGACTCCTACAAACACCTGAGATCCTTTAAGACAGGAGTAACACGAAGTGAAAAATGGAGCACCTCAGCTACTAACTACTGCAGGGAGAAAGATCATATGATGTCTGCATTCAAAGATTTGCATTGCAACTTCTCAATGGAAATGGACTAAGGGGGACCTGATAGCATTTGAGAGGCTGCCACGAAGAACAGAGGGGTCAACCTGTTCTCCAAAGCACCAGAGGGAAGGACAACAATGGTTGGAAACTGATCACAGAGAGAAGCAACCTGGAACTAAGGAGAAACTTCCTAACAGTGAAGACAATTAACCAGTGGAACAGCTTGCCTCCAGAAGTTGTGAATGCTCCATCACTGGAAATTTTTAAGAACAGATTGGACAGCCGCTTGTCTGAAGTGGTATGGGGTCTCCTGCTTGTGCAGGGGGCTAGACTAGAAGACCTCCAAGGCCCCTTCTTCCAGCTCTATTCCGATTCTGAAATTGAAGGGGCTGCCTTTGATTTTTTTAGTGGCCCAGGAGAATCTTATACGACAATGTCTTTTGCACTAGTTGTGAACTTTCTTGGACTAAGTGAGCTTGCTCACAGACACTCATATCCTTGGCATCTTCATGGCTGGACTACTGCAATGGACTGGCTGAAAACCATCCTTTTTTAGGCGACTGGTGTTAGGTTTGCAGTGGCAAACAAGTCCATATCCAGTGGCACCTTTTCCGAGTAAAATTTTATTACAAGGCAGATGTTTTTTGTGAGCGGATAGCTTGTGGCTTTTAATAAAAGCTGTTACTTCGAAAGCACACTGCAGAGTCCTGATCTGAAGACCACCCAGAAACCCAAAAAAATATTTCAGCCTGGGTGGTGATGGGTACATCTGGACTTGCCCATGTAGTAACTTTACCCACCTTAGCATAGTTCAGAGCTGATTATATTTGAGAATACTTACGCCAAAATAAATGTGCCCATACTGTAAGATTTGGGACACAGGCCCTGCTCAGAGTCCCATCTACACCCCCTAGTAGGGCCCTCTCAACTAATAGATCAGGGGTAGTCAACCTTGGCTCTTTTATGACTCGTGGACTTCAATTCCCAGAATTCCTGAGCCAGCTTAGCTTAGCTGGCTCAGGAATTCCGGGAGTTGAAGTCCACGAGTCATAAAAGAGCCAAGGTTGACTACCCCTGCAATAGATCAATAACCAGAATAAGAACGAAGGCAGCTGCTCCTCACAACGACGCTTCTTCCAATGAGTGGGGGAGCTAAAGCATAAAGTTTCAGGGATTTTGGGGGGGGCAACATGACAACAGGACCACACAAATGACCTGGTAGCAAGGATGATAATCTCGGTTCTGGTTGGGGTTACTCGGACCTCCACCCCAGAGTAGCCATCTTCGGCCAGCTCCCGAGTCAAAAACTCGTTCAGTTCAGCTTTGAAGATACCGTCGGCCACGAACTGAAACGAAAAAGCAAACGGCGAGACGCCAAGATTACCTTGCAGACCCTCCTCAAGGAGCAGGACAAAAGCAGGACTGCCCAATTCTCTAACGGCTTTGTCCCCCCTGCCCTTCGTCTGGTAAACTCGCAAGATTCGTTTTTCTCGCCATGCCCACGGATACACAACCCGAACTAGACGGTTGTTTCTCTGTGTCATATAATGTATGTGGGTGTATGCATAATTCTGCATTTATTTATGTCATATTGATGTAGTGCCTATTGGAGGGGGTGACCCTCTGAGAGATGAATGCAATGAAATTTCATTTTAATGTATGCGGATGTGTGTACAAAGTGACAATAAAGTTATTATTCTATACTTTCTATTCTATTCCACATTTTCTATTCTATTCTAATCGTTTCCTGTTATTCTATTTTGTTCTGTTCCACATTTTCTATTCTCTTCTAATTCTTTCCTATTATTTTATTCTATTTCATATTTTCTATTCTAATTCTAATTCTTTCCTATTATTCTATTTTATATTTTCTATTCTATTCTAATTCTTTCCTATTATTTTATTCTATTTCATATTTTCTATTCCAGGGGTTCTCAACCTTGGCAACTTTAAGACTTGTGGACTTCAACTCCCAGAATTCCTCAGCCAGCAAGCTGAGTTGAAGTCCACAAGTCTTAAAGTTGCCAAGGTTGAGAACTCCTGTTCTATTCTATTCTAATTCTTTCCTATTATTCTATTCTATATTTTCTATTCTATTCTAACTCTTTCTTATTCTATTCTATTCCATATTTTCTATTCTGTTCTAATTCTTTCCTATTATTCTATATTTTCTATTCTATTCCATTATTTGATTCTGTAAGTGATTCTGCATCTATAATCTATATTCTACTCTTATCATTCTATCCTATCCTATTAATTCTAATTGTATTTCCAGGTGGTTCTTTCCAACAATATTAATAAAAATCAACTGGTTAAATTTCAGCGTTAAGGACAAGAGCCTTTTCAAGGGCTTCCCTTCTCAGACAAATGCCTCTAGTTCATCCAATGACCGGACCCCCCCCCCTTTGCCAAAGCCACCAACACACAGCCACAGAACGTGGCGTGGCATTGCTCAGCCTGGGCGGAAGGGGGGGTCTCTTCTGACTCGTCATCGTATCATCACTGAAGGGATTCTTTTGGCTCGGTCAAAAAACTTAATACCTGTTTAGTTGATTTATTGAGGGAAATGGCCTGTGGCCTTGTGTGATTTTTCTGTTGGCCGGCTTTATAAATTCGTTTAATAAAGGTATTTATGTATTTATAAACAAACATACATCCGTAATCCAAACATAATCCAAAGATTATTTGCTCCTGCTACAGGTAGTCCTCAACAGACGACCGTTAACTGAGGCCCAAATTTCTTGTCACTAAACAAAACAGCTGCTAAGTGTTTTGCTCAGCCTGGACGGAAGGAGGGTCTCTTCTGACTCGTCATCCTATCATCACCGAAGGGATTCCAAAGCAGACAGCCAAGGACGGCCCCGTGCCACCTGAAGCACAAATCGAAGCCACTGACACGTCCACTAGATGCCACAGTTGTGTCTTTGCTGAAGACCAAGGGAGAATATTCTATTCTATTCTATTCTGTATTCTTATTCCTATTCTGATCTGTTCCTAATCTCTATTCTATTCTCTATTTTATTCTATTCTACTCTAATTCTTATTTCTATTCTGTTCCTAATCTCTATTCTATTCTCTATTCTATATTTTATTCTATTCTACTCTAATTCTTATTTCTATTCTGTTCCTAATCTCTATTCTATATTTTATTTTATTCTAATTCTTATTTCTATTCTGTTCCTAATCTCTATTCTATATTTTATTCTATTCTACTCTAATTCTTATTTCTATTCTGTTGTTCCTAATCTCTATTCTATATTCTATTCTATATTTTATTTTATTCTATCCTATCCCAACACAGCCCACAACAGGCCAGAAATGCAAGCTGCGACTTTGGAAATGGGAGAGTCACAATACTTAATACCTGAGGCCCCCAGATCCACTCTCAGCAATTAGAAGTACAGGCTGTCCTCAAATGTACAACAGTTCATTTAGTGACTATCTGAAGTTACCGCGCCACTGAAAAAAAAGCAACTTATGACCCTTTTTTCACACTTACGACCGTTGCAGCATCACCGCGGTCAGGCGATTTACATTCAGATGCGTGACAACCGGTTCATATATATATATATATGACGGTCCCAGGGGTCACCTCATCCCATTTTGCAAAGTCAACAGGGGAAGCCAGATTGACTTCCCAACCATGTGACTAATTTATCAGCTGCAGTGATTCACTTAAGGACAGTGGGAAGAAAAATGGCAAAACAGAGAAAAGGTCACTTGTCTTAACTTAGCAACCTAAACTCTTGTGGTCTTCAACTCCCAGAATTCCTCAGCCAGCAGGCCTGGCTGACGAATTCTGGGAGTTGAAGTCCACAAGTCATGAAAGGGCCAAGTTTGAAGACCCCTGATCTTTAATCTCAAAGACAATAAAATCATATCACATCTAATAGTAGTATATAAACAGCATACAGATAGTCCTCGTTTAGTGACTACAATTGTGGCTGGCTACTTGATCATTAAACAAAGAAGTGGCTACTTGATCATTAAACAAAGTCAGGGGTCTCCAAACTTGGCCCTTTTATGACTTGTGGACCTCAACTCCCAGAATTCCTCAGCTAGCGTGTCTGGCTGAGGAATTCTGGGAGTTGAAGTCCACAAATCATAAATGGGCCAGGTTTGAAGACCCCCTGCGATAGACATTCCCTTGAACCCCTAAAACAGGAGTAGGCAACCTTGGCTCTTTTATGACTCGTGGACTTCAACTCCCAGAATTCCTGAGCCAGCCGTGCTGAGAGGAAAGGGAGGTTTCCATGCTGGCTCAGGAATTCTGGGAGTTGAAGTCCACGAGTCATAAAAGAGCCAAGGTTGCCCACCCCTGCCCTAAAACAATGTTTTTTTTCAATCTTAAGATGTGTGGAGTCCATCTCCCAGAATTCCCCAGTCTATCATGGGTTTTAGACACTCTTCCCCCCCCCCCCAAATTGCCTCTGGGCCTCTTTCTCCGCCTAGCCTCCCTCCCAAGGCTGTGGTTGAAGCTGAGTGGGAGGACCCGGGTTCAAGACCAGATCCAGCCCCTCTCTAACAAACCAACCAACCTACCTCGCAGGCTGTTGTGGAGGAAAACATGCCCCATGCTGCATTCATATAATATTACTTAGCCAGAAGCACGTGCTAATAGATAAAGCTATAGGGCAGCTTCCGGGCCCGTCTAGCCGCGGTCTCGCTGTCTTCTTGGCCCAGCCAGACCCAACTACCGATAGGATTTGGGCCGGAGCAGCGGAGGGATGGAGGGAGCTCAGCCCCAATCCACTCCCATCCGAGGCTGCCGCCATCGTCGCAGCCCGCCTCGCCGGGCAGCCTCGGCGCTCGACCCGCCGCGTCTTCTCCCAGCCGTATTTCTTCCCCCGCCGCGCCGCCATAGGCTCGGCAGGCCCCGAAGAGCCTCACCTTTCGCTTCTTGGAGATCTGTACCGCCATCTTGAGCCGCGCCGCTCTGGCGAAAAAGAGGCGGCTTCCGCCGGCGCAGCGGATTATAGGGCCGTTCTCCCGCTCGTCATTGGCCAGCGGACGTCACGTGGGAAGAGCCGCGAGCCACGCTGGGAAACGTAGTTGACGTTCTTTTGAGAGCCGGCTGCTGTCTGGCGCGGGTAGGCGGCCATGATTGTTCGCCGCTTCCCATTGGTCGAGCTATTTTGGGTTTGGGGCGGAGATGTACCAGAGGATTTTGGGAAATGTAGGCTGAAGTTGAAAATAGTTTAATTGAGCGTTGAGATAATATAGTAACAATATTCAGCCTTATGAACCACACTCACAATCATCCACAACAATAATTTGACCTCTGCTTTTGGGAATGAAGAGGAGTAAACTGGTAGAGCTTCCGTGTGCAGCTGCAGTCTACCCGTGAAGCTCCTTTATCAGAGATTTTTTAAAAATGCATTCAACTTGTATAACCTCCCATCTCACAGAAAGGATTCTGACGATGGGGTATAAGGAGACTTGCCCCGCTGCATTCTTTTCCCCCATCCATGAATTTTCAACATGCTGTGTTATCATCTCCACAACACCTGGCTAGTCCAGCATTTTATTATTATTATTGTATTGTATTTATTTTATTTTATCATTCATTTTTAAAAGATTTTTAAGCCAGGCTAACTGAGATACTGTGTGACTCTACTAGGTTATGTACCCTGTAGTTTTTCTGGCAAGATTTTTGGAAGTGATTTGCCGTTGCTTCCTTCCTAGGGCTGGAAGAAGACTCAACTTTATGCCTAAATCGGGACTAAAATTCACAATCTCCAGGTTTCTAGTCAGGTGTCTGAACTACAACACAAACTGGTACATATGTACAGTTGTGTGTGTGTGTGTATGTGTGTGTGTGTGTGTGTGTGTGTGTGTGTGTAAATATGTGCGTATGCGTTTGAGAGCAATTAATCAGTGGAACGACTTGCCTCCAGAAGTTGGAGGTTTTTAAGAAGAAGATTGGACAGCCGTGTGGCCGGAATAGGGTCTCCTGCTTGAGCAGGGGGTTGGACTAGAAGACCTCTAAGTTCCCTTCCAACTCTGTCATTCTGTTATTCTTTTCTCTGACCTAAGAAGTCAAATTTATCCCTCTCAGCAAAATCTGTCAGCTTTGCCAACATTCCTTCCTAGTGCATAGTGTTGAATCTTCCCATCTTTGTGCATACAGTAATCTGAGGGGTCCTGGGTGCTCTCTGAGCTTGGTGATTTTCTTGCAGACATTTCATGACCCAACTAGGGAACATCATCAATGTGAGGAGGAGGAGGAGGAGGAGAATTGGTGGTAGAGAAGGAGAACTATGGGGTCCTTGGTGCTCTGAGCTTGGTGATTTTCTTGCAGACATTTCATGACCCAACTAGGGAACATCATCAATGTGAGGAGGAGGAGGAGGAGGAGAATTGGTGGTAGAGAAGGAGAACTATGGGGTCCTTGGTGCTCTGAGCTTAGTGGTTTTCTTGCAGACATTTCATGACCCAACTAGGGAACATCATCAATGTGAGGAGGAGGAGGAGGAGGAGAATTGGTGGTAGAGAAGGAGAACTATGGGGTCCTTGGTGCTCTGAGCTTAGTGGTTTTCTTGCAGACATTTCATGACCCAACTAGGGAACATCATCAATGTGAGGAGGAGGAGGAGGAGGAGAATTGGTGGTAGAGAAGGAGAACTATGGGGTCCTTGGTGCTCTGAGCTTAGTGGTTTTCTTGCAGACGTTTCATGACCCAACTAGGGAACATCATCAATGGGAGGAGGAGGAGGAGGAATAAGACTAGTGGTAGAAGAGGAGAAGGAGGAGAAAGACTATGGAATCCTTCGTGCTCTCTGAGCTTGGTGGTTTTCTTGCAATTAGGGAACACCATCAATGCCAGAAAAAGGAGGAGAACTGGTATCTAAATATGTGCATATATACATACACACACACGTACATACATATGTATGTGGGGTTCTTGATGCTCTCTGAGCTTGGGAATGAGAAGGAAGGGGAGAAGGAAACTGGAGGTAGAGAAGGAGAAGAACTGTGGGGTTCTTGGTGTTTTCTGTGCTGGATTGTTTTCTAGCAGACATTACCCAACCTAGGTAACATCATCAGTGCTAGTCCTGCTAGCCACTAACACTGAGGACATTCCCTAATTGTGTCATGAAACGTCTGCAAGAAAACCACCAAGCTCAGAGAAGCACCGAGGACCCGCTTATTTCAACCCTAAGCTACAAAATATTCTCCTTCGTTACAGGGGTAGACAACCTGGGCTCTTTTATGACTTGTGGACTTCAACTCCCAGAATTCCTGAGCCAGCATGGAGGAACTATGGCCCCTTCATGACTCGTGGACTTCAACTCCCAGAATTCCTCAGCCAGCATGGGGGAACTATGGCCCCTTCATGACTCGTGGACTTCAACTCCCAGAATTCCTCAGCCAGCATGGGGGAACTATGGCCCCTTCATGACTCGTGGACTTCAACTCCCAGAATTCCTCAGCCAGCATGGGGGAACTATGGCTCCTTCATGACTCGTGGACTTCAACTCCCAGGATTCCTCAGCCAGCATGGAGGAACTATGGCCCCTTCATGACTCGTGGACTTCAACTCCCAGAATTCCTCAGCCAGCACAGGGGAACTATGGTCCCTTCATGACTAGTGGACTTCAACTCCCAGGATTCCTCAGCCAGCATGGAGGAACTATGGCCCCTTCATGACTCGTGGACTTCAACTCCCAGAATTCCTCAGCCAGCATGGGGGAACTATGGCCCCTTCATGACTCGTGGACTTCAACTCCCAGAATTCCTCAGCCAGCATGGGGGAACTATGGCCCCTTCATGACTCGTGGACTTCAACTCCCAGAATTCCTCAGCCAGCACAGGGGAACTATGGTCCCTTCATGACTAGTGGACTTCAACTCCCAGGATTCCTGAGCCAGCACAGGGGAACTATGGTCCCTTCATGACTAGTGGACTTCAACTCCCAGAATTCCTCAGCCAGCATGGGGGAACTATGGCCCCTTCATGACTCGTGGACTTCAACTCCCAGAATTCCTCAGCCAGCATGGGGGAACTATGGCCCCTTCATGACTCGTGGACTTCAACTCCCAGAATTCCTCAGCCAGCATGGGGGAACTATGGCCCCTTCATGACTCGTGGACTTCAACTCCCAGAATTCCTCAGCCAGCATGGGGGAACTATGGCCCCTTCATGACTCGTGGACTTCAACTCCCAGAATTCCTCAGCCAGCATGGGGGAACTATGGCTCCTTCATGACTCGTGGACTTCAACTCCCAGAATTCCTCAGCCAGCACAGGGGAACTATGGTCCCTTCATGACTAGTGGACTTCAACTCCCAGGATTCCTGAGCCAGCACAGGGGAACTATGGTCCCTTCATGACTCGTGGACTTCAGCTCCCAGAATTCCTGAGCCAGCCATGCTGAGGGGAAAGGGAGAGTTTCTAAGCTGAGCCATGCTGGCTCAGGAATTCTGGGAGTTGAAGTCCACGAGTCATAAAAGAGCCAAGGTTGCCTACCCCTGACATCACTGCTCTGATCACACACTGAAATAACCTTCTATGGCTGATGCTTCAACAAAAACGTCTTGATGCTGACACAAGAAAAAAAAGGTGTGATTTGCAGTTGTGAGCACAGGAGGGCACAGTTGCTTCGCGTGAGAGAAGGCAGCCCAGATCTTTCCTGCCTTGGGCAATCTACATGGGGCATCCCATGAAGAAGAAGTGGGGCAGGAGGGAGGCGACACCCCCCCCCAAGGCATCCTTAGTTGTTGTGCTCAACTAATTTCCACTGGTATTTTGTGGGTCCTTAAACTGACTCATTTTTTCAGTTTGTGCTTCTTGCAATGCAACCAACCCCAAGGTCACTTTATGTCTGAATTAGCTTTTTTTAAAAAAAAAAAGGAAAGAAAAGAAAAAATCTACAGCAAAATGTTGACTAGATAAATGTCTAGAGAGATTTTTCAGCTATTCTGGTCGTAAGCAAGGAAGTCCAGTTGCCTTTTTGGGGGGAAAAAGCATCTTTGTGCTTAGATAAAGGAAAAAGGTGCAAAGCGGCAGCTTCCAATTGCCACACTTACAAATAAATTTATTGTTTTCTCTCCCTCTTTAAGGTGACATCCAAAACCCCTCCTTCACGTTTTATCCTTTCCAATTACTGAATCCATAAAAAACACCCTATCATTTCTCCCTCCCCCCCCCCATTTTCAGCAAAAAGTCCATAAAGGGTCTCCAGTCACTAATAAATATACTACCGTCGTTGTATTATTTCCTAATTAAACAAGTCAATTTTGCCAGGTCTGAAAATTAGAAAAACAGAGACATCGAAAACAGAGGGCAGAAAAAAGATCCAGGACTCTTGTCAAATGTGGCCACTCAGTTATGTTGTTTGTTCATTTCTTTTTTCTTTTTAATTATTTTTCTTTTATTTATTAGCAGAGGGGTTGGATTCGATCTCCAAGGTCCCTTCCAACTTTATTATTATTATGGATCATCGCACAGTCAGCCAGATGTTCAGACTGGATTTGGCATTTTGTCTACCTATCGAGTCCTTACCCAGGACCTGAGATAGGCAGATGTGGATGTTTGATGGTATTACAGGTATCGTATTATTATTATTATTATTATTATTATTATTATTATTATTATTATTGATCATCGCACAGTCAGCCAGATGTTCAGACTGGATTGGCATTTTGTCTACCTATCGAGTCCTTATCCAGGACCTGGGATAGGCAGATGTGGATGTTTGATGGTATTACAGGTATCGTCGCAGGATGGAAGCAGTTCCTAATAAGGCCGCCTTTTGCAATTGACTAATAGCGAATTTGTCAATGCCAATGGTGTTCAAGTGGTGCTCCAGTTGTTTTGGGATTGCACCCAAGGAGCCTATGACTATTGGTACTACCCTTGCTTGCTTTTGCCACAGTCTTTCTATTTCTATTTGTAGGTCTTTGTATTTTGTTATCTTCTCCAGTTCTTTCTCTTCTATTCTGCTGTCTCCAGGCACTGCCACGTCCACTATCCAGACTTTTTTGTCTTTCTTATCGACAATTGTTAAGTCCGGGGTGTTATGTTGCAGGTGCTTGTCTGTTTGAATTCTGAAGTCCCAGAGCAGTTTAATTTTATCATTTTCTATAACTTTCTCTATTTTATGATCCCACCAGTTTTTGCTTACAGGCAAATGATATTTTTTGCAGATCTTCCAATGCACCATTGTTGCTACTTTGTTATGCTGCTGCTTGTAGTCAGTTTGTGCAATCTTCTTGCAGCAGCTTACCAGGTGGTCCACTGTATTATTATTATTATATTTTATGATATATTTATTATATATTAGTTATTTATAGTTATTTATTTAAAGTGCCTGAAGGCAGGACAAGAAGCAACGGATGAAAACTAATCAAGGAGAGAAGCAACCTAGAAGTAAGGAGAAACTTCCTGACAGCTAGAACAATTAACCAGTGGAACAATCTGCCACCAGAAGCTATGAATGCTCCAACACTGGAAGCTTTTAAGAAGAGACTGGATAGCCATTTGTCCGAAATGGTATAGGGTTACCTGCCTGAGCAGGGGGTTGGACTAGATGACCTCCAAGGTCCCTTCCATCATCATCATCATCATTACTACTATGTATTGCAGATGACACTAAGCTGGCAGGAACAGCCAACACCCCAGAAGACAAGCTTAGAATCCAAAAAGATCTTGGCAGGCTTGAACAATGGGCCCCTGTCCAACAACATGAAATTGAATATGGAGAAAAGCAAGGTGTTACACCAGAGCAGGAAAACCCAAAGGTACAAGTACGGATTAGGCGGAACCTGGCTCAAAAACAGTAACTGGGAGAGGGATCTTGGAGTCCTAGTGAACGATGCCTTCAACGTGAGCCAGCCTTGTGTGGCAGCAGCCAAAAAAGCTAATACAATCCTTAGTTGCATAAACAGAGGCGTGGAATCAAAATCACGTGAAGTATTAGCATCGCTTTATAAAGGCCACACCTGGAATGCTGCACCCAGTTTTGGTCACATTACAAAAAAGATGCCGAGATTTTGGAAAAAGTGCAGAGAAGAGCAACTAAGATGATTCAGGGCCTGGAGACAAAAGCAAATATAAAGAATGGCTGCAGGACTTGGGTTTGGCTTGTCTATAGAAAAGAAGGAATAGGGGAGACATGATAGCAGCGTTCCAGTATCTGAGGGGCTGCCAGAAGGAAGAGGGGGGGGTCACATTATTCTCCAAAGCACCAGAGGGAAGGACGAGAACCAATGGATGGAAACTGATCAAGGAGAGAAGCAACCTGGAACTAAGGAGAAACTTCCTGACAGTGAGGACAATTCACCAGTGGAACCGCTTGCCACCAGAAATTGTGGGTGCTCCAACACTGGAGGTCTTGAAGAAGAGACTGGACAGACATTTGCTTGGAATGGTGTAGGGCTTCCTGCTTGAGCAGGAGGTTGGACTAGTAGACCTCCAAGGTCCCTTCCAGCTGTATTTTGATTCTGATAGTAAAATAGGTTTTTGTTGTTGTTGTTTTTTTAAAAAAGGGAAAGAACTCGTTCAACTTTTGGATCAGGTTGCCGTTCCACTTCTGCTGAAATCATGCTGTTTGCAGCTAAAATGTCATTTCCTTCTTTCTTGGAAACACCTTTGCTAATAATTTTGGAGGAAGCCTTCAAATTGTTCAGAGGTTGGGAGACTTGGTCCTTTTCTTCTGAACAAAGCTTTTCTCTGGAAAACTGGAAAGCTCATTGGATTTTAGTTTTATTTTTACTGCAGCAGACCACCGTTTGCGATGCTGGCTGCAAAACGGGGAGATTCCCAAGAGTGGAAAATGCATTTATTTTATCTATCCATTCTTTTAAAAACACCCACCTACCTCAAGAGAGGGAAGTGATGTGAAATGTAAATCGCATTAGCCCTTGATTTCATGAGAAATCGGTCTAGACCGGGCAGTAAGGTTGGAGAAATAAAAATAAAAACATCGTCCATGAATCGCTTCCATTTCCGCAACCAGTTAAAACAATTGTAAAGTGAGCAGGAACTGAATTAAGAGTCCAGACAAGATTTGATCTTTCCAGTTAACCAGAATAAAGAGAGTAACCAGGTTTAAGTGTCACTCTGGGCCTTCTGAGAAATGTTTTGTCTTTGTTTCCGAATTACGTGACGGTCGTAAGTATGAAAACCGGTCACAAGTCACATTTTTCAATGCTGTTGTAACTTTGAATGATCATTAAACAAATGGTTGTAAGTCAGGGAAACCTGTGTATGACTTTGGGATTTCTGCGTGGTCTCCCATCCATGTTAAAATAAAAAGAGAAATGAAATGGGGCCAACATGCTTGGGTATCTGGGGAGGAATTTTTACAACAGCTTGCTTGAGTTTGACCCAAGAATAAACTTTGACCACTGACCATGGTTATTTTTGTTTTAAAATTAAAACATCTGGATATCAAGGTTTCATATCCCTGTGTTGGTTTTTAATGTGGGTGTGTGTTTTTGTAACTAGATTGTTGTTGTAACTGTTGTGTGCTTCCTAGAGTCACTTAAAGATAGATAGCTGTGCAAATGTAATAAATCAGAGGTCTCCAATCTTGGCCAGTTTGAGACTTGTGGACTTCCACTCCCAGAATTCCTCAGCTAGCCAAACTGGCCATCTGTAAGATTTGTGGACTTCAACTCCCAGAATTCCTCAGCCAGCTAAACTTGGCCACTTTTGGACTTGTGGACTTCAACTCCCAGAATTCCTCAGTCAGCCAAACTTGGCATCTTTGAGACTTGTGGACTTCAACTCCCAGAATTCCTCAGCCAGCCAAACTGGCCACTTTAAGACTTATGGACTTCAACTCCCAGAATTCCTCAGTCAGCCAAACTTGGCATCTTTGAGACTTGTGGACTAAAACTCCCAAAATTCCTCAGCCAGCCAAACTTGACCACTTTTAGACTTGTGGACTTCAACTCCCAGAATTCCTCAGCCAGCTAAACTTGGCCACTTTTAAGATTTGTGGACTAAAACTCCCAGAATTCCTCAGCCACCCAAACTTGGCATCTTTTGAGATTTGTGGACTAAAACTCCCAGAATTCCTCAGCCAGCCAAACTTGACCACTTTTGGACTTGTGGAGTTCAACTGGGAGTGGTCAAGTTTGGCTGGCTGAGGAATTGTGGGAGTTGAAGTCCACAGGTCATAAAAGGGCCAAGTTTGAAGACCCCTGGAATAAACAAAGGGATAAATAAACAAACACAAATTAAATTCAATGCAGATGTCCTTTTGGCGAAAGAAAGCTTGCAAAGATGATCACGCTTACCACGTATTATGCAATACCTGATGATTTAAAGCCACTTTTTTTTAATTATTCAACATTTTATACATAATAAATACAAAGTTACACAGCCAATAGAAAGAAAGCATCCGGGAGCTGCTTCCAGTTTATTGACACTGTACACGGGTGATATGTTTTGATTTGCATGCCCTCTATGAAGTTTAAAAAGGAGGCGTTATTATACAACCTTTTTTTAAAAAATAATAATTAGCAGCTCTTACAGGAAATAGTTTTTTTTTTTCTTAAAAAAAAACAACAAACAAAAACAAACTGGGAACTAAGGGGCTTTCATTTAAATAACGCTTTTCTGAATCGGGCAGAATCTTGAGTGAATGGCAACGTCGGAAAAAAAACCCAACCAAATAATTAAAAAAAAAATAAAAATATTAACAGCGAATGACTTGGCTAACTGCTGGGAAGAGCATTATGGCTGGCAACACGCTTCTGTTTTTTTGTTTGCACGAAACATTTAAAAACGTCTGCAATAAAAGTTTCGTTTCGCTTCCCCCCCCTCCCCACTCTTAGAAAAACCGATTAAAAAAACGTTGAAGAAGTCTAATAAACACTTAAAGATCTCGACAGATCAACGGCAGAAAAAATCCACGCCTCCCCCACCCACCCACCAGACCCCCTCCCCCCCAAAAACACCTTTTACAGGATTCTGCCAGATACTGGCCCCTGTTGCGGAGGACTTGGGTTGTGTTCCCATCTCCTCTCTTGTGTAGGCCAAATGAACAAAAATGGGGGCCCCTCCCCAAAGGAAAGAGAGAAGAGAAAGAAAAGAGAGAAGAGAAAGAAAAGAGAAGAAAGGAGAAAGAGGAGAGAAAGAGGAGGGGAAGAGAGGAGAAAGAAGAGAAAGCAAAGAGAAGGGAGGGGAGAGGAGGGGAGAGGAGAAGAGAAGGAGGGGAAAAAAGGAGAGGGGAAGAGAGGAGAAAGAAAGAGAAGGGATAAGAGAAAGAAGGGAAGGGAGAAGAGAAAGAAGGGAAGAGAAGGTGAAGAAAGGAGAGGGGAAGAGAGGAGAAAGGAGAGAAGAGAAAGAGAAAGGGAGAAGAGAAGAAAGAGAAAGGAAAAGAGAAGGTGAAGAAAGAGGGGAAGAGAGAAGAAAGGAGAGAAGAGAAAGAGAAAGGAGAAGAAAAGAAAGAAGGGAAGGGAAAAGAGAAACGAAAGAGAAGGGAAGAGAAGGTGAAGAAAGGAGAGGGGAAGAGAGGAGAAAGAAGAGAAAGAGGGAAGGGAGAAGAAAGAAGGGAAGGGAAAAGAGAAGAGGAAGAGAAGGTGAAGAAAGGAGAGGGGAAGAGAGGAGAAAGGAGAGAGAAGGGAGAAGAGAAAGAAGGGAAGGAAAAGAAGAGAAAGAAGGTGAAGAAAGGAGAGGGGAAGAGAGAGAAGAGAAAGAAGGGAGAAGAGAAAGAAGAGAAGAAAAAGGGAAGGGAAGGTGAAGAAAGGAGAGGGGAAGAGAGAAGAGAAACAGAAGGGGAGGAGAAGAAAGGAGAGAAAAAAGAAAAGAAGAGGAAGAGTTTTTTCTGGATGTCGACCCAGCCAAGATTATCTGTGCAAAGTTTCAGATCAAGCTCTTCCGCGAAGCAAAAGCCAAGGAATTGGGGAAACGGAGGGGGAGCCCAAAAGAGCTTTTGTGAGACCTTTAACTTACAGGTAAAACCCGAGACCCGTTGTGCAGGTGAGTTTATACATTCTACCCCGGTAGCAAGGAAGAGCGTGGGACGGATGATGGGCTCTGGAATCCGTGCCGACTCTCGGGGCCCTCAAGTCGGTCGTCTTCGGGAGCACCTCCCGAAACCCGGAACTCCGACAGCTCTCCTATCGCCACCTGACCTGTTCCTCTTCTCCTTTTTTTCTGCTTTTCCCAGCCTCCTGGCGTTCCCGAGATAGCCGGGTCTTCTCACGGTCTCCCCACCGAATCAGATGTAACTCAGCCTGGACTTTGGCGATAGAACAAGGAACTCTGGGTGGATGTGGGGGTTTTTTTTGGGGGGGGGGGAAATAACCCGTGGGGTTTTTGTTTCCTTAGCTGTCTTCTCCGACACCGAAGGGGTAAAAATCCTCTTTTTTTGTGGGAATCGTACAAGCTCGTACAAAATACATTTCTTTCTTCCCAACCTTCGTCTGGTGGAACTCAGGAGGAAGGGACAAACCAGCTTTATTCAAGGTGGGTGTGCTCAACGACGGGGGTTGGAAATAGGGTGGGAAGGGGGGGGGCAGAGGACACTTCAAAGATGGAGTGGACCCAGGAAAGCTCCGAAGAACAGCGGAGAGACCCCTCGGTGAGGTTTGAGTCCCGGAGGAGAACCGAGGTGAGGTTTGAGAGCGGCAAAGATGGCGTGAACAACTGGCCGATGGGTTGACAACTTCCAAACGGACACTTGTCCATTTTCACTGGGAGATTGGAGGGGGGGAATCCTGCAAAAATCTGTCGGGGAGGGAAAGAGAGAGAGAGAGAGAGAAAGACGAGGTGGAACCCAGCCAAACCAGCAAGGTCTCCATCGCAGGGATGTCAAAACTCCGGGTAGGCCAGACGCAGCGAGAGAAAGAGAGCGAGTTCCTGACCCATCTCCGGGTTTAATTTCCTGGGATGCAGGGTGGCCCATCAGGGTCGCAGCGATGGGCCTAGAGGCCACCGGTCAAATAGGTCCCAACCTTCAGCTTCTTGGGCCCCAGTGGAAGCTGCCGTGCCTGTTGCGAAGATCGGGGTGGGAGGGTGGGGAAGTGGAATAAGAGAAGAAGTGGCTGAAGCAGAGGGAGGGAGGGAGGGAGGATAGCTAGTGGGGAAGTTGGAAAAAGTAGACCGATTAAATGGAAGGGAGAGAGGGGGAATAGGAGAATTAAGGGGAAGGGAGGGAGGGAGAATAGGAGGGGAGGAAGGAAGGAAATAATGGGAGGGAGGGAGAAAGAGGGAAGGAAATAATAGGAGGGAAGGAAGGAAATAATAAGGGGGAGGGAGGGAAGAAAATAAAAAGGACGGGAAGAAAGAAAGGGGGAGAGAGAGAAAGAGAAAGGGAGGTAAGGAAGGAAATAACAGGAGGGAGGGAGAGAGAGGGAGGAAATAACAAGACAGGGAGGGAGGAAGAGAGGGAAGGAAATAAAAGGAGGGAGGGAAGAAAATAACAGGAGGAAAGGAAGGAAATAATGGGGAGGGAGGGAGGGAAGAAAATAACAAAAAGGAGGAAGGGAAGAAAGGGGGAGAGAGAGAAAGAGAGAGGGAGAGAAGGAAGGAAATAATAGGAGAGAGGAAGGAAGGAAGGGAGGGAGGGAGGGAGGGAAGTTTCAAGGAGAAAGGAACGGCTGCTTCCAGCT
The DNA here is from genome assembly GCA_039797435.1 of Crotalus adamanteus. Taxonomy (NCBI): domain Eukaryota; kingdom Metazoa; phylum Chordata; class Lepidosauria; order Squamata; family Viperidae; genus Crotalus; species Crotalus adamanteus. The sequence continues at coordinate 123,971,531 of CM077921.1, forward strand.
GGGCCATGAAAACCCTTATTCAGTTTCCTCCGGGGAAGAAAACCCATCGCTGTGAATTCAGCCCTTGGTTCGCAGACACCCCCCCCCCCACTGCATAAATATCGGTCCAGAAGGAACTTCAAAGCCCAAGTTGCACCACCGGCCGCTCTGAAAGAGGGGCATCCCCCGTATTTTACCTCCCTGGAGACTTGCCGTGTTTTGGCAGAAGTTTTTTCGCCACCCCCCCCCCCCCAGTCTCAAAAGCGTCAGGACCAGCGAAAAGGGGGGGAGGGGAGAGCCGAAAGAGGGGGCCAGCCCCTCCTTCGGCTGACCCTCGTGCCCAGCCTTTCCCGTCCCGGAGGTCCCGCCCAAGCAGGGGACGCTACTTGAAGAGGTTGGTGGGAGGGGGGGGGCTGTGTGAGAGAAGAAAGGTTTTAATACATTCCTATGACAACAGTAAAATCCTGCACTGATGCGCGTAGCGTATATTTATATATATACGCCCTGATTTGGAGCAAGGGTACAGATTACACTCCTTATGCAGAGAAGCGCCCCGGGGGGATTGGCTGCGGCAAACCGTTAACGCCAAAATTCCTCCTTTAAGTGCCAGGGAAATGTTCGCCGGGGCCGTGGAAGGAAACCATCCGGTCCAAATGTGATGGCTTCCAGATGTCGGAGCGGCGGCATCTGTCTGAACGTGAGTTTGCAGATGTTGGAGCGGCGGCATGTCTGAACATGAGTTTGCAGATGTTGGAGCGGCGACATCTGTTGGAACGCAGCAGCCTCCAGAGGTTGGGAGCTGCAACCCGTCCGAAAATGGCAGCTTCCAGAGGTTGGAGCTGTGACCTCTGTCCGAACATGGCAGCCTCCAGATGTTGGAACTGTGGCATGTGTCAGAACATTAGATTCCGGAGGTTGGAGCTGCGATATGTCAGAATATGAGTGTCCAGATGTTGGAGCTGCGACATCTGTCTGAAAATGAGTTTCCAGATGTTGTAGCTGCGACACATGTCTGAACATGGCGATGTTGGAACTGTGGCATCTGTCAGAACATGACTTTCCAGATGTTGGAGCTGTGATGTCAGAATATGAGTTTCCAGATGTTGGAGCTGCGACATGTCTGAACATGAGTTTCCAGATGTTGGAGTTGCGACATCTGTCCAAACACAGCAGCTTTCAGATGTTGGAGCCGCAACATCTGTCTGAGCACGAGTTTCCAGATGTTGCAGCTGCAACATCTGTCCAAACGTGGCAGCCTTGTTGCTGGAGTCGCAACATCTGTCTGAACACGAGTTTCCAGATGTTACAGCTGCGACATCTGTCTGAACACGACAGCCTCCAGATGTTGGGAGCTGCGACCTTTGTCCAAACATGAGTTTCCAGATGTTGAAGCTGCAACCCCGTCCAAACATGGTGCCTTCCACATGTTGGAGCTGCAACGCCGGCAGAGTGCTCACAGCGATGATGGCAATCATAGTTCTACTACATCTGGAAGTCACCGATTAAGGGAAGGCTGAAATCAGACCGGGATGGGATTAGGCCAGGTTCCCCAACAATTGTAGCCACCATACAGTCGCAACGGGTCGACGGGCCACGTGAAAGCAGGGTGGGGGATGTTTGGCGCACCCCTGGAAAAAAAATTAAAATTTGCTGCTGTCCAGCTGAAAAAGGCATGGCTGCTTGTGTTGTGCTACACAGGCGGATCGAGAAGGCGAAACCCAACGACAACAAATAAAAAAGGCACAAAATGTCCATCAACGGTGGGAAGAAGCACCCACCCACACAACGGTGTTCCTGGAGGATCTTCCCGTGTTCCCCCCTCCAGCTTTTAAGCAGTCGCCTCGTTCAAACACAAACTGTCCCTCGCAAGGCCGGTGGGCGAGGGCCGCGCCCGGGTTTCAGCTGGAGTCCCGGCCTGGGCAGTTCCGGTCACACTAAGGTGATTTCCACGTCTTCAATCTTCTCGGGGGGGCGGCGGTGTTGGGTGGGGGGCGGTGGGGCGGCTCGGACCTGGAACCCCCCAAACAGACCACAGTGAGGAAAAAAAACAGGTCAGCTAGGCGAGATTTCACAGAACAACAGAGTACACAAAGTCCTCGACTTACGGCCATTTGTTTAGTGACCGTTTGAAGTTACGCCAGCCCTGAAAAAAAGTGACTTGGGACCTTTTCACCCTTATGACCGTTGCAAGCATCCCCGGGGTCACGTGATCAAAATTCAGAGGCTTGGCAACCGTCTCGTATTTATGACGGCTGCTGCATTTCAGAGACACGTGATCAAAATTCAGACAACTAACTCATATTTTATGATGGTTGCCGTATCCCGGGGGGTCACACGCTCTCCTGTTGTGATGGGGAAGCCAGATTCATTTAACAACCATGTTCCTAAATATCTGCAGTGATTCGCTTAACAACTGCGTCAAGCCAGGTCACAAAACAGGGCAACATTCACTTAACAACGTTCACTTAACAATTTCTGATTAGCCACAGAAACGTGGGGCCCAATCGTACGTCAAGAGACTACTTGTACTTTGCAAACTCTTTCTCCAATTTTATTTCTTTTTTGTAGATAAAAACAAGAGTCTCCAATAAAAATAGGAAAATTTTTGGTCTCCAAGTTTCAGGAACATATAAAACCAATTTGATTAAAGTTGTTCTTTTAATGCTTTAATCCCCCTGGGTAGTCAGATGCCGTTATTCTTAGAGGGTGGGCTACAAATTCCCTTCCTTCTCTCCACAAAGGGAGAAAGATACTTCAGGCAGCTTTTACAGGAAGAAAAAGTACTTAGGGTAAAGAGAAGATCAGATCTCACCCAGTTTCATCCGTGTTGTTTTCAAAGTGCTTGGTAGTAAATTTGACTTCGGCTGTCTGCAGCCTAATGACGGGCCATATTACTATGCCTGGTCTTTGCTCCACCAGTTTGGAGGTCTGCCCCGGATCGAGCAGAAGGGCTGCCCCCTCCCGCGATCAAGCGGGGGTCCCTTCCTTGCTCGTCGCCCCTACAGACGACTTTTTGACTCTTTCCAGGGTCCACCAGCGGAGCGAAAACGGACACGGAAGACGGAGCTCGCCTTCCAAACGTCCGTGGCGGCAAACCAGAAGTCGTACTTTGCAAACTCACTCTAACTCAGAGGTTCTCAACCTGTGGGTCGGGACCCCATTTGGAGTCGAGCGACCATTTCACGGGGGTCGCCAAACAATGCAGTCTGCCATTTTTTTCCCCTTGTCCTTAGCTGTGCTACTCCCTTTTATTCTATTGGCTTTTGAAAGCCAATAGAATAGACTCTCTTGAATAGAGTCTAATTCTATTGGCTTTCAAAAGCCAATAGGAATTGTCCAGGCTGTCTCTGCCCTGCTGAGCCTGCCAAAAGTCCCATTCTGCAAACAGTGCTGCACCAGTTGAGTAGTCCTCGACTTATGACCGGTTAGGGGGTCGCGGCATTAAAAAGGTTGAGAACCACTGCTCTAACTTCATTCTGAAAAGTTTCCAACTTCCATCATACAGGTAGTCCTCAACTTACAATCACAACCGAGCCCAAAATTTATGCTGCTAAGTGAAAAATTTGTGTTTTTTGCCCCATTTTACGACTTTTCTTGCCACGCTGGTTAAGTGAATCGCCGCCGTTGTTAAATTAATCACACGGCCGTTAAGTGAATCCTTGACTTTGCTTGAGAGAAGGTCGCAAAATGGGGATCACGTGACCCCAGGAGGCTGCAATTGTCATAAATGTGAGTCAGTTGTCAAACATCCGAATGTAAATCACCTCACCCTGGGGATGCTGCGACGGTCGTTAAGCGTGAAAAATGGTCGTAAGTCACATTTTCCGGTGCCGTTGTAGCTTCGAGGACTCTCTGTAGAAGCTGAAGGGAACTAATATCTGAGTCCCACCTTTCAAAAGGCAACGTGCAATTGGTAGGCAAGATGGATTCCCAGCTGGCCACCCTGTAATTTAGCCACCCTGGGGCAGGTGAAATTAAACCCTGTTCTAACTTGGTTTGTGCCTGGAGCAAGCACACCAAAGCCGCAACCACGGTGCAGCAAAAAGGCACCCCCTTTTTATTTCTACTGCTGGGTGGAGAGTCTTAAAACTTACCGGTCTGAGTTTGCCATAGGAAGTGCTTTCAGGAAGGAGTCGGGATGGCTGGGAAAATCCAGGGGAACTTGACATGAAGTTGTTTTCTGAAACTGCAACAAAAGAACAATAAAAAAAACCCCACAATGAGAATGTTTCAAGGACAAAATTTCGTACTTTCTGCGACTGTAAGAAGTGTGGACTACAAGGCTTGCCGGCTGGGCAATTCTGGGAGTTGAAGTCCTGTTGTTTTCAAAATGGAGAATCTAAGGATGCACCGCTTAGATTAGGAGTCAGGGAACCAGGGCCCTATTATGACTTGTGGATTTCAACTCCCAGAATTCCTCAGCCAGGCATGCTGGCTGAGGAATTCTGGGAGTTGAAGTCCACAAGTGATGAAGGAGCCATAGTTCCCCCATGCTGGCTCAGGAATTCTGGGAGTTGAAGTCCACAAGTCACGAAGGGGACATAGTTCCCCCATGCTGGCTGAGGAATTCTGGGAGTTGAAGTCCGCAAGTCATGAAGGAGCCATAGTTTCCCCCATGCTGGCAAAAGAATTCTGGGAGTTGAAGTCCACAAGCATGAAGAGGCCAAAGTTCCCCAATGCTGGCTGAGGAATTCTGGGAGTTGAAGTCCACAAGCATGAAGGGGCCTTAGTTCCCCCATGCTGGCTCAGGAATTCTGGGAGTTGAAGTCCACAAGTCATGAAGGGGCCATAGTTCCCTCATGCTGGCTGAGGAATTCTGGGAGTTGAAGTCCACAAGTCATGAATGGGCCACAGTTCCCCCATGTTGGCAGAGGAATTCTGGGAGTTGAAGTCTGCAAGTCATGAAAAGGGGCCATATAGTTCCCCCCTGAGCGCTCAGGGATTCTGGGAGTTGAAGTCCACGAGTGGGGCCCTGGTTCCCCACCTCTGACTTGGAAAGCTTTTCACTGGATGTTTAAGATTCTTATCCTTATAGAAATGGAGGACTTCCTTTCTGTTTAGATGCAGAAATTCATGTTCTTCTCATTGAGGTTTTCGTAACTCTCCAACTCATCCTATCTAAGACAGGAATTTCGTATTTGCTTTTCCTTCGAGAACTCGCGGGGGGACATATCTAATGCTCTCTTCTCCTGTTTGCACAACACAACAGTCCTGTGTGGTGGCCTGAGGTGACAGACAGAAAGAGAAAGAGAGAGAGGAAAAGGGAAAGGAAAACAGAGAGAGAGAGAAAGAGAGAAAGAAAAAGAGAAAGAAAGAAATAGAGAAGGAGACAGAGAAAGAGAGAAAAAGTGAGTGAGAGAAAGAAGAAAAAGAGAAGGAAAGAAAAAGAGAAAGAGAAAGAAAGAAAAAAGAGACACAGAGACAGAGAAAAAGTGAGAGAAAGAAAAAAGAGAAGGAAAGAGAGACAAAGAAAAAGAGAAAGAAGAGAGAGAGAGAGAGAGAGAGAGAGAGAGAGAGAGAGAGAGAGAGAGAGAGAGAGAGAAAGAAAGAAAATAGCTCCAGTTTCAGTCCTTCTGGGCCACCTCCGTGATTGATGGGGGATTTGAACCTAGGTTGTTCCCCCCCCCATTGCCAGGCCAGCACTTACACCGCTAGACCACAATATTGAGTGAAACTGACCGGACCACGCAACGCAACAGATCTGGGCCAGGAGTTGATGGCACCCTTGAGGACCAGGCGCTCTTCAGTGTCTGAAAAGGCCACCGGTGGCTTGATCGTGGCCTTCTCGCCCGCAGGGTACCCCAGGGGGAGGTGAGCCCCTCTTACCGTTTGCCGATGGCGACCGCGGGAAGCCCTGGGCTCCTCTCTTGTCGGGGCTGGGGAAAGGGCTGGCGGGGGGCTGGTCGTAGAGGGGCAAGGGCGCCAGGGAATTCTGGGACTTGGTAGACGGAAAGACCTGTGGGGAAGCAGAGAAGACGGCCGTAAACGGAGGATGTCCTTCACAGCCACGGAAAGAGCCACGGGTCTCCCTGAGGACAAAAACGTCCATCTCTCTGTGGTCATCCCTGGGAACCGACTGGGATTCGATGGGAACCATAATATCAATCCATAATATCAATCCATAATATCAATCCAAGTCAGGACAGGAAACAAACATCCGAATTCGGCTCTCGATCCAAGGCACACAGAGGCAGTCCTCAACTTACAACAGTTCCTTTAGTGACCGTTCAAAAGTTACGACGGGGCTGAAAAAAGTCACTCGTGACCCCTTTTTCACACTGATGACCATGGCAGCCTCCCCGGGGTCACGTGACCAGGCGCTGGGCGACCGCTTCGTATTTATGACGTAGTCGCGGTCTCCCGGTGGGGTCACGCAATCCCCCCCTTTTGCGACCTTCTGACGATCAAAGTCAGTGGGGGGGGGAGTGGGATTCATTTAGCGACCGTGTTACTAATGGAACAACTGCAGGGATTCGCTTAACCGCGGTGGCAAGGAAGGAGGGCCAAAACTCACTTCACAGAGGTCTCACTTAGCAACGGAAGTGTGGTCTGAAGTCAAGGACTACCTGTAGGACTTCACAAAAGAAGAGGGAGTCAAGCTATTCTCCAAAGCGCCGGAAGGCAGGAGAAGCAGCAACGGATGGAAACTCATCAAGGAGAGAAGCAACCTAGAACTAAGGAGAAACTTCCTGACAGTGAGAACAATTAACCAGTGGAATTCCTTGCCTCCAGAAGCGGTGAATGCTCCAACACTGGAAGTTTTTAAGAAGAGACTGGACAGCCCTTTGTCTGAAATGGTATACGGTCTCCTGCTTGAGCAGGGGGTTGGACTAGAAGACCTCCAAGGTCCCTTCCTACTACTACTACTACAACATCATCATCATCATTATTATTATTATTATTATTTGATCATCGCACAGTCAGCCAGATGTTCAGACTGGATTTGGCATTTTGTCTACCTATCGAGTCCTTACCCAGGACCTGGGATAGGCAGATGTGGATGTTTGATGGTATTACAGGTATCGTCGCAGGATGGAAGCAGTTCCCAGTAAGGCTGCCTTTTGCAATTGACTAATGGCGAATTTGTCAATGCCAGTGGTGTTCAAGTGGTGCTCCAGTTGTTTTGGGATTGCACCCAAGGAGCCTATGACTATTGGTACTACCCTTGCTTGCTTTTGCCACAGTCTTTCTATTTCTATTTGTAGGTCTTTGTATTTTGTTATCTTCTCCAGTTCTTTCTCGTCTATTCTGCTGTTTCCAGGCACTGCCACCTCCACTATCCAGACTTTTTTGTCTTTCTTATCGACAATTGTTAAGTCTGGGGTGTTATGTTGCAGGTGCTTGTCTGTTTGAATTCTGAAGTCCCAGAGCAGTTTAATTTTATCATTTTCTATGACTTTCTCTATTTTATGATGCCACCAGTTTTTGCTTACAGGCAAATGATATTTTTTGCAGATCTTCCAATGCACCATTGTTGCTACTTTGTCATGCCGCTGCTTGTAGTCAGTTTGTGCAATCTTCTTGCAACAAATTACCAAGTGGTCCACTGTTGATTCAGCTTCTTTGCATAGGCGGCACTTACTGTCTGTTGCTGTCTTCTCAATTTTGACTTTATATGCATTTGTCCTTGAGGCTTGGTCTTGTGCAGCCAGAATTAGTCCCTCGGTCTCTTTCTTCAATTTTCCTGCTCTTAGCCATTGCCAGGTCTTGTTATTATCTGCTTTCCCAGCTATTTTTTTCACGTATTGGCCATGTAGTGCTTTGTCTTCCCATGCCTCTATTCTGTTCTTCATTTGGTCTTTCTTGTAGGCCAGTTTGGTCTCTCCAGTAGTTAGTAAGCCTTCCTGATATACTAATTTCAGTGCATCTTCATCATTGTTCTTCATATATTCTTCCAAAGCCATTTTTTCTTCTTCAACCATCTGATGTACTTGCAGCATTCCACACCCACCTATTTGCCTTGGTAGATAAAGTCTGTCAATGTCACTGCGTGGATGAAGGGCATGCATGCAGTCACATTGACAGACTTTATTATATTATTATTATTATTATATTATTATTATTATTCTTTGCCTTTCATTTTCAATGTGAGTCTATCCATTTCCGCACAGTCCCAAATTTTCCCACTATGTCTTCTTCCGTTGGTGTTTCTTCATTTTTCCAATGTAATTCTCGCTGCTGTTTGTCATACATGTAAGTTTTTTATGTTTCTGTAACAATCATAAAACAGGATCGGTCCCGTGACCTGATTTTTGACGACGCTTCTTTCGCGTCGGTCCTTAAGCAAGTCGCGACGGTTGTAAAACGGGCACAGCGGTCGTTAAGCGAGTGCCGGGGGTTGGTAACCATTTGGCAAGTGAACTTCCGGTTTGGAGGAGGGATGGGTGAGCCCAAAACTGTCGTAACATCAAAAGTTGCTGCAAAAAAGATTGAAATGATGGCTGAGCTGCCCAGGGCCCAAAATTCAGTCATGTGACTATGGGGGGATTGGGCGAAGGGGTGCTTATCGGACCTTCAGAACCAAATCATCATTACTTCCGTTTTCCGGATAGTAGGTTGTAACTTTGAACAGTCACAAAGCGAGCGGTCGTAAAGCCGAGGACTACCTGCAAGAAGACGTGTGATGGCAGAGACTCGATTTGAACAAAAAGGACTTGTTCGGAAGAGAAGACCAGCATTGGGACGTAGGGAGGGTGGGAGAAGAACGGGGCGCAGATGTTTTATCCCTAGTCCTCTTTGTGGTCGTAAAGCGAGGACTACCTCTACCTGAACTTCGGCGAGACACGCCACCTCTCCGTTTTCGGACACGGTCAGTTCTTCCACCAGGACGGAAGGGAAAACCCCGACGTGGCCGTTGAATTCGCCTTCCCAGAAGCCGTCGTCGTCCTGGTTTTCTTTGTTCAGGATGCGGATGATGGCTCCTTCCGGAAAGGAGAGCTCCTCGTCCGTCTGGCCCTCGTAATCGTAAAGTGCTTTTACAAAACAGACTGGAAGGGAGGAAGCGGAAACGGGCGGCATTAGCACGTTGGGAATCCTCCCGAGCACCGATCTGTATTCATTTGTTCGATTTTTATCCAGCCCTTTATTGTTAATTATGAGTCGATCAAGGTGGACGAGCACAGAAACGGATGTTTCCCCACTACAAATAAACTTGGGCTTAGCAAGTCAACCCATCCAGCTAGAACTCACCGTCTCCTGAGGATCGTTTCAAAGTCCCAGCCCAATTTCATGCCTAAGGCGGGACTAGAACTCACCGTCTCCTAGTGATTGGCAAAAAGGCACTCAAGCAGGCTTTCCTGGCTAAGGCGGAACTAGAACTCACTCTCATTTAGTGATTGGCCCAAAGTCATCTAGAAGGCTTTCCTGGCTAAGGCGGGACTAGAATTCACTGTCTCCTAGTGATTGGCAAAAAGGCACTCAAGCAGGATTTCATGGCTAAGGCAGGGCTAGAACTCACAGTCTCCTGGGGATTGGCCCAAAGTCAGCCAGCTGGCTTTCGTGGCTAAGGCAGAACTAGAACTCACTATCACCTAATGATTGGCACAAAATCACCCAGCAGACGTTCATGCCTAAGGCGGAACTAGAACTCACTGTCACCTGGTGATTGGCCCAAAGTCACCCAGCTGGCTTACATGGCTAAGGCAGAACTAGAACTCACTGTCACCTAGTGATTGGCCCAAACTCACCCAGCTGGCTTACATGGCTAAGGCAGAACTAGAACTCACCATCTTCTGGTGATTGGCCCAAAGTCACCCAGCTGGCTTTCAAGCCTAAGAAAGAACTAGAACTCACTGTCACCTGGTGATTGGCCCAAAGTCAGCCAGCCGGCTTTCGTGGCTAAGGTGGAACTAGAACTCACTCTCATCTAGTGATTGGCCCAAAGTCATCTAGCAGGCTTTCCTGGCTAAGGTGGGACTAGAACTCACCGTCTCCTAGTAATTGCCAAAAAGGCACTCAAGCAGGCTTTCATGGCTAAGGCGGAACTAGAACTCACTGTCACCTGGTGATTGGCCCAAAGTCACCCAGCTGGCTTACATGGCTAAGGCAGAACTAGAACTCACTGTCACCTGGTGATTGGCCCAAAGTCACCCAGCTGGCTTTCATAACTAAGGCAGAACTAGAACTCACCATCTTCTGGTGATTGGCCCAAAGTCACCCAGCTGGCTTTCAAGCCTAAGAAAGAACTAGAACTCACTGTCACCTGGTGATTGGCCCAAAGTCACCCAGCTGGCTTTCATACCTAAGGCGGGACTAGAACTCACTGTCACCTGGGGATTGGCCCCAAGTGGCCCATTGCTGGCTTTCATTGCAATGTTTCTCACTGGAGCTGAAGCTGGGTTGTGAAACGGCAAATCATGAATGGTTGAGAATGTGTTTTTTTTTTATGTCTGGGATGTGCAGGATAGCAGGGGTGTCTCCCAACACACACAGACACACACAGACACACACAAATTCAGCCCTCTCGGCCCTTACCGCTGGAGTCTCCATTAAGGCTTCCCGAGACGAGCTCGGCTTCGGTGGAGTTGCTGGAGGTGTGAGACCGGCTGTCTAAGGCTGCCAGGGACTGCAACATGCTCAGGAGACTGTTGGACGTCGGGAACTGCAAATATTTCTCCGGGACGTAGCCCACGTGGCCGGACTTATTCCGGGCCTGTGAAAGCAGGGAAGAGGAGCAGCTGAGCGTTAGGAGGGTCGCGATGATGATGGCGGAAAAGAAAACAAAACGAAATGAAACAAAACAAAAAGCAAAAACAAGGAGAGGCCGGCTACAGTGTGCCAGACAAAGACAGGAAAAGCCAACCGATACCTTTACCCAGTCTTCCATATCCCCGTCCTCGATCACTTCCAAGACCTCCTGCTCCTCGATGGTTAATTCATCCGGCTGCGAAGCCTGCGGGGAAGGAGAGGAAGAGGTGTGTAAAAAAGGGCAGGAAGGGGCTTTGGGGAGGGGGAGGCGATGGGGGTCAGGACAGGGTGCCCAAAGGTGGCGATTTTAAGACTTGTGGACTTCAACTCCCAGAATTCCTTAGGGCAGAATTCCAGCTGCCCTATTTCTTTCTGATCTGTCTGTCTATCTATCTATCATCTATCTATCTATCTATCTATCTATCTATCTATCTATCTATCTATCTATCTATCTATCTATCTATCTATCTAAGTGGTTCTCAACCTTTTTAATGCTGTGACCCCCCAACCGGTCGTAAGTCGAGGACTACTCAACTGGTGCAGCACCGTGTGCAGAATGGGACTTTTGGCCGGCTCAGCAGGGCAGAGACAGCCTGGACAATTCCTATTGGCTTTTGAAAGCCAATAGAATAAAAGGGAGTAGCACAGCTAAGAAAAAGGGGGGAAAAATGGCGGACTGCGTTGTTTGGTGACCCTTGTGAAATGGTCGTTCGATCCCAAATGGGGTCCCGACCCACAGGTTGAGAACCACTGATCTTTCTCTATATCTATCTATCTATCTATCTATCTATCTATCTATCTATCTATCTATCTATCTATCTATCTATCTATCTATCTATCTATCTATCTCTGATCTATCTATCTCTGATCTATCTATCTATCTATCTATCTATCTATCTATCTATCTATCTATCTATCTATCTATCTGTCTATCGGTTATCTATCTATCTATCTATCTATCTATCTATCTATCTATCTATCTATCTATCTATCTATGTCTGTCTGTCTATCTATCTATCTATCTATCTATCTATCTATCTATCTATCTATCTATCTATCTATCTAATCTATTATCTCTATTTATCTAATCCATCATCTATCAACTCTCTTATCTCTCTCTCTGTCTCATCTATCACTCTGGGTGATTGATTTATTGATATAAAGGAAATAAGGTGGTTGCAGCACGTACAGGGAATGAATGAGGATGCAACTGCTAAAACAACAAAAAGAAAAGAAAAGAAAAAAGAAGAAAAAAGAAAAAGAAAAGAAAAAGAAAAGAAAGAAAAAGAGGAAGGGCAAAGTGGCTTGCAGGGAAGGTGGGAAGACTAAAAAAAGTTGCAGTTCTGGCAACTTTTTGAGAGAAGTTTGTGGCTTGCAAAAGGAGAGAAGTTTGTGGCTTGCAAAAAAAAAAAAAAAGCGACAGGACCTCGTGGTAAAAAGCTAGGAGGGTTTTCACGGAGAGGAAGATAGGGAAGAAAAAAGTCCACTGAGATGATGATTTGCAGTCACAGGAGGTGATGAGTGAGGATCGAATTACAAAACCAACAGGAAAGAGTGAATTGGTTGGGGGGGGGGGAGAAGGGTGAGAAAATGGGTGAGTTAATGACTTGTAAAATTGATGAGATCCTGGAAAGCCAAGTGGTGAGAAGCTTGAAGGGCAAAAGGCAAGCTAGGAACCTGAGGAGGGAGGCTGTGAACTGGGGAAGCCAGCTTAGAAATTTGGGAAGAGAGAAGGAGGCAACAGAATGACAAGAGTCGGAAGGGAACCTTTATTAATAATAATAATAAAGTTGGAAGGGACCTTGGAGGTCATCTAGTCCAACCCCCTGCTCAGGCAGGAAACCCTATACCATCCCAGACAAATGGCTGTCCAGTCTCTTCTTAAAAACCTCCAGTGTTGGAGCATTCACCGCTTCTGGAGGCAGGTAGTTCCACTGGTTAATTGTTCTAACTGTCAGGAAGTTCCTCCTGGAGGTCTTCTAGTCCCCTAATCCTCTTTTAAAAAGAGTCCTGGGAAGGCTTGACCGGGGGGGGGGTGTCATACTCCCTTTTCACAGGTAGATTGCAACTTTGGTTACTAAACTACTAGTTTAAGTCCAGGACTACCTGTCGTGGACTATTTTCCAAACTAGGCAACTTTAAGACCCGTGGACTTCAACTCCCAGAATTCCCCAGCCACCAGGGATCGCCGTACTTGGCAACTTTAAGACTTAGAATGGAATCATCTTCCTTGCTCTTCTCTGCCCTCTTTCTGGAGTCTCAGCATCTATTTTTTTTATCGTGGGGACCAAAACTGGATGCAGCATTCCAAGTGTGGCCTTACCAAGGCCTTGTAAAGTGGTATTAACACTTCGCGTGACTTTGAGACTATCCCTTTGTTACAAATATCCCCTTCTGAGTTTGATTCCGTTGCAACGGGCACGAAATAATGAGAGATTATTTTGGTTCCGCACGGGCTATTTTGCTCCGAATTCCCCTAAAATCAGTTCCTTGCATGCCCTAAATCAGCACCCAGATTTAAGTGTCTGTGGATATTCTCAAGTCATCCAGGTCATGGTTGCCCCCCAAGGTGTTTTTCTAAAAGACTTTGTTTCTGCTTGAAGACGTTTCACCTCTCATCCAAGAAGCTTCTTCAGTTCTGACTGAAGGGTGGAGGATGGAAGGATTTTTATTCCTGGCAGCTGCCAAAACAGCCAACACAGTGCTGGGCTGCATTAACAGAGGGAGAGAATCAAGATCACGTGAAAGTATTAATACCACTTTACAAGACCTTGGTAAGGCCACACTGGGAATGCAGTATCCAGTTTTGGTCACCACGATGTAAAAAAGATGTTGAGACTCTAGAAAGAGTGCAGAGAAGAGCAAGAAAGAGGATCAGGGGACTGGAGGCTAAAGCATATGAGGAACGGCTGCTGGAATTGGGAATGTCTAGTTTAATGAAGAGAAGGACGAGGGGGCACATGGTGGCAGCCTTCCAATCTCTCAGGGGCTGCCCCAAAGAAAAGGGAGTCAAGCTGTTCTCCAAAGCCCCTGAAGGCAGGACAAGAAGAGAAGCATCCTAGAACTAAGGAGAAACTTCCTGACAGTTAGAACAATTAACCAGTGGAACCACCTGCCTCCAGAAGCGGTGGATGCTCCAACACTGCAAGTTTTTAAGAAGAAACTGGACAGCTATTTGTCTGAAATGGTTTCCTGCCTGAGCAGGGGGTTGGACTAGATGACCTCCAAGGTCCCTTCCAACTTTATTACTATTATAATATTATTATTGTTATTGTTGTTGTTGTTATTATTGTTACCAGGGGTAGGCAACCTTGGCTCTTTTATGATGCGTGGACTTCAACTCCCAGAATTCCTGAGCCAGCATGGGGGAACTATGGCCCCTTCATGACTTGTGGACTTCAACTCCCAGAATTCCTCAGCCAGCGTGGCTCAGGTTGGAAACCTCTCCCTTTCACCTCAGCATGGCTGGATCAGGAATTCTGGGAGTTGAAGTCCACCAGTCATGAAAGGGCCATAGTTCCCCCATGCTGGCTCAGGAATTCTGGGAGTTGAAGTCCACGAGTCATGAAGGGGCCATAGTTCCCCCATGCTGGCTCAGGAATTCTGGGAGTTGAAGTCCACGCATCATAAAAGAGCCAAGGTTGCCTACCCCTGCACTAAAAGAAGCCAAATGACCGGCTGTCTGCAAGGAATATAAATCCTTCCATTCCGCACCATCCAGTCAGAGCTGAAGAAGCTTCCTGGATGAGAAGCGAAACATCTTCAAAGAAAAACAAGAAAGTCCAGTTGCCTCCTGAAAAACAGCACCTTTGGGACTTCAGGAGTTGGAAAAGATTTTTAAGGGAACAGCCTGCTAGTCCTGCGTGCAAAAATGCCCCACGATCTCTTTATATGAAAATCTGTCCCCTGCGAAGGTTTTGAACATTACCTACCTTGTATGAATAAACCACTTTGCAGGTCAAGGGGTAATTGCGGAGGGTGCCGGAAGGACTGGAGTTGCTGTCTTCAAAAGCATCCAGGCCGTCTTCTCCGTCTTCCCTTTCCAGATCAACGTTTAGCTAATGGAGAAAAAGAGAAAGAGGCTGTGAGCATCTGTTACTCAATACAAATAGTTCTCGGCTTATTAACATTCATTTAGCACAGTGGTTCTCAACCTTTTTAATGCCGCGGCCCCCAACCAGTCGTAAGTCCAGGACTACTCAACCGGTCATAAGTCGAGGACCACTCAACGGGTGCAGCACCGTTTGCAGAATGGGACTTTTGGCGGGCTCAGCAGGGCAGAGACACCCTGGACAATTCCTATTGGCTTTTGAAAGCCAATAGAATTAGACTCTATTCAAGAGAGTCTCTTCTATTGGCTTTCCAAAGCCAATAGAATAAAAAGGAGTAGCACAGCTAAGGAAAAGGGGGAAAAAATGGCAGACTGCATTGTTTGGCGACCCCCGTGAAATGGTCGTTTGACCTCAAATGGGGTCCCGACCCACAGGTTGAGAACCGCTGGTTTAGCAACTGTTTAAAGAAGGGGTAGGCAACCTTGGCTCTTTTATGACTCGTAGACTTTAACTCCCAGAATTCCTGAGCCAGCCATGCTGAGGGGAAGGGAGAGGTTTCCAAGCTGAGCCATGCTGGCTCAGGAATTCTGGGAGTTGAAGTCCATCAGTCATGAAGGGGCCATAGTTCCCCCATGCTGGCTCAGGAATTCTGGGAGTTGAAGTCCACAAGTCTTGAAGGGACCATAGTTCCCCCATGCTGGCTCAGGAATTCTGGGAGTTGAAGTCCACCAGTCATGAAGGGGCCATAGTTTCCTCCATGCTGGCTCAGGAATTCTGGGAGTTGAAGTCCACGAACCATAAAAGAGCCAGATGTTGATCACATGCTGCAATCGTATAAAAAAAAATAGCCAAAAGTTGCTTTTTTTCAGCGCCCTTGTAACTTCGAACGGTCACTAAATTGAACGGTTGCTAAGTCGAGCTGAATTTTAAAATAAAGCAGGGGAAGAGGTTTAGGATGGGCAAGAAAGGGAAAGGAAGGGGAGTGTAGGAAACGTAGACCGGGACTATAAAAGCGAAAAAAAGAGGGTGCTCTTTTGGTCTTGCAATGTTAGATTTTACTTTAGGGGAAAAAAACCAAAAAAGACACACACACACACACACACACACACACCTGCTTTCCATGGAATATCAGGGAAATCTTTTTACACGAAGGCTGGTAGGCAGGGAGAAAACAGAAGAGAGGTTTCATCGTTCTCCCCCCATCCCTGTGTCTGCCAACTCATTAGGAATTCAGGCGGAGGAGGAATTATTGGGGAAAGTCCAGGTTTCACACACACAAAAAAAGAAACTGAGGCAGGGAGCCAAAGGAAGCGGGGGAAGGGGAGAAAGGAGTGGGCGTGTTTCTCCCCGCTGGCATCTTGGCAACAAAGAGCCCTGAAGGCTCCTTTTCTCGGATTCTCTTGGCGCTCAAGAAAAAAATCTCTCTTTTCTTTCTTCCTCCGAATTCACACGCACTCTCGTCTGTCCTCCTCGTTTAGGTCACTGTCTGAATGGCAGACCTGGATGTCAGCGGCAAGGGATCCCTCTGCCGGAAATCTCACCAGACCCAAAAGTGTCACTTCCAATAGGAGAGAGAATCTCTCCAGCTCAGGGTGGAACTGCGGGGTCCTGGGTGCTCTCTGAGCTGGGAGGTTTTCTTGCAGACATTTCATGACCCAACTAGGTGACATCATCAGTGCTAGAAGGGAGGAGGAGGAGGAGGAAGAGGAAGGAAGGAAGGAAGGAAGGGAGGACAGACTGTGGGATCCTTGCTGCTCTCTGAGCTGGGAGGTTTTCTTGCAGACATTTCATGACCCAACTAGGTGACATCATCAGGGCTAGAAGGGAGGAGGAGGAGGAGGAGGAGGAGGAGGAGGAGGAAGGAAGGGAGGAAAGACAGACTGTGGGGTCCTTGGTGCTCTCTGAGCTTGATTGTTTTCTTGCAGACATTTCATGACCCAACTAGGGAACATCATCAATGCTACAAGAGACTGTGGAGAGGAGGAGGAGGAGAGCTACTGTGGGGTCCTGGGTGCTCTCTGAGCTGGGAGGTTTTCTTGCAGACATTTCATGACCTAACTAGGAATCATCATCAGGGCTAGAAGGGAGGAGGAGGAGGAGGAGAAGGAGAAGAAGGACTGATGGATCCTTGGTGGTCTTTGAGCTTTGTGGTTTTCTTGCAGACGTTTCATGACCCAACTTGGTTATATCATCAGTGCTAGAAGGGAGTGGAAAGGAGATGGAGGAGGACTGGGGGTTCCTGGGTGCTCTCTGAGTTGGGTGGTTTCCTTGCAGACGTTTCATGACCCAACTACGTAACATTATCAGTGCTAGAAGGGAGGGGTTTGGGGAGAGGAGGAGGAGGAGGAGGAGGAGAGCTACTGTGGGGTCCTTGGTGCTCTCTGAGCTGGGTGGTTTTCTTGCAGACGTTTCATGACCCAACTAGGGAACATCATCAGGGCTAGAAGGGAAGAGGAGAGGGAGGAAGGGAAGAGGAGAGGGAGGGAGGAGGACTGTGTTTTGGGGACAGCGAAGGGGACGGTTAGAGACTCCCAGCCCTACCACGTGTGAAGAGCCGTTGCTGGCCATGGCTGGCAGGCTGGCCCACCGCTCGTTCTCCAGTTCCTCCATCACTTGATTCATTGCACTTTTCAGCCAGGTGTCCACCGAAACGCCAATCTGCTTCAGGAGGTCCAGGCGAGCTTCGGCTTTCAACTTGATGATCTAAGAGGATAAAGAGAGAGAGAGAGAGAGAGAGAAAGAGAAAGAGAGAGAGAGAGAAAGAGGAAGAAAGAAAAAGAGAGAAAGAGATTGATTTTTATTCTGCATTTATTCTTGCTTATGAATAACTCAAAGTAGCAAGCATACCTAATACTCCTTCCTCTTCTTTTCCCCACAACAACCCAGCGAGGTGGGTTAGGCCAAGAGAGAGAGACTGGCCCCAAAACCTCTAGTTGGCTTTCATCCCTAAAGCGGGATTAGAACTCCCCGTCTCCTGGTCATTGGCTCAAAGTCATCCTGCCAGTTTTCGTGCCTAAGACGGGACTAGAACTTATTGTCTCCTGGTGATGGGCCTAAAGTCACCCTGCCAGTTTTCGTGCCTAAGGCGGGACTAGACCTCCCCGTCTCCTGGTGATTGGCCTAAAGTCACCCTGCCAGTTTTCGTGCCTAAGGCGGGACTAGAACTCCCCGTCTCCTGGTGATTGGCCTAAAGTCACCCTGCCAGGTTTCGTGCCTAAGGCGGGACTAGAACTCCCCGTCTCCTGGTGATTGGCCTAAAGTCACCCTGCCAGTTTTCGTGCCTAAGGCGGGACTAGAACTCCCCGTCTCCTGGTGATTGGCTCAAAGTCACCCTGCCAGTTTTCGTGCCTAAGGCGGGACTAGAACTCCCCATCTCCTGGTGATTGCCCCAAAGTCACCCAGCCAGTTTTCGTGCCTAAGGCGGGACTAGAACTCCCCATCTCCTGATGATTGGCTCAAAGTCAGCCAGCCAGTTTTCGTGTCTAAGACGGGACTAGAACTCCCCATCTCCTGGTGATTGGCTCAAAGTCACCCAGCCAGTTTTCGGGCGTAAGGCGGGACTAGAACTTATTGTCTCCTGGTGATTGGCCCAAAGTCACCCAGCTAGTTTTCGTGTCTAAGACGGGACTAGAACTCATTGCTTTCATGCAGAAGGCAAAACTAGAACTCCCTGTCTCCTAGTGATTGGCCCAAGTCAACCAGCTGGTTTTCATGGCTAAGGTGGGACTAGAAACCACAATCTGCCTGGTGGCTAGCCAACATCACCCAGCCAGCTTTTGTGCCTAAGTGGTACTAGAACTCAACCTCTCCTGGTTTCAAGATGGGATGAGATGGGATTAGAGCTCAGATTTTCCTGTGATTGGCTCCAAGTCATCCCACCGTTTTTCGTGCCTAAAGCAGGACTCGAACTCACAGTCTCTTGGGTCCTAGACCAGCACCTTAACCACTACACTAAACTGCCTTTCTAGTTATTGGTTTTATTCATTAGTCTGAGGAAGGAGAGTTGTTGTTTTTTTTTTAAATTGTGACCATGATTTTTGCAGTCTGGGCAAAGGGGTGGGTCAAGAATAATGGATGCGCCCAAAGATTCCGCGTTATTTTTTGAAAAAAAAAAAAAAAAAGACATCGCGGTTTGATTTTAAAAGTGTCCTTTAAATGGGACCATTGCCGTTTGTTTCATCTACTGTCCGTCGCCCAGTGGCCGCAGCCACAGAGATGATCTAAATAAATAAATAGGAAAAGGAATATTGACAAATGTAACTTTGTTTACCCATGCAATTAGAGCCTGGATAGAAAACATACATTGTGGGAGAGGAATCCACAATTTTTAAAAAAAGGTCAGCTTGGGACATTCTGTACCAGTGGTTCTCAACCTTTTTAATGCCGCGACCCCCACCTGGTCGTAAGTCGAGGACTACTCAACTGGTGCAGCACTGTTTGCAGAATGGGACTTTTGGCGGGCTCAGCAGGGCAGAGACAGCCTGGACAATTCCTA
This sequence comes from Crotalus adamanteus, assembly GCA_039797435.1. Classification (NCBI taxonomy): domain Eukaryota; kingdom Metazoa; phylum Chordata; class Lepidosauria; order Squamata; family Viperidae; genus Crotalus; species Crotalus adamanteus. The sequence continues at coordinate 123,990,743 of CM077921.1, forward strand.
TGGGCTTTTGAAAGCCAATAGAATTAGACTCTATTCAAGAGAGTCTCTTCTATTGGCTTTCAAAAGCCAATAGAATAAAAGGGAGGAGCACAGCTAAGGAAAAGGGGGGAAAAATGGCGGACTGCGTCGTTTGGCGACCCCCGTGAAATGGTTGTTCGACCCCAAATGGGGTCCCGACCCACAGGTTGAGAACCACTGTTCTGTACAGATCCCAGATAAATAATGCCAATTATAGTCACCAAGAGAAGAGAATATTTGCAGCTCCGCGTTGAACTGTGGAGTCTGCAGTGCTCTCTGAGCTGGGTGGTTTTCTTTGCGGACGTTTCGTGACCCAACTGGGTAACATCATCAGGGCTAGAAGGGTTGGCTCCCTGTTTATATATACTACTAGCTTGTCTTGCCATTGTTGATAGGAGGGTGGTTTTCTCCGTGGCAGGTCCTTGATTGGGATATTGTTTTCTGATTGTTTGTCTGGGGTCAATCCCTGCTTAGGTGGGTGTTGGCTGCTGGAGAGGATGTGTTCAGATCCAGCCTAACTGAGGAACTATCAGGAGGAAAACCTCACCCTGGTCAACAGTGGCAAGGCAAATTATTATATATAAACAGGGAGCAACACCCCTTCCCTTCTAGCACTGATGACGTTACCTAGTTGGGTCATGAAATGACTGCAAGAGAACCACCCAGCTCAGAGAGCACCAAGGATCACACAGTTCTCCTCCTCTCCACAAACCCTTCCCTTCTAGCACTGATGGTGTTACCTCGTTGGGTCATGGAACATCCGCAAGAAAACAACCAAGATCAGAGAGCACCAAGGACCCCACACTCCCCTCCTCCTCCTCCCTTCTAACACTGATGATGTTCCCTGGTTGGGTCCTGAAACATCTGCAAGAAAACCACCCAGCTCAGAGAAGGACCTCACAGTTCAACTCTGTGCTACAAACATTTTCTTCCGTAGGTAATAATAATAATACGCTTCTGGAGGCAGGTTGTTCCACTGGTTAATTGTTCTAACTGTCAGGAAGTTTCTCCTTAGTTCCAGGTTGCTTCTCTCCTTGGTGAGTTTCCATCTGTTGCTTCTTGTCCTGCCTTCAGGTGCTTTGGAGAATAGCTTGACTCCCTCTTCTTTGGTGCAGCCCCTGACATATTGGAAGACTGCTATCATGTCCCCCCTCGTCCTTCTCTTCATTAAACTGGACATACCCAATTCCAGCAACCGTTCCTTATATGCTTTAGCCTCCAGTCCCCTAATCATCTTTGTGGCTCTTCTCTGCATTCTTTCTAGAGTCTCAACATCTTTTTTACATCGTAGTGACCAAAACTGGATGCCGTATTCCAGGTGTGGCCTTACCAAGGCCTTGTAAAGTGGTATTAACCCTTCACGTGATCTTGATTCTATCCCTCTGCCAATACAGCCCAGCACTGTGTTGGTCTTTTTGGCAGCTGCAGCACACGGCTGGCTCCTATTGAAGTGATTGTCCACTAGGACCCCAAGGTCCCTCTCACAGTTACTACTGTTGAGCCAGGTACCCCCTATACTATACCTGTACATTTGGTTTTTCTTGCCTAAATGTTGAACCTTGCTTTTTTCACCATTGAAGTGTCTGTATATGTATCTCAGATAGTAGATAAAAGTCTGAGAATAGGGACCTGTAGGGATGTGGTGGAACGCGGTCTGGATTCCCAGACCAGGAGAGGCTGCGTTTCAAAGGGTCAAAAGATGGCAAAGCTTAGATCCTTTGGTCGGGAGAAAGAGAATTAGAAGGCTCATCCTTAGTGATTCTCAGAGTCTATTTTTCAGTTGCTTTAGTCTGGCAAGATTTCGGACAGGGCTTGCTGTCAAGAAAGCTATGGATGCTGGCAGACTCTCATCCATCAGAGGGATCGCAAGAAAATGGGGCTGAGGTTACATCATCTTGGAAACTGGATATCGACCCTTTGTCACAGTGTTTCCCAAACTTGACAATTTTAAGGCATGAGGACTTCAACTCCCAGAATTCCACGCTGGCTGTGGAATTCTGGGAGTTGAAGTCCTCATGCCTTAAAATTGTCAAGTTTGGGAAACGCTGCTTTATCAGCAAGCATCTTAAAGACAGCCTTCCTTGGGCCTTTGAACTTCTTCCTCGCTGCCTCTTAGTTGCTCCCTGCTTACAAGATTCAAAAGGAGCATTTATCTCTCCCTGCCTTGCAGTATTTTCTCCTCGTTCCTGGACTCCGAGGGATCCATTAGAAGAATCGGCAATTCTCCGAACTTCACCCACGGGGCTTCTGTCTGATCAATGTTTGGGTCAGGTGCCTGGCCATTATCCCCATGATATACTAAATCTCTGGTCTATGTCATGGATGAATATGAGGTCCTTGGGGCACTCTGAGCTTGGGGGTTTCCTTGCAGACGTTTCATTACCCAGCTAGGTAACATCATCAGTGCTAGAAGGGAGTGGGGTTTGTGAGGAGGAGGAGGAGGAGGAGGAGAAGGAGGAGGAGGAGAAGGAGGAGGAGGAGGAGGAGGAGGAGGAGGGGAAGAAGGCGGAGGAGGACAACGACTATGGAGTCCTTGGTGCTCTCTGAGCTTGGGGGTTTTCTTGCAGACGTTTCATTACCCAGCTAGGTAACATCATCAGTCCTAGAAGGGAGTAGGGTTTGTGAGGAGGAGGAGGAAGAGGAGGACGACGACAACTATGGAGTCCTTGGCGCTCTCTGAGCTTGGTGGTTTTCTTGCAGACGTTTCATTACCCAGCAAGGTAACATCATCAGTGCTATAAGGGAGGGTTTTTTTGCTCTCTGTTTATATATTAATGGCTGTCAGTGTTGGTGGGAAAGATTTGGTGATTTCTTATTCAGACTGTTGTTTGCTCAGACCGTTTATCTGAGTTGGTAGTTCCCTGGTTAGGCCATTGTTTACTGCTTGATGTTGGTATAGTATTAACCTTGAAGTTAACCTCTGTTCAGCTGGGCGCTGATGACTGGCAAGGAGATGCTGTCCTTATTTACCATTAGACGGTCTTGCTTGACTGGTACGTAGTTGTTGTTTATCTCTATGTGTCAGTCGGTGGCTGATCTCTCTGAATGCCAATCTTCGGGGTTGAATGTATGGCTTTGGCTGTCACCTAATAGCCCTTTTCTACAATCAGACCTGCGCACAGGAGCAGGACCACCCCAAACCCCCCACCCCAATCCCTGTAGCCAATCAAAGATTTTTGCCAACAATGTTATCAGAAGTCAAGAAAAATCAAAGGACAATGCTCAGCTTTTTGAACAAGGCTGTTTCTGTTCTGGAAGCACGAAGAATGAGACCGGATCTATGTGCCAAAATGCCTTTGTAATTTTGTAATTTTCCTGAGGAGGAAAGCTGTGGCAAATCTAGACAGCATACTAAAAAGCAGAGATGTCACCCTGCCAACAAAAGTGCATATAATCAAGGCCATGGTTTTCCCAGTTGCAACGTATGGCTGTGAAAGTTGGACCATAAGAAAGGCTGAGCGCCAAAGAATGGAGGCCTTTGAACTCTGGTGCTGGAGAAGACTCCTGCGAGTCCTCTGGACTGCAAGGTGATCCAACCAGTCAGTCCTGGAGGAGATCAACCCCGACTGCTCTTTAGAAGGCCAGATCCTGAAGTTGAAACTCAAGTCCTTTGGCCACCTAATGAGAAGGAAGGACTCCTTAGAGAAGAGCCTGATGCTGGGAAAGATGGAGGGCAACAGAAGAAGGGGACAACAGAGAATGAGGTGGCTGGATGGAGTCACTGAAGCAGGAGGCGTGAGCTTAAATGGACTCCAGAAGATGGTAGAGAACAGGAAGGCCTGGAGGAACGTGGTCCATGGGGTTGCAATGGGTCGGATACGACTTTGCAACTAACAACAACAAAAATTTTGCCCACATTTTCTATGGGAAACTGTCACGCCAAAAGTTAGCCCTGGAACTGAGGAACAAAGATTCAACGCCCAGCACATAGTTTATGCAGGAACTGAGAACTGCCCTACGCAAACTAGTTACTTTTAGATCAAGGGGGGGAGTGTATGGGAGGACGGAGAGTAAAGTTCAGAGGAAGTTTTCCTGGGAAAGAGCAGAAAATATAACTTTGGCCCCAGACCTAATTTTTCAATATTGCTTATCGCTGAAGCATCGGATACGTGACTTGGGATCTCCTGTTGGTGGCCTTTCCCACGGGGCCACTCTTCCAAGGAGGGCAGGATAAATAGGATCCTTGCCCACGTAGGAGTGAGTTATTCCGAAACCAGATCGGAGAGATGACAATGAAGGAAAAAAGAAGGGCCCTCAAAGCTTAGGAAAAAAAACACAGAGGACCAATTGGAGAAGAGAAAACTAGCATGAACTGGGTGCAAATAAGGGCCTGTGCGCTACCCTAAAAGCTGCAGGTTTATCCATCAACCGATCTTCCCAATTTGCAACGCTGCTGATTACACCTCCCATTATCCCCAACCAAGCTATAATTGCTGAAGGAATAGTTTAGTCCAGGGGTAGGCAACCTTGGCTCTTTTATGACTCGTGGACTTAAACTCCCAGAATTCCTCAGCCAGCATGGGGGAACTATGGCTCCTTCATGACTTGTGGACTTCAACTCCCAGAATTCCTCAGCCAGCAGGGGGGAACTATGGCCCCTTCATGACTTGTGGACTTCAACTCCCAGAATTCCTCAGCCAGCATGGGGGAACTATGGCTCCTTCATGACTTGTGGATTTCAACTCCCAGAATTCCTCAGCCAGCATGGGGGAACTATGGCCCCTTCATGACTTGTGGACTTCAACTCCCAGAATTCCTGAGGCAGCATGGGGGAACTGTGGCCCCTTCATGACTCGTGGACTTCAACTCCCAGAATTCCTGAGGCAGCATGGGGGAAACCTTGGCCCCTTCATGACTCGTGGACTTCAACTCCCAGAATTCCTGAGGCAGCATGGGGGAAACCTTGGCCCCTTCATGACTCGTGGACTTCAACTCCCAGAATTCCTGAGGCAGCATGGGGGAAACCTTGGCCCCTTCATGACTCGTGGACTTCAACTCCCAGAATTCCTGAGGCAGCATGGGGAAAACGTGGCCCCTTCATGACTCGTGGACTTCAACTCCCAGAATTCCTGAGCCAGCCAAGCTGAGGGGAAAGGGAGAGGTTTCCAAGCTGAGCCATGCTGGCTGAGGAATTCTGGGAGTTGAAGTCCACGAGTCATAAAAGAGCCAAGGTTGCCTACCCCCTGGTTTAGTCCAATAAATCTGGAAGGAGATTTTAGGTATGGCAAATGGGCAGCATTATATTTGTTTGTTTGTCTCCTGCCTGTATTATTTCTACAAACAACTTAAGGCTGCAAACATATCCAACACACCTTCCTCTTCCTCTTTGCCCCACAACAACAAGCCTGTGAGGTGGCTTGGCCTTAGCCAGCTTTCATGGCTAAGGTGGAACTCAATGTCTCCTGGTGATTGGCCCATACTCCCCCAGCCACCTTTCATGGATAAGGTGGGACTAGAACTCACCATCTCCTGGTAATTAGCCCAAAGTCACCCAGCCAGCTTTCATGGCTAAGGGAGAACTAGAACTCACCATCTCCTGGTGAAGGGCCCAAAGCCCCCAACTTAACACTTTAACCCCAACTTTACAAGCATAATTGTGAGCTCAGTTACAATGGTAGGTATCTGTACTGTTAATAGTCATTAAGTCAAGGATTATCTGTACTGTTAACGTCAGGGGTTTTCAAACTTGGCCCTTTTATGACTTGTGGATTTCAACTCCCAGAATTCCTCAGCCAGGCACTCTTCTGTAATTCTATTCCATTCCGTATTTTCTATTCTATTCTATTCTATTCTATTCTATTCTATTCTATTCTATTCTATTCTATTCTATTCTATTCTATTCTATTCTATTCTATTCTATATTATTCATTCTATTCTATATATTCTATTCTATTTTATCCTATTCCATATTCTATTCCATATTCCATATTCTATTCTGTTCCATTCTGTATTTCTATTCTATTCTATTCATTCCTATTTCTATTCTATTCTATTCTTATTCTATTCTATTCATTCCTATTCCATTCCATTCATATTCTATTCTGTATTTCTGTTCTATTCTATTCATTCCTATTCCTATTCCTATTCCTATTCCTATTCTATTCTATTCTATTCTATTCTATTCTATTCTATTCTATTCTATTCTATATTATTCATTCTATTCTATTCTATATATTCTATTCTATTTTATCCTATTCCATATTCTATTCCATATTCCATATTCTATTCTATTCCATTCTGTATTTCTATTCTATTCTATTCTATTCATTCCTATTTCTATTCTATTCTATTCTATTCTATTCTATTCTATTCTATTCTATTCTATTCTATTCTATTCTATTCATTCCTATTTCTATTCCATTCCATTCCATTCATATTCTATTCTGTATTTCTATTCTATTCTATTCTATTCATTCCTATTCCTATTCCTATTCCTATTCTATTCTATTCTATTCTATTCTATTCTATTCTATTCTATTCTATTCTATTCTATATTCTATACTATTTTATCATATTCCATATTCCATTCCATTCCATTCTATTCTATTTTCCATTCCATCCCATCTCAAAACCTCACTTCTTGGTAACAGAAAGAAATCCCACAATTCAGCAAACTACTTTTTTCCAAATTTCAGACACGGGGTCCTCTGCCTTTTAAAAACCGACAACCGGTAGGAGATAAAAAAGCACCAACAAATTGCCTGATGGAGGCTGGCAACTCTCTCTCTCTCTCTTTTTTTAATGTGCTAATAATGTCAGCTGGGCAGGTCATTTGTAGAGGAATTAGCCTTGATTAAGTAGGCAAGAGCCATCTGTGGGAGCCAAATTATTTCCCTAACATGAGGACAAAAACCAAGGGGTGTAAACGGTGGATGTATTTATGTGCAACGCAGTAGGGCTGGTATGATTGAAAACACCGCTGAGGGGACCAACTGCTGGAACAAACAGGGCGTAAATTTAAAGCCGTGTTACTTCCCTCGCCTGGTTTTTCTGCATGGACGCCAAAGCTTTTCGTTCGTTTTAAAAATAAAATGATGTCTTCCTGTCGAGTTCGTTATTTTCTTCCAAAAATATAGACGGGATTAGATTTAGGCTCCCTGGCTATTACAATGGGCTGAGAAGCCCCCCCCCTCCCAAAAAATAAGCATGGAGGTGAAAGGTGGGAAAAATAAGAATCACACACACACACAGACAAAATCCTGAAGTTTTAAGGTGTGGCACTTTTTTGTTTTGTTTTGTTTACTAGTATATTATAAGCACATTTCGGAAGAAGGTGGCTCGTGTGCAGGTGGATTGGGGCCCTGTTGGGTACAGGTAAGTCCTCGGCTTACGACCGCAAGGCAGCGCAAAATTTCCCTTGCTAAACGAGGCATGCCACTTTTCTGGCCCCAGTTCTTCAGCGAATCACTTGCCAGTTGTTAAATTAAGTAGCACGGCCGTTGTGAACCTGGCTTCCCCCACTGACTTTGCTTGTCAGAAGGTCGCAAAAGGGGATCACGTGACACCCCCGGGGGCGCTGTGCGACCGACACAAATACGAGTCAGTTGCCAAGTGGCTGGATTTTGATCCCGTGATCCTGGGGACGCTGCGACGGTTGTTAGGTGTGGAAAACGGTCATTTTTCAGTGCTGTTGTAACTTTGAACGGTCACTAAACGAAGCGCTGCCGAGGAGAACCCGTACTTTGCACCAGGACTTCTAAGGCCTGGCAACTTTTAAGATGGGCGAACTTCAACTCCCAGAAGTCCCCAGCCAGTGTGGGCAACAGGGCTGCTAATTTACCTGCAAAGAAATTGCGCTTCTACGATCCGTCCTTCTCTACATGAAAGCTCAAGCCACATATTTGGCAGTGCGAAACGTAGCTGGCAGCTATAGAAGGCAGCCAAATGTGGCCTTAGGTAGCTACGCTTTGTTGGGAATGCCTGGGGTCAGAGACTCTGCCACAATTATCAAAGAAGAGAATGTGATCCAGAAAATACCCAGAGAAAAAGAAAGAGAGAGAGAGAGAGAGAGAGAGAGAGAGAGAGAGAGAGAGAGAGAGAAAGAAAGAAAGGAGGGAGAAAGAAAGGAAGAAAGGACGGGAGGGAGGGAGAGAGGGAAGAAAGAGGAGAGAGAAAGAGAAAAAAGAAAAGAGAGAAAAAAGAGAAGAGGGAAAGAGCGGAGACAGAGAAAGTGAAAGAAAGAGAAAGAGAGAAGGGAGGAGAGAAAGAGAGAAAAAGACAGAGAAAGAGAGAAGGGAGAAAGAGGAGAGAAAAAGAAGAGAGAAAGAGAGAAGGCAAACAGAGACAGAGAAAGTGAAACAGTGAAAGAGAAAGAGAGGATTAAAAGAGAAGAAAGAGAGAAGAGAGAAAGAGAGGGAGAAAGAAAGGGAGGAAGGAAGGAGAAAGAGAGAGGGAGAAGAAGGGAGAAAGAGGTGAGAGAAAGAGAAAAAAGAGAAGAGGGAAAAAAGAGAAAGAGAGAAGAGGAAGAGTAGAAAGAGAGAAGAGAGGAAGAGAAGAGAGAAGGGAGAGGAGAGAAAGAGAAGAGAAAGAGAGAAGGAAGAAAGAGGAGAGAGAGAGAGAGAAGAGAAAAAGAAGAGAGAAAGAGAACGGAGAGAGAGAAAAATGAGAGAAAAAGCAGACAGAGAAAGTGAAACAGGGAAAGAGAAGGAGAGGATTAAAAGAGAAGAAAGAGAGGAGAAAGAGAGAACAGAGAAAGAGAGAGAGGGAGGGGAGGAGAGGAGAGAGAAACTGCTGGCGTGTCACAAATGTGATATCTCAGTTTCCTATAAATATTCTCCCAGGGAGCCTTTGGAGATCACACATTTTATCTGAGAAATTGTGTTTGCAACTCCCCGGGAGAGTTAAGCCCAATTCCATTGCTTTCTAGATTGTTGTTCCTCCCAGAGGGGGGAGCAAACCCTGACAATAAATCACCGTTTCTCAACCTTTTAGTGACTTTCAAGATGGGTGGACTTCAACTCCCAGAATCCTGCGGGGGGGGGGGGGGGGGAGAGAAGTGGAGCAACGCTGTAATAAATCCTTACAATGGAAGCTAAACATCCTTGGGATGACAGGAAAGCAAAAAAGGGAAGAGCAAATGTCCTTTAAAAAAAAACAACCACAACGGTCCAGCAGAAACGCCGAGGATAGAGATGGCACCAAGGGAGGTGTCTCCTGTTGTTGTGCTCTCTCTCTCTTTTTTTTTTGGAAGGCTCCAAATTCTTTTATTCGTTTACCAAAATATTAGCTGCAAAGCAAAAAAACGGAAAGGGTGGGAGAGCAGGGGAGGCAAAAGGCAAGAGGGAACAGTGTTTGGGACTAAGGGAAGAAGGCACGGCTGTAAAAAAAAAAAAAGGGCATCAACCTTCTTCCTACCTCGGCTTTGCGGATGTTTTCCCTGGTTTCGTCAATCTTCTGCTCCAGCTCCGCTCGGCTCTGCTCGGTGGCCACCGGGCCGTGGCACTCCAGCTCCTCCAGAGTCTGCCCAAAAGAGAGGAAGCGGTCAAATATCTCCTACTTAAAGAGAAATCAAGACGTTGACGGAATGGGAAGAGATTCAAACATGGGTTATTCGCTTCTTGAGCTGGTTTTCCCTTTTTCTCCAGGAGTCGGGAAACAGCTGCAGGCCTCTTTGCTACTTTTCCCCCCAGGAGCAACCCAGAGAGGTGGGCTGGGCTGAGAGAGGGGGACAGGCCTCAGGATCTTCCAGGGAAAGTCCCCCTCCCACATGGCTGGAAGGGGATTATAACTTGGCTCTACCCAGTCTAGGTAGGTAGGAAGGGAGGGAGGGAGGAAAGGATACAGAGAGGAGGGAGGGAGGGAGAGAGGGAGGAAGAAAATGATGGGGGGGGGGAAGGAAGAAAGAATAGAGAGGGAGGGAGAAAGGAAGGAAGGGAGGGAGGGAGGGAGGAAAGAATAGAGAAGGAGGGAGAAAGGAAGGAAGGGAGGGAGGGAAGGAGGAAAGAATAGAGAAGGAGGGAGGGAGGAAAGAATAGAGGGGGGAAGGAAGAAAGAATAGAGAGGGAGGGAGAAGGAAGGAAGGGAGGGAGGGAGGAAAGAATAGAGAAGGAGGGAGAAAGGAAGGAAGGGAGGGAGGGAAGGAGGAAAGAATAGAGGGGGGAGGGGGGAAAGAGGGAGGGAGAAAGGAAGGGAGGGAGGGAAGGAGGAAAGAATAGAGAAGGAGGGAGGGAGGAAAGAATAGAGGGGGAGGGGGGAAAGAGGGAGGGAGAAAGGAAGGGAGGGAAGGAGGAAAGAATAGAGAAGGAGGGAGGGAGGAAAGAATAGAGGGGGAGGGGGGAAAGAGGGAGGGAGGGAAGGAGGGAGGGAGGAAGGAAGGGAAAGAGGAAAGAATAGAGAAGGGAGGGAGGGAAGGAGGGAGGGAGGAAGGAAAGGAGAGAGGGAGGGAGAAAAGAATAGAGAGGGATAGAGAAAGGAAGGGAGGGAAGGAGGGAGGAAGGGAGGGAGGAAAGAATAGAGAGGGAGGGAGGGAGGAAAGAATAGAGGGGGGGGAGAGGGAGGGAGGGAGGGAGAGAGGGAGGGAGGGAAGGAGGGAGGAAGGAAGGGAAAGAAGAAAGAATAGAGGAGGGAGGGAGGGAGGGAAGGAGGGAGGGAGGAAGGAAGGAAGGGAGAGGGAGGGAGAAAAGAATAGAGAGGGATAGAGAAAGGAAGGGAGGGAAGGAGGGAGGAAGGGAGGGAGGAAAGAATAGAGAGGGAGGGAGGAAAGAAAGAGGGGGAGGGAAGGAGGAGAGGAAAAACGAGGAAGGAAAGAATGAAGGGAGTAGAGGAAGGGAAGGAGGGAAGAAGGGAAGTGTATGGAGAAGAGGGGAAGGGAAGGGGAGGGGAGGGAAAGCGGTGGAGGGGAAGAGATGAAGGGAAGGAGGGGAGAAGAAAGGAAGGGAAGAGTGTGCGGGGAAGGAAGGAATAGAGAGGGAGGGAGGGAGGGAGGGGAGGAAAAGAGGAATGAATGAATGAAGGGAACAGAGAGGAAGGGAGGAAGGAAGGAGAGGGGAAGAAAAGACAGGAAGGAAGAAACAAAAGAAGAGAGTGTGGAGAAGGATACAAGGAAGGAAGGAAGGAAGGAAGGAAGGAAGGAAGGAAAGAAGGACCAAAGTAATCTTGAGTTTTCATGGCTAATCAGGAAGGAAGGAAGCCACCTGAGGGCTAATCAGGGTTTGATTGTGAATCTCTCCTAGTCAAACACAACACGACACGGACTGAAGACCCATGGACTTCCTTCCCTCCCTGTCCTGTGGGTTCTCCACCCAGATTTCTTCGGCCTGGTGCCTGGCGTATAAATTGGGCTTCAAATCCCAGCATCCCCTGCCTGCGCCGGCTCTGGGTTCCAATGCCTACTCACCCGCTGACTGTGGACGATGTTTTTGTGCTCTCGGGCCACGCGGGTCGCCCACTTTCTGGCCTCCTTGTTCAGGCTGTGCTCTTCGGTGGTGCCCGTCTCCGACTCCAGCTGCCGACTCTGAAATACAGACACGGGAAAGGAGAAGCCGGTGAAGGGGTGGAATTCTTGGACAGAATCCCTCGGCCCTTTCCAGAATCACCTGATTCCTTTCCTTTTTACAAAAAAAGAAAAGAAAAGAAAAAATATGTCCGGCCCTCTACACAAAGGCTTTTCCCAGTTTCTTGCTATCTGCCGTTCGGAATAACAAGACAATGTCAAACACAGGAAAAGCCCTGTTTGTCCACGACCTTGGTGGCTGGAAAAGGAGGAGGGGAAAAACTGAACCATTTGGCCTTTGATTCTTTCGCGAAAACAACCTAGAGAGAGAGAGAGAGAGAGAGAGAGAGAGAGAGAGAGAGAGAGAGAGAGAGAGAGAGAGAGAGAGAGAGAGAGAGAGAAAAGAAGTAATAAAGAAAGGAAAAGAAAAAGAAAGAGAGAGAAAAAAGAAAAAGTAATGAAAGAAGGAAGGAGAAGAGAGGGAGGGATAGAGAGTGAGGGAGGAAGAGAAGAGAAGAGAAAGAAGAGGAGAGGAAAAAAGGAAGGGAGGGAGAAAGAAGAGAAGAGGAAAGGAGGAGAGGAGAGGAGAAAAGGAAGGGACAGGAAGGGAGAAAGAGAAGAGGAGAGGAGAAAAGGAAGGGAGGGACAGGGAGGGAGAAAGAAGAGGAGAGAAGGAAGGAAGGGAGGGACAGGGAGGGAGAAAGAGAAGAGAAGAGAGGAGAAGAGGAGAGGAGAAAAGGAAGGGAGGGACAGGGAAGGAGGAAGAGAAGAGGAGAGGAGGGAGGAAGGGAGGGAGGGAGAAAGAGAAGAGAGGAGAAGAAGAGAGGAGAAAAGGAAAGGAGGGACAGGGAGGGAGAAAGAGAAGAGAAGAGAGGAGAAGAGGAGAGGAGAAAAGGAAGGGAGGGACAGGGAAGGAGGAAGAGAAGAGGAGAGGAGGGAGGAAGGGAGGGAGGGAGAAAGAGAAGAGAGGAGAAGATGAGAGGAGAAAAGGAAAGGAGGGACAGGGAGGGAGAAAGAGGAGAGAAGAGGAGAGGAGAAGGGAAAGGAAGGAAGGAAGAAGAAAAATGAGAGAAGGACTAGACAATTAAAGAGAATTTTCTTTCCATCCAGCGGAGACTTTAGTGGCAGGTGAAGGATCAATTGGGCAACCCGCAGAACAGATCCAGGGCCACAGGCGAAAAGGTAATTTGGGCAGCATTAACGCTTCAGAGACCAGATCGATTCCTTTCGCACGGCGTTTGCCCCAAAGCCCCTATTTTATAACCCGCAACGGATCGGCAAACGCCGAACAACAGAAATCCTTAAATACTTACCAACCCAGTCCATGCATTTACCCCAAAGAAAAATGTTTTTTTTTAAAAAATAAAATAATAATAATAATTATATATGTATATATCCCACCCCACCCACTTGTCAAGCACATGCGTTGGGAGTCTCAGTGCGCAGCCTGGGAGAGCCCGGGTTCTCACATCACGACTCGGCCATCGCAAAAGACCCCCGTGATGCGACAACCGCCTTGGGCACGGTGAGCCTACCAAAAGGAAGGGAGCTCGCAAAGGGGGGGGTCATGAAGGAGAGAAGCATTCCAACCCAAATTCCTGAATCTCTCTCCAAAAACAAAACAAAACAAAAAAAAAAGGGAGCAAAAAACTTTACAGAGAAGCCACAAAGCCACGCCGGGGAAAAAATCAGAGGGCGAGTCCTTGCAGCAAAAAAGTAATTTAGAAAGTCAAACCTCCTGTGCTAATAATTTGGCGCTTCTGTCTTCTTTGTGCCAGCAAACTATCTTGCACAGGCAGGTGTGAAATATGTCCTAAAACAAAAAAGGAACATCTCACACCTGAAGTTGTTCTTTGTAGGGTCTTCATTCTTCACACCGGGCGCGTGGTTAAGCAGGAGAGTCCAACCGTGGCCCCTTTTAAGATCCGTGGACTTCAACTCCCAGAATTCCCCAGCCAGCCAGGGTTGGCTGGGGAATTCTGGGAGTTGAAGTCCACAAGTCTTGAGGGAGCCAAAGTGGGGTGCCATTGCTTTAAAAGCCTCTAGAGGTAGTGCTTGATTTACGGCCGCAAGGGAGCCCAGGGTTTCTGGGGTTAAGCGAGACATTTTGTTTTGCCCCATTTTACGACCTTCCTTGCCGCAGGCGTTAAGCGAATCATTGCAGGCAGTTCAGGGAATCTTGGTTTCCCCAACTTGGCTTGCGAGAAGGTCTGGGAAACTGCAAGCGTCATCAATGGGAGTCGGTTGCCAAGCAACTGAATTCTGATCACGGGATGCTGCAGCGGTCCTCAGTGTGAAAAACGATTGTTAAGTCACTTTTTTCCCAGTGCTGTTGCAACCTGGAACGGTCACTAAACGAATGGCCGTAAGTCAAGGACTACAGGTACTAAATTGGTGAAGGAGCGGCTGCTTTAAAAAGCCAACAAAAGCCTCTGTGTTGCCCATCGTGATAATAATGAACTGGCAGGAATTCTCTGTTCGCGGTATCCTATAGTTGTGTCTCTAAACCAGGGGTCTTCAAACTTGGCCCTTTTAGGACTTGTGGACTTCAACTCCCAGAATTCCTGAGCCAGCATGGGGGAAACTACGGCCCCTTCGTGACTTGTGGACTTCAACTCCCAGAATTCCTGAGCCAGCATGGGGGAAACTATGGCCCCTTCATGACTTGTGGACTTCAACTCCCAGAATTCCTGAGCCAGCATGGGGGAACTATGGCCCATTCATGACTCGTGGACTTCAACTCCCAGAATTCCTGAGCCAGCATGGGGAACTATGGCCCCTTCATGACTCGTGGACTTCAACTCCCAGAATTCCTCAGCCAGCAGGGGGGAACTATGGCCTCTTCATGACTTGTGGACTTCAACTCCCAGAATTCCTGAGCCAGCATGGGGGAACTATGGCCCCCTCATGAGTTGTGGACTTCAACTCCCAGAATTCCTGAGCCAGCATGGGGGAACTATGGCCCCCTCATGAGTTGTGGACTTCAACTCCCAGAATTCCTGAGCCAGCATGGGGGAACTATGGCCCCTTCATGACTTGTGGACTTCAACTCCCAGAATTCCTGAGCCAGCATGGGGGAACTATGGCCCCCTCATGAGTTGTGGACTTCAACTCCCAGAATTCCTGAGCCAGCATGGGGGAACTATGGCCCCTTCATGACTTGGGGACTTCAATTCCCAGAATTCCTCAGCCAGCATGCCTGGCTGAGGAATTCTGGGAGTTGAAGTCCACAGGTCATAAAAGGGCCAAGTTTGAAGACCCCTGCTCTAAACCCAATTTGCTATATAGTAAATTACAGAGCACTGCATTTCAACCAGCAGCTGAAGCTGCCCACATTTTAAAAGGAAGATATCTTTATCTCTAAAATCAGCGTGCTGGGCCAACTTCTTCACCTGGAGAAGATGCCTTGATTTAATGGAATAACAAGAGTTGGAAGGGACCTTGGAGGTCTTCTAGTCCAGCCCCCTGCTCGAGAAGGAAACCCTATACCATTTCTGACAAGTGGCTGTCCTGTCTCTTCTTGAAAACCTCCAGTTTGAGAAACCCTGGTTTTTTAGCCTCTCCAGACTCTGCTCGCCAACATATTAGACAGAGGGACAAAATGGCAGGCCAAACTAAAGGCTTGTAAAAAGAATTCAGGCTTCGAGAACTTATTCACAAAAAAAAAAAAAAAAAAATGGAGTTTCTCACCTACCTTCCCAGAAATACAAAATCTGAGAGAGAAACTCTACAGTGAAACAGCAGCTGAACCTGTGGTTTAAAAAAAAAAAAAAAAAAAAAGTAGAAAACCCTGAACAGAAACTAGCATTGATTGCTTGCCAAAGACCAGGCCATTAAAACAAAACTGGCTGGGAAAGATATGAAGTGGGGTTATTGTAGAGTTTGATGAAGCCCATCCATATTTCTGATCCAACCGTCCATATAAGGAGGGGGCACGATGGATTTATAATTCATAAAAACCCTGCCACTCGAAAGAGTAGTGTTGAATTTATTGCCCGCGTGGTCGTCTTCTCACTTTGAATCTCATTTTTTTAAAAATAAATTCTTTGTTTTTGTTTTTTTTTAAAAAGCTTCTGGACAGAACTTGCTGAATTTCAAGAAAGAAAGAAAGAGAGAGAGAGAGAGAGAGAGAAAGAAAAGGGAGAGGGAAAGACAGAGAGAGAAAGGAAGAAAAAGAAAGGAAGGAAGGAAAGAAAGAAAAGAGGGAGAGAGGAGGGAGAGAGAGAAAGGAAGGAAAGAAAAAGAAAGAAAGAAAGAAAGAAAGAAAAGAAGGCGAGAGAGAGAGAAAGAAAAAAGAAAGAAAGAAAGAAGAGAGGGAGACAGGGGGAGAAAGAGAGAGCGAGAAAGAGAAAGAAAGAAAGAAAGAAAGAAAACTTCTCATCTACCCCAGAAAAAGAAAAATAATTTCTCATCTACCCCAGAAAGATAGAAATAATTTCTCCCATCTAGCCCCAGAAAAAAGAGAGAAATAAAGGAAGAGAATTTCTCATCCACCCTAGAAAGACAGACAGAATTTCTCCCATATACCCAGAAAAAAAGAATTTCTCCCATCTACCCCAGAAAGAAAGAAAAAAAGAAAGAATTTCTCCCATCCACCCCAGAAAGAAAGAAAAAAAGAATTTCTCCCATCTACCCCAGAAAGAAAGAAAAAAAAGAATTTCTCCCATCTACCCCAGAAAGAAAGAAAGAAAGACAGACAGAAAGAAAGAAAATCAGAAGGGTAAAGTTGTCTTGGTTTAAACAATAGAAAAACAGCAAAAACCCCCCCCCCCCATCTTTTGCTTTTCTTTGCAGACAAGCCAACTTTGGCGGCAGCTGCGTTCGGATCTGGGCTTTTCCACAGGGGCTGCATTGAGGTTTCAAGGGAAGCTGAAGAAAGCATCTTTCAAAGAAGGTTGGCAAACATCTACAGGAGCCACTGTTTGAGGATAAATGTAAAGGATTTTTTTTTTTAAAAAAAAAGAGCTCTCTTTTTGGGGGGTCGAATGTGTGTTCACAACCTTGTTGATCTGACAGATTGGGGTGACTCGTGTCCTCTTACAAATCAGCTTAGTGAAATGAGAAGATTTTGGGTGGCGTCAGACTTAGTTGCTACCCTTCTGATGAGATCCGTAGGATTTAAAAGGAAGCGTAGGAAAAAAAAAGTCTCCCTTTTTGTTTTTTTTCCTCCCCAAAAATCACAGTTTGCTTTGTTGCAATGCTCCTCTGAGGTTTACAAGCAATCAGTTCGGTTTCAAGGAACGGGAAGCTGAAAGGATTTTGGACAGTTCAATTTAAATACCGATAGAAACTCAGTTACTCCTTTATATCATCATTCCTCATCATTCTATGCTGTCCATCCACAGCAGGAATAGAACAGAAAAGAACAGAACAGAACAAAACAAAACAGAACAGAATAGAAATGCAGACTAGAATAGAATAAAAATACAGAATAGAATAGAAATACAGAACAGAAGTACAGAATTGAATAGAACAGAATAGAATAGAAATACAGAATAGAATAGAATAAAAATACAGAATAGAATAGAAATACAGAACAGAACAGAACTACAGAACTGAATAGAACAGAATAGAAATACAGAATCGAATAGAAATACAGAATAGAATAGAATAGAAATACAGAATACAATAGAATAGAATAGAATTACAGAATAGAATAGAATAGAAATGCAGGATAGAAAATAAAAGAATAGAATAGAATAGAATTACAGATTAGAATAGAATAGAAATAGAGAATAGAACAGAATCTGGAAGGGACCTTGGAGGTCTTCTAGTCCAGCCCCCTGCTCAAGCAGGAGAACCTATACCATTTCCGTTAAGTGGTTGTCTAGTCTCTTCTTAAAAATCTCCAGTGATGGAGCGCCCACAATTTCTGGTGGCCAACAGTTCCACTGGTTAATTGTCCTCACTGTCAGGAAGTTTCTCCTTAATTCCAGGTTGCTTCTCTCCTTGACCGGTTTCCAGCCATTGTTTCTTCTCCTTCCCTCTGGTGCTTTGGTAAATAACATGACCCTCTCCTCTTCTTTGGGGCAGCCCCTCAGATACTGGAAGACTGCTATCATGTCTCCCCTATTTCTTCTTTTCTTTGGACTAGCCAGACCCAAGTCCCTCAGCCCTTCTTCGTATGTTTTAGCCTCCAGGCCTTGGATCATCTTTGTTGCTCTTCTCTGAATTTTTTCCAATCTCTCAACATCTTTTTTTGTAGTATGAAGTGTGTAGTATGAACTTACGTGGTTGTCCTCTAAGACTCTTAGATCCCTTCCATAGTTACTATTGAGCCAGGTACCACTTCTTCTGCACCTGTGCATTTGATTTGTCTTGGGTGTTTTTTGGCTGGCTCATCTGTAAACTCAAGTTTAATCAGCATGGAAGAAGACCCATCCAAAACATTTGGAGGTCCTCCCCATCACCAGGACGTCAGGAGAACACAACGCCAAAACAGATCTTTTTTTTAGCAATCCCAAGTTCTACCATTTCAATAATGTACACCACCTCCTGCAGAATGGACAAGGTGGAGTTACTCTTTCCAAAAAATAATAATAATAAAAAAAGCCTTCAAGTCAACCCCCATCTCCAAATGGACAGACGGTCATTTAATACCGTGGTAGGCAAGAAAAAAAAAATCGAGCAAAACAGGAAAGGACAACTGCAAAATGTTTGCGCAAGCTCTTTGGAACATTTATGTTGCCAACCTATAAGGCTGTGGATGGCTTCCCACAGGATCACATGCTGCTTAAGGAAGGGGCCCCGATTTCCGATCAGGAAACACACACAAAAAAATGCGAGCAAATTTCCTCTCTTATTTTGCTTATCTTTGCATTAGTGGATTTAATAATAAATGTTCTCTGGCTTGCAATTTTTTTTGGGGGGGGGAGGTAGGGTGGGCTTCTGACTCCAAGCGCATCTTTCCTGAATCAGCTTTGGGTCTTTGTGACGAGATTCACCGTGGCAGCAGATCGTTTTTGTGAAATGTTTACAAAAATGCTTTTCTACTGGGCTAGGCCGATAGCGCCCGCAGCCCCTGCGTTTAATTTTTTTTAAAGATTGGTTTATTTTTATCCCGTCTGTATTGGCTTTATAAGCAACTCAAGGCAGCAGTCGTATGTAATAGCCCTTCTTCCTCCTCCTCCTTTTCCCCACGACAACAGCCCTGTGAGGTGGGCTAGGCTGAGAGAGAGGGACTGGCCCCAAAAGTCATCCAGATGGCTTTTATGCCTAAGGCAGAACTAGAACTCACCCGCTCCTGGTGATTGGCCCAATGTCACCCAGCTAGTTGTCGTGCCTAAGGCAGAACTAGAACTTACAGCTCCTGGTGATTGGCCCAAAGTCACGCAGTCAGCTGAACTAAGGTGGGACTAGAATTCACCGTCTCCAGGTTTCTACCGTGGTGTCTTACCCACTAGATCAGGGGGTAGGCAACTTGGCTCTTTTATGACTCGTGGACTTCAACTCCCAGAATTCCTGAGCCAGCATGGCTCAACATGTAAACCTCTCCCTTTTCCCTCAGCATGGCTGGCTCAGGAATTCTGGGAGTTGAAGTCCACAAGTCATGAAGGGGCCATAGTTCCCCCATGCTGGCTGAGGAATTCTGGGAGTTGAAGTCCATGAGTCATGAAGGGGCCATAGTTCCCCCATGCTGGCTCAGGAATTCTGGGAGTTGAAGTCCACGAGTCTTAAAGTTGCCAAGTTTGAAGACCCTTGATTTAAGGCTTTAGGCCAGGGGTAGGCAACCTTGGCTCTTTTATGACTTGTGGACTTCAACTCCCAGAATTCCTGAGCCAGCATGGGGGAAATATGGCCCCCTCATGACTCGTGGACTTCAACTCCCAGAATTCCTGAGCCAGCATGAGGGAACTATGGCCCCTTCATGACTCGTGGACTTCAACTCCCAGAATTCCTGAGCCAGCATGGGGGAAATATGGCCCCCTCATGACTCATGGACTTCAACTCCCAGAATTCCTGAGCCAGCATGGGGGAACTATGGCCCCTTCATGACTTGGGGACTTCAACTCCCAGAATTCCTCAGCCAGCATGGGGGAATTATGGCCCCTTCATGACTTGTGGACTTCAACTCCCAGAATTCCTGAGCCTGCGTGGCTCAGCTTGGAAACCTTTCCATTTCCCGTCAGCATGGTTGGCTCAGGAATTCTGGGAGTTGAAGTCCACGAGTCATAAAAGAGCCGAGGTTGCCTAGACCAAACTAATGATAAACAAATATTTTACTGACGATGCAGGCACAGACCCCACCAGCTGAAAAAGCTGCATTTTAGATTCTCCATCTTGGAAACCCTTTTACTCACCGAACACAGAAAAAAAAATCCAACATTTCACAGATCAATAACTGTGAATAGTGGATCTTTGTGCCCGAAACTCTGCATCCTAGCGAGGCCTATTAAAACGTCTACGAAGAGCTATTTGACGTTACACGTAATTATCAGTTCAATTGCGGTAAAGAAGGAAAACTTTTCCTGTAGAAAAATCAGTTTGGATTTTAAGTTCAGGCCAGCAGATTATGCAGTTAAACAGATTTATCACAACAAATGTCTCCGGCAACGACAGCCAGGGAAAACAATCATGCATTTTCCATGGAAAGCGAGCAAGCAAGCAACTTCCTGAACAGCTCCGACATTAAAATTAAAATGACGTGGCCAAAATGCATAACAAGTTCTTCGCTCCCGCTTCCTAGAAATAACATTATTAATGTGCTCGGAAAAAAGGCAGCATTGCAAGTTTTGGGAGGTTTTTTTTGGATTCTGCACACTTCCTCCTGGAGGATTCGTGGAACGAATTAACGATATTAAAGTAGGAAACGTTAGATCCGTGGGCTTAAAAAAAAAAAAAAAAGGTCCTTGACTTACGACCTCTATTTGGAGCCAGGATTTCCATTGCTTAAGCGAGGCATTTGTTAAATGACTCCTTCCAGATTTTGCAACCTTTTTCGCCACGGTGGTTAAGGAATCACTGCAAATGCAGTTTCCCACCCTGATTTTGCATCGCAGAAGCTGGATAGGACATTAGCAAATGGCGACCAGCTGATCCCTCGATAAATACATGCCAGTTGCCAAAGGGTCTGAACTTTGATCGTGTGACCGTCACGGGGAGGCTTGCAACGGTCATAAACGTGAGGACTGCCTGCAAAATCGTTTTTTTTCTTTCAGCGCCGCTGTTCAACTTTGAAAGTCGCTAAGCAAGCGGTTGTGAGTCAAGGACAACCGGGACGAGTTCCTTGTGTCGAGTGGTTTCGTATTCTTGTGTTTTAATCCTGGTTTTGTCCCTCTGAAGTTTAGGAAGGAACTCAAGGTGTTTGAAGGTTTGGAAAGTTGAATTCTTGCTGCGAAGGGGAGCCCAATTCCTGACGTGTTTGCATCGATTTCAGGACCTCTTAGGCTTCCATTTTTGTACATGGATATAAATGTACATCGTCGGGGCTAGAGGGGATGGGTTTGGAAGAGGAGGAAGAGGAGGAGAAGGATGATTTTGGAGTCCTTGGTGTTCTCTGTGCTCACTGCCTTCTAGCCCTGATGATGTTCCCTAGTTGGGTAATGAAATGTCTGCAAAGAAACAACTCAGCTCAGAGAGCAGCAAGGACTCCATAGTCGTCGTTGTCCTCCTCCTCCTCCTCCTCCTCCTCCTCCTCCTCCTCGTAGCTGTTCTCCAGAAACCCCACTGCCTTCTAGCACTGATGATGTTCCCTAGTTGGGTCATGAAATGTCTGCAAGGAAACAACCCAGCTCAAAGAGCACCAAGGACCCCACATTCCTCCTCCTCCTCCTCCAGCTTGTTCTCCACAAACCCCACTGCCTTTTAGCACTGATGATGTTCCCTAGTTGGGTCATGAAATGTCTGCAAGGAAACAACCCAGCTCAGGAAGCACCAAGGACCCCACATTCCTCCTCCTCCTCCTCTTCCATCTCCTCCTCCTCCAGCTTGTTCTCCACAAACCCCACTGCCTTTTAGCACTGATGATGTTCCCTAGTTGGGTCATGAAATGTCTGCAAGGAAACAACCCAGCTCAGAGAGCACCAAGGACCCCACAGTCCTAGTCCTTCTCCTCCTTCTCTTCCTGTTCTCCACAAACCCCACTGCCTTCTAGCACTGATGATGTTACCTAGGTGGGTAATGAAACACCAAGCTTAGAAAGCACCAAGGACTCTTCTTCTTCCTCCTCCTCCTCCCCCTCCCTTCTAATACTCATGATGTTCTTTAATTCGCTAATGAAGCATCTGCTCTGAGAACACCTGAGCCAAGGTGGCGCAGCGGTTAGAGTGCAGTACTGCAGGCCACTTTAGCTGACTGTGTTCAGCAGGTCAGCGGTTCAAATCTCACCGGCTCAAGGTTGACTCAGCCTTCCATCCTTCCGGGGTAGGTAAAATGAGGACCCAGATTGTTGGGGGCAATGTAAATATATATATATATATACATTGCTTACTGGTGTACACCGCTTAGAGAGTGCTTGCACTTAAAGCGGTGTATAAGTCTCATAAATAAAATAAAAAAATAAATAAACATCCAGCACCCCAGTGTTAAGAAATAAATTTGATTTTTTTCCCCCTCCCCATTCACGAAGGCCACAGAGCTTTTTGGGAAGCGGATCCAGCGTTCTGAACCTGTGATGCATTTCTGGGCCACTCGGGCACGGAAGCCAATGGCGCCATAACCTTGGGTGCGTCATGCATGAGAACGGGACCACGGCACGGATAACGATGAGAGCGGGTTAACGCCATATACCTCCACTAAAGTCACTCTCAGGGCACTGACAAGTGAGGGCTCAATATCCACCAGCTGAACGGCACTAAAACTCTGAATGTCAAAAGTAGCACAAGGACAACACGCACACAGACACACAAACACACACACACACACACACACAAGACGGTTAGAACTGCAAGGCAAACACAGGTCAGTACGGTTAGTCAAAGAAAATACAACCCACTCTCTTACATAATAGATCCTCAGCCTTGGCGTAAACCAGGAGTCTTCAAACTTGGCCCTTTGATGACTTGTGGACTTCAACTCCCAGAATTCCTCAGCCAGGCACGAGTCATCAAAGGGCCAAGTTTGAAGACCCCTGGCGTAAACTGTTTGCAGGAGAGGTCAGGTAAACCTTTTTTAGGGGAAAAAGGTAAACTCTTTTAAGGGGAAAAGAGAGAAAATATTTTTGTAATGGTTTGAGATTTGTATTAATGATATTTGTGTGTAATTGAATTATGGTGACTCAGCCGCCATGTTGCTTTTCAAAGATATAAATGTAATATCAGAAAATCAATAAAATTTAAAAAAAAACACCACTTTTTTTTAAAGCTATCTATTCTAGGGACATCGATCCAGCCCGACATCCCATGAGCTTGCAAATAGGTAGAGGCGTAAATCTTTTAAATATAAATTGGAGTTAATTCTTGAAAACAAAGCAGATAATCGCTTTTTTTTTTTTACGGCTAATTAGTTTCTAGCCCATCTTTGCTCGTAAATTGTGCTCCACACAAACAATTCCTGAAGTTCTAGAATGGGGAACAGAGTGAGAAGCCGGAAATTAACACCCACGCAAACAAGTTCCTTTAAACAATCAGAGGAATGATTGCTCTGATCATCTTCTGAATAATTAGATTAATTTGAAGGGACCAAGGAGATTTCATCCCTGTGCCTATTTCATCTCCTTGCTTCTAGTTTTTTTTTTTTTTAGCTTTTTAAAATGTGAATTCTTTTTCTATGGACAGATAGTCCTCCACTTTATGACCACTACGGAGCCCAAAATTTCCGTCGCTAAATGAGACAGTTGTTAAGTGAGTTTTTCTCCCCGTTTTATGACCTGTCATGCCGCAGTTGTTAAGGGAATCCCTGCAGTTGTTAAATTAGCAACCCGGTTGTTAAGTGAAGCCGGCTTCCCCCCACTGACTTTGCTTGTCTGAAGGTCGCAAAAGGGGATCACGTGACCCTGGGACACCCCGACCGTCATAAATATGAGTCAGTTGCCTAAGGGCCAGAATTTTGATCCTTTGATCTTTGAGGATGCTGCAACGGCCGTTAACGGTGGAAAATTGTCCCTTTTTTTCAGTGCCGTTGTTTGCTTCGAACAGTCGCTAAATGAACGGTTGTAAGTCCGAGGACTACCTGTCAGTTTTTAAGCCGCCCGGAATCGCTTTATCGGTGACAGGGGCGGCATATGAATTTAATAAGTCAATAAATAAAATAGCTGCTTTCCTAGGAAAGGACATTATTGGTTATATTAAACTGAATTAAACAAAATCCCTTTCTTTCCCCCCCCCCATAGGGTGGCACCAGAAGGCTAAAATAAAAACAGAAAAAAAAACAAAACAAAAAACAGCTAAATGGGTCCCTGTTTCAGATCAAAAGGCCCACTTAAAAGGGGGGGGGCTGTTAATTTTGATTTTTGCAAACAGGTGGGACGGTGGTGGTTAAAGGAGAAGTATAGTAACATACTCCATTTCTTTGGGGTGTTGTTTCTCAACCTTAGCAAGATTAACCCAACACAAGATTAACACAACCGGCTGGGGAATTCTGGGAGTTGAAGTCCACCCTTTAAAGTTGCCAACGTTGAGAAATGTTGGATCTGCCTTTATGTGGATTAAAGCATTTCTGGATCTTGGGACCCCATTTGGTGTGTGCTACAAAGTGATGTGAAAAGCGGGCGACACTCACACCCCTTAGAACAGGGGTGGGGAACCACGGGCCCTTCTATGTCTTGGGGACTTCAACTCCCAGAATTCCTGAGCCCGCATTCATGGCCGGCTCAGTAATTCTGGGAGTTGAAGTCCACAGGTCATAAAAGGACCCTCGTTCCCCCTCTTGCCTTAGGAGCAGGCTCTATCTGCCAAACATCTGGGTGACCCCTTCAAACATCTGGATCTCCGTTCCCATCATCGTTGCTGGATTAGAGCAGGGGTAGGCAACCTTGGCTCTTTTATGACTCGCGGACTTCAACTCCCAGAATTCCTGAGCCAGCATGGGGGAACTATGGCCCCTTCATGACTCGTGGACTTCAACTCCCAAAATTCCTGAGCCAGTATGGAGGAATTAAGGCCCCCTTCATGACTTGTGGACTTCAACTCCCAGAATTCCTGAGCCAGCATGGGGGAACTATAGCTCCTTCATGACTTGTGGACTTCAACTCCCAGAATTCCTGAGCCAGCATGGGGGAACTATGGCTCCTTCATGACTCGTGGACTTCAACTCCCAGAATTCCTGAGCCAAAATGGGGGAACTATGGCTTCTTCATGACTCGTGGACTTCAACTCCCAGAATTCCTGAGCCAGCATGGGGGAACTATGGCCCCTTCATGACTGGTGGACTTCAACTCCCAGAATTCCTGAGCCAGCATGGGGGAACTATGGCCCCTTCATGACTCGTGGATTTCAACTCCCAGAATTCTTGAGCCAGCATGGGGGAAACTATGGCCCCTTCATGACTCAGGGACTTCAACTCCCAGAATTCCTCAGTCAGCATGGGGGAACTATGGCCCCTTCATGACTGATGGACTTCAACTCCCAGAATTCCTGAGCCAGCATGGCTCAGCTTAGAAACCTCTTCCTTTCCCCTCACCATGGCTGGCTCTGGAATTCTGGGAGTTGAAGTCCACGAGTCATAAAAGAGCCAAGGTTGCCTACCCCTGGATTAGAGGAACGGAAAGAGTTTCTAATTTTATGATATTTTTTCGCCCTCTTCCGGGGATTCATGCAAAGATCTACCTCCATCCATATATATATATATATGTATTTTGGGGGGTCTTGTTCTCCTTGCAGAATGGAAGGAGCCTTTGAAAAGCGTCTACACACAGACACACACCAACAAAAGGGTCGTTAGAAAATGTCCTTACGGTGTCGCTGTCGCACGGCTGGAACTGGAAGGAGAGCGGCTTGTGGAAGACCGGGTTTTCTTGCAAGAAGAGCTGAAAATTGTAATCCCGCACGACCTGGAAGGGAAAAACAACCCGCATTTCAAAGTTACGTCAGACATCGCAAAACGGTAAACACAGGTGGTCCTCGGCGTGCGACCGCACTTTGGGGGTGGCAACTTCCCGTTGCTAAGCAGAGTGGCTCTTGAGCGACTCGCTTTGACGACCGCTTTTTTTGCAGAGGTCGTTAAGGCAGCCCCAACCTTTGCTTGCCAGAAGTGAAGATCACATGATCCCAGGATGCTGAGCCCATCATAGATTCAGGCCATGAATTTGGATTGTCACGCCGTGGGAACGCTGCCGCGGCCGTAAGAGCGAGGAGCGGTTGCACACCACCCCATTTTCAGCACGGCTGCAAATTCGAGCAGTTAATTAATAAACGGTCGTAAATCGAGGACTACCTGGTATGGCGCGAAAGTTATTAAAAACAACACGTTTCCACAATTGCACGGCACGTAACAAGGGACAAGTCTATTGTTCTTCAATAAAACGGCTCTCCTATCTATTTTGGATTCCAAAAATCCTATCCAGCCAGCTGGCTCAATTGCAGCAAATAATTACGGCAGATTTTTTTTTTTTTTTTTTGGTACACGTGGATGTTTTTTTTTTAACGCTCGTTTTTAATCTCCTTAAAAACAAACCACGGATTACCGCTATGGAATTCTTTGTAACTGTCCCAATTGTAATGAAAAAGCACATTCAGCCTCAGGTGAAAATGAAATCACAGGAAAACAAAAGAGCTTCTCACAACACAAATTAATGCAGGTTTTTTTTTTTTTAACCACAACGGTGATCCAAACATCTTAAAAAGAAGCAGAAAAGTGGACTGACCATCAAAACTGTCAATCTCAATAGTCAATCATGTTCAGATGAAGAAAGGATGTCAAGGTTATGATTTAACAGCCAAACAGCTTATGTAAAGATATCAGAAGATGTAATAAGGTAATGCAATATGTGAATGATGCAACAATAAGAATGGCTCAGCATGTGTCTCTTTAAGAGCAAGCAGGGTCTGTATCCCTTTAAGAGCTTGAGTATAAAAGGGAAGGCTTTAGCTGGAGTCTCTCTCTCTCTCTTTCTCTCTCTCGTCCATTTCCTACTGTAACTGCTGTGTAATGGATTCTGCTGTATTACCACGTGTATGTATCTTGTTCCTGGTGTATGATATTGTAAATAGTGTACTATAAACCACATTGAATATAGACCACTGTTTTCTGTATTTATTCCTGGGTTATCTCAGCGCAATAAGACTGTGCGTGCTCTGACAAAGGAGTTCACAGGTTAACATACCGAGTGCAATAACATCCAATTCGAACACAAAAGCCATAGGACAAGTAATAATCCTTATGGGATAATAAAATTAAAATGATCTTGATGGCTTCGACAGGCTGTTTGATTTTCATTCAACACGTGAGCGACTGTAATGGATGGAACACACACCCAGCCTCGTAAAATTCGGGCCTTCACTCTGTTGAACAGGAACGCAAGCAGTCCTCGACTTTACCACCACAACTCAGCCTGAAATTTCTGTTGCTAAGCGAGACAGTGGTTAAGTGACTTTTGTGGCAATTTACGACCAATCTCGCCACGGTTGTTAAGTGAATCATTGCAGTCGTTATGTCAGCAACACACATAACTGCCTTCCCCATTGACTTTGTCAGATGGTTGCAAAAAGGGGATCATGCAACCGCCCCGGGACACTGCAAACCGTCATAAATACGAATCAGTTGCCAAGCGTCCGAATTTTGATTAGGGGACCATGGGGACGCTGAAACTGTCGTTAAGGGTGAACAATGGTCAAGTCCCCTTTTTTGGTGCTGTTGTAATTCCGGATGGTCACTAAATGAGCTGCGAATAAGTCGAGGACCGCTGAGTGGGTGAACTCAACATCCTGTATAGGAGCATTTGGGAGACTGAATTGTTATCCCCAACTGGGAGCAATTCCACGTTTTACCTGGCGGGTATCAATTAGTGACACGTTCTGGAGCAGAAAAGGAAGGAACAGGAGAGACTGTGAGGAAGAGTTTTCCACGGTCACAAAAACAGATGCCAAAGATAACGGTTACACGTTGCAGCTATAGGTAGTCCTCGGCTTACGACCACCGGTGTGTTCACTTTGAGAGCAAGCAACTAAATTTCATTTTTAATGTGTGCCATTGTGCCCACAGTAAAAAATGACAATAAAGGTTATCTATCTATCTATCTATCTATCTATCTATCTATCTATCTATCTATCTATCTATCTATCTATCATTATCTATCATTCATTCATCTATCTATATTTATCTATCTAATCACTCATCTATCTATCTATCATTCATCTATCCATCATTCAGCTCTCTATCAATCATTTATCTATCTACTCATCTATCTAATATCATTATTTATCAATCTATCAATCATTCATCTATCTATATTTATCTATAATCAATCTATCTATCTTTCATTCATCTATCATTCAGGTATCTATCAATCATTTATCTATCAAATCACTCATCTATCTATCATTATCAATGTATCAATCATTCATCTATCTATAATTATCTATCTAATCATTCATCTATCTATCTATCTATCTATCTATCTATCTATCTAATCATCTATCTATCTATCTATCTATCTATCTATCTATCTATCTATCTATCTATCTATCTATCTATCTATCTATCTACTATCTAATCATCCATCCATCCATCCATCCATCCATCCATCCATCCATCCATCCATCCATCCATCCATCCATCCATCTATCTATCTATCTATCTATCTATCTATCTATCTATCTATCTATCTATCTATCTATCTATCTCCCCAAAATTTCCATGGCTAAGCAAGGCAGAGTGAGTTTTGCCCCATTTTACGACTTTTTTTGTTTTTTTTGCCAGAGTTGTTTAAGCAAATTATTGAAGTTGTTAAGTGAATCAGGCAGTCGTTAAGCAAATCTGGCTCCCCACCCCCCCACCCCCTGTTAACTCTGCTTGTCTGAAGCTGGCTGGGACGGTCACAAATGGAGATCCATGTGACCCCAGGATAGTGCAACCATCGTAAATCCATGCCGGTTGCCAAGCACCTGAATTTGGATCCCGTGACCGTGGGGAGGCCGCGACGGTTGTAAGTGCGAGGACTGGTTGCCAATCACCTTTCTCAGTGGCTTTGTAACTTGAAATGGTCGCTAAACCCTGATCGCACGACCAGGGCGATACTGCGGCAGACATGAGTCATTTTTTTTAACATCGTCGTTAACTTTGACCCATCACTCAGTGAGTGGTCGTAACCCGAGGACTGCCCAAAGAGCTCACTTCTCAGCTGCACCCCATCAAAGTATTTATACCGACATTGAACAAGGAGCATTTAACTGCTTCCCGAATCATCATGCCTGGTTTTTTTTCCTATTTCTGAACGACCTTCAAGATTAGAATAATAATAATAATCATTATCATCATCAGATTTTTGGGGACTACAAAACTCACCCGGCTTGAAGTTTCCAAAAGAAATTGGAATGTGCTTTGAACGGATTGGCAGATTTCTAACTCAGTCCTGCTGAATATCATTAAATAATCCTTAAGGTGGTCATAAACGTTGCCGTCCAGAGCCTGCATGGGAAAAGGAAAACAAAGCAGATATCTATTTGTTAACAGGCATAAGCGAGAAGCCATCCAGATAAGTCAATTCACAGTGGTTAGGATTACATGTAGTCCTCGACCTACGACCACAATTGAGCTCAAAATGTCCATCGCTAAGCGAGACAATTGTTATGTGAGCTTGGCCCCCATTTACGACCTTTCTTGTTTAGTGAATCACTTCGGTTGATTCGTAACGTGGTTGTGAAGGCAATCTGGTTTTCCACCACCAACTTTGCTTGTCGGAAGGTCGCGAAAGGGGATCACCTGAACACGGGACAGGGCGACCGTCATAAATATGAGTCAGTTGCCAATCCATAGCTTGATGCTCGGCTGCTGCGGTCTTGCAGAACCAAGGTACGGATTGAATCCATAGCTCGGTTCTCGGCGGCAGAGCCCTTCCGGAAAGGTCCGTGACTGAGAAATGCAGGCCTGGCTGCAGAAGAGGCCTCAGAAGAAGTGGGCCAGCGAGGAGAGGCCTGGCTGCAAGCTGAGTGGGTGCGGGGTGTGTGGCGCAGATCCACACCCCCCCGCACCCAAAACTAGGGCTTATTTTTGGGATAGGGCTTATATTAGGCCCAACCCCCCCCCAAAATCAAGCTAGGGCTTATTGTTGGTGTAGGCCCGGGGTAGGCAACCTTGGCTCTTTTATGATTCGTGGACTTCAACTCCCAGAATTCCTCAGCCAGCATGGGGGAACTATGGCCCCTTTATGACTGGTGGACTTTAACTCCCAGAATTCCTGAGCCAGCATGGGGGAAGTATGGCCCCTTTATGACTTGTGGGCTTCAATTCCCAGAATTCCTGAGCCAGCATGGGGGAACTGTGGCCCCTTCATGACTTGTGGACTTCAACTCCCAGAATTCCTGAGCCAGCATGGGGGAATTATGGCCCCTTCATGACTCGTGGACTTCAACTCCCAGAATTCCTGAGCCAGCATGGGGGAACTTTGGCCCCTTCATGACTCGTGGACTTCAACTCCCAGAATTCCTGAGCCAGCATGGGAGAATTATGGCCCCTTCATGACTCGTGGACTTCAACTCCCAGAATTCCTGAGCCAGCATGGGGGAACTTTGGCCCCTTCATGACTCGTGGACTTCAACTCCCAGAATTCCTGAGCCATCATGGCTCAGCTTGGAAACCTCTCCCCTCAGCATGGCTGGTTCAGGAATTCTGGGAGTTGAAGTCCACGAGTCATCAAAGAGCCAAGGTTGCCTATCCCTGGTGTAGGCCTTACTTTCAGGGAAATAAGGTATCAAGCTTTAACACAAAAACGAGAGATTTTAATGGCAAAAGATGCATTCTGAATAGCTGGGGGAAAAGGGACATCTACTGTGCTTCGCCACGCAGCCTGTAGAAGCCGATCTTCATTAAGCCAACAACAGGGAATTCAGAGTTTAAACTGTGTTTAAACAAAGCTGCTAATAGGAGGGTCGGAGCCACGTTCAATGCGGTCTTTCCCGTCTCGTTTCCTGAACTGCCACTTTGTCGTAATGAAAGGACGACGATTTCGCCCTCTTCAAGACAAGATGGTCCAGGTGAAAATAAGAGGCCTGTGAATTGCTATTTTGAGCAATTTGCGAGAACCAAAAGGAAAAAGGGGACTCAAAGCAGCAGCGCTGTTCTAACTTGGCTTACGGAAATCAAAGATGGTCGGCTTGGTAGCAAGGGCTGGTCCAAGGAACTCTGGATCGTGTCAGAAGAGAAACACTTAAGCTGATGGGTAGCACACAACCAGCTCAGATAAGAATGTGGACAGAAAGCTTTTTACAATGGGGGGGGGGAGAGCGAGGGGAGGAGGGAGAGAAAGAGACGGAGGCAGAGAAAGAGGAAGGCAGAGGGAGGGAGAGAGGGAGGGATGGGGAGGGAGGGAGGGAGAGAGGAAGGCAGAGGGAGGGAGAGAGAGGGGGGAGCAGGAAGGGAGAGAGGGAGAGAGGGATGGGGAGGGAGGGAGGAAGGCAGAAGGAGGGAGAGAGGGGGTTGAAGAAAAAGAGAGGGTGGGAGGGATGAGGAGGGAGGAAGGCAGAGGGAGGGAGAGGGGGAGGGAGAGAAAGAGAGGGAGGGTTGGGGAGGGAGAGAGAGAGAGGAAGGCAAAGGGAGAGAGGGAGGGAGGGATGGGGAGGGAGGAAGAGAGAGAGGCAGAGGGAGGGAGAGAGAGAGGGGGAGTGGGAAGGGAGAGAGAGGGAGCGAGAGAGGGAGCCAAAGAAAGAGAGAGGGAGGGATGGGGAGGGAAAGAGGAAGGCAGAGAGAGGGAGGGGGGAGTGGGGAGGGAGAGAGAGGGAGGAAGAGGAAGGCAGAGGGAGGGAGAGAGGGGGGAGCGGGGAGGGAGAGAGAGAGAGCAAGGGGAGGAGGGAGAGAAAGAGAGAGGGAGGGAGGGATGGGGAGGGAGAGGAAGGCAGAGGGAGGGAGGGAAAGAGAGAGAGAGAGGGAAGGAGGGATGGGGAGGGAGGGAAAGAGAGGAAGGCAGAGGGAGGGAGAGAGGGGGAGGAAGAAAAAGAGAGGGTGGGAGGGATGAGGGAGGGAGGAAGGCAGAGGGAGGGAGAGGGGGAGGGAGAGAAAGAGAGGGAGGGTTGGGGAGGGAGAGAGAGAGAGGAAGGCAAAGGGAGAGAGGGAGGGAGGGATGGGGAGGAAGAGAGAGAGGCAGAGGGAGGGAGAGAGAGAGGGGGAGTGGGAAGGCAGGGAGAGGGAGTGAGAGAGGGAGCCAAAGAAAGAGAGGGAGGGATGGGGAGGGAGGGAGAGAGGAAGGCAGAGAGAGGGAGGGGGGAGCCGGGAGGGAGAGAGAGGGAGGGAGAGGAAGGCAGAGGGTGGGAGAGAGAGAGGGGGGAGCGGGGAGGGAGAGAGAGAGCAAGGGGAGGAGGGAGAGAAAGAGAAAAAGAGAGGGAGGGAGGGAGGGAGGGAGGCAGAGGGAGGGAGAGAGAGAGAGAGGGAGGGATGGGGAGAGAGGGAGAGGAAGGGAGGGAAAGAGAGAGAGGGAAGGAGGGATGGGGAGGGAGGGAAAGAGAGAAAGGCAGAGGGAGGGAAAGGGGGGAGCGGGGAGGGAGAGAGAGTTCATTTTGTGACTGCGGGGTTCCACCCAAAAAAGTTGTAAAATCAAATCTAACCATCACCACATACGACTGAAATGGGCAGAGTCCATTACAGTCGTATGTCAGGGACTATCTGTGATATAGATTTTTTTATTATTATTTTGTAAGAAGCAATTTGAGTGCCCAGGGATGGGATAGTATAATTAAAAAAAAAAAACCCACCTAAATTATGTATGGAACGGTGTTTTGTAAAAACAATTAAGAAATCTTAATGCCTGCAAAACCCAACCCGTTCCTCAGGGGATTTAAAAATTATTCAATCTTTTCTTTTCTGTTTGACCTTGAACGGCCACCGTTTCTGGACCAGAACCCTCCCTGGAGCTAAGAGGAGAAAGAGAGACGGGCTGCAAAAACCACTTCCTAAATCTGAAAGAAAGCTATCACCTGTGGTTTGGGTTTTTTTTTTTTTTACAAAGTCACACTGTCAGGAAATGAAGAAACAGCACGAAGATAACTCGGAGCGCCACCGCAGTTTATCAAAAAGCAGGTCACAACTCCAGATAAAACAATATTGCTTCCTTGCTATTTTAAAAGCAATTTTAAGCCTGTGTTTTCGCAAGGAGCCAAAGATGGCAAACGTCTCTTTTCTTTTTCACGTTGCCTTCGTCCTCTCTCTCTCTGGGCTGTTCCCGTCACGAAATCGTCTTAACCTTAGTCTGATGGCTCTGTTCTTTATTTAGATGTTTACCTCCTGCCTTTATTATTATTATTATTTTTGCAAATGACTCAAGGCAGTGGACGTATCCGACACATTTTTCTCCTCCTATTTTCCCCACTAAAACAACCCTGTGAGGTAGGCTGGGCTGAGAGAGAAGGACTGGTCCAAGGTCACCCAGTTGGCTTTCATGCCTAAAGCAGAACTAGAACACAGCACCTCCTGGTGATTGGCCCAAAGTCACCAGCTTTGGGGAAAGGAAAGGAAAGGGAAGGGAAGGGAAGGGAAGGAAAGGAAAAAGAAGAGAAGGGGAGGGAAGGAAAGAGGGAGGGAGGGAGGGATGGAGGGAGGAGGAAAGGAAAGGAAAGGAAGGGAAGGAAGGAAAGGAAAAGGAAGGAAAGGGAAGGGAAGGAAAGGGAAGGGAAGGAAAGGAAAAAGAAGAGAAGGGAAGGGAAGGGAAGGAGGGATGGAGGGAGGAGGAAAGGAAAGGAAAGGAAGGAAAGGAAAAGGAAGGGAAGGGAAGGGAAGAAAAGGAAAAGGAAGGGAAGGGAAGGAAAGGAAAAAGAAGAGAAGGGAAGGGAAGGGAAGGAAAGAGGGAGGGAGGGAGGGATGGAGGGAGGAGGAAAGGAAAGGAAAGGAAAGGAAAGGAAGGGAAGGAAAAAGAAGAGAAGGGAAGGGAAGGAAAGAGGGAGGGAGGGAGGGAGGGAGGAAGGAAGGAGGAAAGGAAGGGAAGGAAAAGAAAGGGAAGGAAAGGAAAGGGAAGGAAAGAGGGAGGGAGGGAGGGAGGAAGGAAGGAAGGAAGGAAAGAAGGAACCATCAACAGTACTAATGAAAGATTTTTTACATTATGGGAACTACGAGAATGCGACAACATAGCCCAGAACTCAAAGCCTCCTGGTTCCTAGTCTGGTTCCTTCGCCTCTAGCCCAAACTAGAAAAGTCATAAAATGGGGCAAAACTCGCTTAACGACTGCCTCGCTTAGCAACAGAAATTTTGGGCTCAGGATGGGAACGTCCTCGATTTACAACCCACTCATTTAACGACTGTTTCGAAGTTAGAACAGCCCTGAAAAATGCGGTTTACGACCACTGATCCTCGCATTTACACTCTCACAATCGCACAATCCAAAAATTCAAGGGCCTGGCTTGGCCCTAGGGATGTATTCTCATTTCCCCTTGCGAAATACGTCCTCTCCCTGGTGTAACTTCCTTACATCCTTCCTGATTTCAAACCGCGCTAGTGAAACAGAAGCTTTGGCAGACGAAAAGCATTTTAAAAGGCCAGGTCGCTTGTGCCAATGTCAAAAATACAATGCTTGGCCCTGGCAGATGCCTCCTCAACAGGACCATCTTTTCAAATCATCATCATCATAAAAAAAAAAAACAAGAAAAAAAATTCCCAACTCAGCAGCAATCAATACTTGTTATCTCTGAACTGGATAAATTCCAGCAAAAACAAGCTAGGCATCAGAAAAAGCACACCGTCCAGGAGACGAGAATGCAGCTGTCTCCCCAACATGGAAAGCTTGTCCCATCACAAACCTTATTACAAAAAAGAAAGAAAGAAAAAACAAACAAAAAAATTGGGAGAGAGAGAGAGGAAGAAAGAAAGAAAGAAAGAAAGAGGGAGGGAGAGAGAAAGGAAGAAAAAGAAAGAAAGAGAGAGAGAGAGAGAGGAAGAATGAAAGAAAGAAAAAGAGTGAATTACTGCAGTTCTTAAGTAGCAGTTAAGTGAATCACTGCAGTTCGTGAATAACACGGTTGTTAAGTGAATCACTGCAGTTAAGTAATGGTTCTTAAGTGAATCACTGCGGTTCTTAAGTAACATGGTTGTTAAGTGAATCACTGCACTTTTTAGGTAACACGGTTGTTAAGTGAATCACTGCAGTTCGTAAGTAACACGGTTGTTAAATGAATCACTGCAGTTAACTAATGGTTGCTAAGTGAATCACTGCGGTTCTTAGGTAACACGATTGTTAAGTGAATCACTGCAGTTCGTGAGTAACACGGTTGTTAAGTGAATCACTGCAGTTCGTAAGTAACACGGTTGTTAAATGAATCACTGCAGTTAACTAATGGTTGCTAAGTGAATCACTGCGGTTCTTAGGTAACACGGTTGTTAAGTGAATCACTGCAGTTCTTAGGTAACACGGTTGTTAAGTAAATCACTGCAGTTCTTAAGTAACACGGTTGTTAAGTGAATCACTGTAGTCCTTAAGTAACATGGTTGTTAAGTGAATCAATGCAGTTCGTGAGTCACACGGTTGTTAAGTGAATCTGGTTTCCCTGTTGACTTTGCTTGTCAGAAGGTTGCAACAGGGGATCACGCAATCCTGGGACACCCCAACCGTCATAAAAATACAGGTAGGCCTCGATTTACAACAGTTTGTTTAGTGACCGTTCAAAGCACTTAAAAAGTGATTTATGACCGTTTTTCACAACGACAACTGTCGCAGCCTCCCCGTGGGTCACGTGATCCAAATCCGGACGCTTGGCAAGAGGCTCCTATTTATGACGGGCTTGCCACGTCCCCAGGGTCAGGTGATCCCCTTCTACGACCTTCCGGCAAGCAAAGTCAATGGAGAAGCCGGATTCACTTAACAACCACGTGACTCACTTAACGACTGCAGTGCTTCATTTAACAAACGTGGCAAGGAAGGTCCTAAAACGGGGCAAAACTCACACAACCGCCGTCTCACTTATCAACGGAAATTTGGGGCTCCATTGTGGTCGTAAGCGGAGGACGACCAAATACAGTTGCCGTAAGCGTCTGGATTTTGACCACGGGACCACGGGGGAAGGCCGCAACGGTCGTAAGTATGAAAAAAGGTCGTTAAGTCACTCCCTTCATCGCTGTTGTCACTTTTCAAACCGTCACTAAAGGAACCGCTGTATGTCGAGGACAACCTGTACTTAAATAAAGCTTGTTTATCCCTCCTCGTTTCCAATCACGCTGCACTTCAGAAGCACATACTGGGTATTAAATGACCGTCATTTCCAGATTTATGACCTTCCCCTCCCCAGTGCATTTCTGTCTTGAATATGTATACGACAGAAATAAAATAGCTATCTCGGGCCAAGGCTGACGGTATTTTTCTGCTGTAATTATTCTTATTCTTCTTCTTATTATTTTTTTTCTAAGGGAAGGAAACAGGAAGGAGAGCGTGAGTGCCTGTAAATTATTTAAGAGGCACGCAGGCTATCTAGGAAAAGGGACATTAAATTGATTTTGTTATATATGTATTTTTGGGATCGTCTTTCTCCAGGGCATGAATAATTTAGGTGGCGGTTTGAAAAGGCCGCCTGGCGTGTGTGTGGGGGGGGGGGGGTGTTGGAGGGGGAGGTTTAAAAGCCCTCGTCCCCGTTTCGCCTTCAAACGCAGGCTCCGAAATGGAGGCAGGATCTTTAATCCGAGGGGGGTCTATAAATAAACGTTTTGCCCGTTTCTGCAAGCGATCCGATGTTCGGAAGAGCTGAGCTTCCCAAATGAACAGCCAAATTATCCGAGCGTCCAGAGTTGTGTTGGGTGAGGCAACCCGAGGCGCAAACACAGAAAAGGGTGGTTTGTAAGAAAAGGTGGTTTATCTACAATAGAATGCAATTATACCACGGGAATTGTAAGAGCGGCATCCAACAAAGCTTGATTACAGCGAGGAATGGAAGAGAGAGAGAGAGAGAGACTCTTAGCAGAAAGCCTTCCCTTTTATACTCAAGCTCTTAAAGGGACACAGACTCCTGCTGAGTCATTCCTAGCATTGTATTATTCATCTCACATTATGCAAACTGGTTAACTTCTAAATCAAGGGTGTCAAACGGCCGGCCCACGCGTCACCAGGAAACCCCGCCCACCCCATTGCCGGGGAAAAAGCTCCGATACGTCGCACGACGTCACAAGTTTGACATGTCTGTTCTAAACCATCGACAAAAATGGTTGAGTTGTTCTCCAAGGTAAGAACATCTGATCACTAGCAAGACTGGACTGGACAGCCATTGGTCCGGAAGGGTAAAGGGTCTCCCACACGGACAGGAGGTTGGACTAGAAGACCTCCAAGGTCCCTTCCGACTTGGTTATTCTGTTAAATAGTGGTGATGTGTTAAGGAGATGAGGATTGACCGGTGTGTCTAGTCCAGGGGTCTTCAAACGTGGCCCTTTTATGACTTGTGGACTTCAACTCCCAGAATTCCTCAGCCAGCATGGGGCAACTATGGCCCCTTCATGACTTGTGGACTTCAACTCCCAGAATTCCTCAGCCAGGCACGCTGTCTGAGGAATTCTGGGAGTTGAAGTCCACAAGTCATAAAAGGGCCACGTTTGAAGGCCCCTGGTCTAGTCTAACAAAGCAAAGGGCTAAGTGTGACATGATAGCAGTCTTCTAATATTTCAGGGGCTGCCCCGAAGAAAATGGCATCCACCTCTTCTCCAAAGCACCAGGAGGCAGGAGAAGAAGCAACGGATAGAAGCTGACCAAGGAGAGAAGCAACCTGGAATTAAGCAGAAACTTCCTGACAGTGAGGACAATTAACCAGTGGAATTATCTGCCTCCAGAAGTTGTGGACGCTCCAACAATGGAAGTTTTTAAGAAGAGACTGGACAAGCATTTGTCTGGAATGGTACAGGTCAGGGGTAGGCAATCCTGGCCCCGGTATGACTCGTGGAATTCAACTCCCAGAATTCCTGAGCCAGCCATGCTGAGGGGAAAGGGAGAGGTTTCCAAGCTGAGTCATGCTGGCTTAGGAATTCTGGGAGTTGAAGTCCCCAAGTCATGAAGGGGCCATAGTTCCCCCATGCTGGCTCAGGAATTCTGGGAGTTTAAGTCCACGAGTCATGAAGGGGTCAAAGTTTCCCCCATGCTGGCTCAGGAATTCTGGGAGTTGAAGTCCACGAGTCATGAAGGGGCCATAGTTTCCTCCATGCTGGCTCAGGAATTCTGGGAGTTGAAGTCTCCAAGTCTTGAAGGTGCCATAGTTCCCCCATTCTGGCTGAGGAATTCTGGGAGTTGAAGTCCCCAAGTCTTGAAGGGGCCATAGTTAGTAATAGTAATATTAGTAAAGTTGGAAGGGACCTTGGAGGTCATCTAGTCCAACCCCCTGCTCAGGCAGGAAACCCTACACCATTTCGGACAAATGGCTGTCCAGTCTCTTCTTAAAAACTTCCAGTGTTGGAGCATTTACTGCTTCTGGAGGCAGGCTGTTCCACTGATTAATTGTTCTCACTGTCAGGAAGTTTCTCCTTAGTTCTAGGTTGCTTCTCTCCTTGATGAGTTTCCACCCGTTGCTTCTTGTCCTGCCTTCAGGGGCTTTGGAAAATAGCTTAATTCCCTCTTCTTTATGGCAGCCCCTGAGATATTGGAATACTGCTATCATGTCCCCCCTTGTCCTTCTCTTCGTTAAACTAGACATACCCAATTCTAGCAACTGTCCCTTATATGTTTTAGCCTCCAGTCCCTTAATCATCTTTGTTGCTCTTCTCTGCACTCTTTCTAGAGTCTCAACATCTTTTTTACATCGTGATGACCAAAACTGGATGCAGTATTCCAAGTGTGGCCTTACCAAGGCATTGAAGAGTGGTATTAATACTTCACGTGATATTGATTCTATCCCTCTGTTAATGCAGCCTAGCACTGTGTTGGCCTTTTTGGCAGCTGCAGCACACGGCTGGCTCATATTTAAGTGATTGTCTACTAGGACTCCGAGGTCCCTCTCACAGTTACTACTATTGAGCATGGTGCCACCTATGCTGTACTTGTGCATTTGGTTTTTCTTGCCTAAATGTAGAACCTTGCTTTTTTCACCATTGAGTTCCCCCATGCTGGCTGAGGAATTCTGGGAATTGAAGTCCATGAGTCATGAAGGGGCCATAGTTCTCCCATACTGGCTCAGGAATTCTGGGAGTTGAAGTCCACGAGTCATAAAAGAGCCAAGGTTGCCTACCCCTGGGATAGGTTCTCCTCCCTGAGCAGCAGGTTGGACTACAAGACCTCCAAGGCCCCTTCCAACTCCTGTTATTCTGTATTCCGTATTCTATTCTGTGCAAGTACTCCTTAGTTATAACGGTGCTGAAAAAAGTGACGGTCCTAACTGTGAAAAAGATCACATTTTTCAGTGCCGTTGTTACTTCGATTGGTCACTAAATAAACTGCTATAAGCCGAGGTCTACCTGTATTCCACACTTCCTTAAAACTTGTGTAAAAAAAATCTTTCTGGCTTCCCTTCTGGCAGCTGAATTGTTATTTAGGGATAATTCAACCGGCCGAAGGACGGCTTTTATTCACATTCGGCTAAACCCGATGGGCAATTAACTGGCCAAAATTATTATTTAGCTTCACTGTGTTCCACCACGGCTCCACAAAGGATCCGTGAATAGCTCCTCTCTGATTATTTTTAGGCAGTTGAACTTCTCTTCCCTCCCCCTGGAGTTCTTCAATGGATTTTGGAGGGAAATGGGTTTTCCAGATGGGCTAGCATTGCCACACTCACAAAACCCCACGCAACACACTTCTTCTGCAAAACCCGCGGGTGCCCATCGAGAGAGGCTGCCCTGAAGTCAAACGAAACCTGCGTCTCAAATCGGGCAGATTGGGACTAGAGACTCCTGTCTTAGGGGAAGCTTATTTTTCAGGGCTTTTTTTTTTTTTTTTGGAAAGGATTCTGAACGAGAAGCCCGACCTGTTTTATGGGGGGCGGAGGGGGGTCAATAAGAAAGTTTTTTGTATATATAATTGCAACAGACTGATCCACTATTTCTTAGTTTGTCACATTTCACAAAGAAAATATAATTTTAAAAAATTAGAAAAGAACCATTTGCACAATGCCAATGGGATCTGTTTATCTATCCATATTTGTCTGTCTGTCTGTCTGTCTGTCTGTCTCTCTATCTTATATCTATCTATCTATCTCTCTATCTCTCTATCTATCTATCCATCCATCCATCCATCCATATTTATCTCTCTATCCGTCTGTCTGTCTGCTTGCCCATCTATTATCTATCTATCTATCTATCTATCTATCTATCTATCTATCTATCTATCTATCTATCTATCTATCTATCTATCTATCCATCCATCCATCCATATTTATCTCTCTATCCGTCTGTCTGTCTGCTTGCCCATCTATTATCTATCTATCTATCTATCTATCTATCTATCTATCTATCTATCTATCTATCTATCTATCTATCTATCTACCTATTATCTATCTATCTATCTATCTATCTATCTATCTATCTATCTATCTATTTATTTATCTATCTATCTATCTATTTACCTACCTACCTACCTATCATCTATCCATCCATCCATCCATATTTCAGTCTGTCTGTCTGTCTATCTATCTATCTATCTATCTATCTATCTATCTATCTATCTGTCTGTCTGTCTGTCTGTCTGTCTGTCTGTCTGTCTGTCTGTCTGTCTGTCTATCTATCTATCTATCTATCTATATTTGTCTGTCTGTCTGTCCAGATTTGTCTGTCTGTCTATCTATATTTGTCTGTCTGTCTGTCCATATTTGTCTGTTTATCTATCTATCCATCCATTTGTTTCTGTCTGTCTGTCTGTCTACCTACCTACCTACATACATAATTCACCTACCTATACCTCTATCAATCTATATTTTTACTTATCTACCTACCTACCTACCTACCTACCTACCTACCTACCTACCTACCTACCTACCTACCTATACATTTACCTACCCATCTACACCTCTATTAATCTATACCCTTACTTACCTACCTATACATTATATGCCAGTCTGCCTACCTACCTAAACAACCGATCCATCCATCCATCCATCCATCCATCACTTACCTATCTAATTCACCTACCTACACCTCTATCAATCTCTCTCTCTCTCTCTCTCTCTCTCTCTTCCTCACTCTCTCCCACGCACTATTCTTTTCAGTTTCTTCTTCTTTTCTTTGATGTAGTCATTTAGTTCAGTGGTTCTCAACCTTTTCTTCACCACGGACCCCTCCCCCCTTTAAATACCTTTTGTGGTCCCGGATCCCCCAAAGATTTAATTCAATATTTAAATCATTACATGTCTTCAAGCCTTCAACGTAACGGGTCCCCAGGGGTCCGTGGACCATAGGTTGAGAACCACTGATTTAGTTTGTTCTTTAAATCTTTAAAAATAAAATGAAGAACTGTTTCTCAAAAGGTGGCCACCAAGTTAATTTTGACCACTGCTGCGAAAAACCAGCGATGCAGCTTCCTACCATTTTGAGACAGGAAGCCTTAAAAGGAAGACTTAGTGTACCAGTCAAATTTGTTTTTAAACTTTTTCAAAACTTTAAAACCTTTTTTAAGCCTCCCAGCATCTGTCCTTTTCCTTGCCTCTAACAGAGGCTACAACAGATCACATCCACATTGCTTCACTGCAGACATAAAGTAATGATGTAGAAAAAAGAACCACATCTTCAGACCTAAACCTTGATTTGTTATATACAAGGTAAATGGATTTGAAACTGTAGAACTCCTTGTGCTTTCCAAGATAGACAAAAACATCTGGATTATAATGAAGGCATATCGTAACGGCGAACACAAAGTAATCATTAAATGTCACCTGCAAATCTACTTAAAGCATGTTTCCCTGGCCTGGTTTAGCCGACAAACCAGGTTAGTTAAGGAAACAACAAACTGAACTGCAAGAAACGTAGCTGGCTGAGGAATTCTGGGAGTTGAAATCCACAAGTCATAAAAGGGCCAGGTTTGAAGAGCCCTGACATAATGTGATGGGAAAATAATGCTAACTCAGAAAGAGCTAAACTGGTGTTTCTCAACCTCAGCCATTTTAAGAGGTGTGGACTTCAACTCCCAGAATTCCTCAGCCAGCGTGCCTGACTGAGGAATTCTGGGAATTGGAGTCCACAAGTCATAAACGGGCCAAGTTTGAAGACCCCTGACATAATGTGAGGGGGAAATAATGCTAACTCAGAAAGAGCTAAACTGGTGTTTCTCAACCTCGGCCATTTTAAGAGGTATGGACTTCAACTCCCAGAATTCCTCAGCCAGCGTGCCTGGTTGAGGAATTCTGGGAGTTAAAGTCCACAAGTCATAAAAGGGCCCAGTTTGAAGAGCCCTGGTATAAACAGATCCTCTGTGTTTAGGGAATGCAAATTACGGCTTTTAACAATATTATATCTATATTTAGCTGAAACCACATCCTTGAGTTACAGCCATTCATTTCGTGACCATTCAAAGCTACATTGGCACTGAACAAAAGTGACTTATGACTGTTTTTCACACTTACGACCGCTGGAACATCCCTGTGATCACGTGATCAAAATTTGGACACCTGGCAACTGGCTCATATTTATGACGGTCACAGCGTCCCGGGATCACGTGACCCTCTTTTGTGACTTTCTGAGAAGCAAAGTCAATGGGGAAACCAGATTTACTTAACAACCGTGTTACTCACTTAACAATTGCAGTGATTCGCTTAACGACTGCGGCAATAAAGATCGTAAAATGGGGCAAAGCTCACTTAACCATTGTCTCACTTAGCAACAAACATCTTGGGCTCCATTGGGGTTGTATGTCGAGGATTACCTGTAATAATTTTTTTTAAAAAGAGTTAAATACCTTTAAACTTTTTTGAACACTAAACTTTAGATCCAGAATGTTCTCTTTATAAGGGAGGAAACATATGAGATCTTGCAGTAATTCTGACTTATATAAATATGGTTAAAATGACAGGTCAATAACAGAGTTGGAAGGGAACTTAGAGGTCATCTAGTCCAACCCCCTGCTCAGGCAGGAAACCCTAGACCATTTCAGACAAATGGCTGTCCAGTATCTTCTTAAAAACTTCCAGTGTTGGAGCATTCACCGCTTCTGGAGGCAGGTGGTTCCACTGGTTAATTGTTCTCACTGTCAGGAAGTTTCTCCTTAGTTCTAGGTTGCTTCTCTCCTTGATTAGTTTCCATACATCATCGTTAGAGAATTGAATAACCCAGAGAAAAATGGAAGCACTTCAATTAAATCTGCCTTTAATCATTAATCCTTACCTTGATAATGTTTACCAAGTCCGTTTGATAGTAGCGGTCTTGGTGGGCATTGGCAGCTGCTAACGTGAGAAGATACTCATTCCTTGCATGAGTAGCCTTCGAATTACACTCAGACCGGCGTGCTTTTAACTAGACAAGGAAAAACAGAACTGGGTGAGAAATTATCGCAGCGTGGACCCTGAGGATTGTAAAGCAGTATTTGAGTCAGAAGTGGATGGCTCACAAATGACTACACCTTTCTGGAAAGCTAAATAACAGGCTAAATAGTATACACAGTTCAGAATTTAAACAATAAGAACAACAACACCTTTTGCACAGGTAGTCCTCGACTTACAACCACTACTGAGCCCAAAATTTCTGTTGTTGAGTGAGACATTTGTTAAGTGAGCTTTGCCTCATTTTATGACCTTTCTTGCCACAGTTGTTAAGTGAATCACCACAGTTGGGTGATTGGGCAGGGGGATGGAACTCTTGAGTAGGGGGTTGGACTAGATGACCTACAAGGTGCCTCCCAATTATTCTATTCTATTCTATTCTATTCTATTCTATTCTATTCTATTCTATTCTATTCTATTCTATTCTAATTCTGTAATTCTATTCTATTCTGTAATTCTATTCTATTCTGTAATTCTATTGTTCTATTCTGTAATTCTATTCTATTCTATTCTATTGTTCTATTCTGTAATTCTATTCTATTCTGTAATTCTATTCTATTCTGTAATTCTATTCTGTAATTCTATTCTATTCTATTCTGTAATTCTATTCTATTCCGGTCTAAGTGAATCTGCCCTTCCGCATGGACTTTGCTTGTCAAAAGGTCACAACAGGGGATCACGTGACCTCTGGACACTGCATCCGTCATAACTATGAGTCTGTTGCCAAGTGCCTGAATTCTGACCACATCATCGAGATGCTACAAAAGTCATAAGTGTGAAAAATGGTCCTAAGTCCCTTTTTTTCCAGTGCTGCTGTAACTCTGAGCAGCCACAAAGTCAACTGTTGTAAGTCGAGGACGACCTGTGATATATATAGAAAGCAGCTTAGAGTTTCCCAAACTACAAACCCCCCTTTTGCACTGTGTCTCCACTGCCAGACATTACACAGCTCTAAAATTGGACGTTACACCATTTATTTTTGCACTCACCTTAACACTGGCTTTCTGTAAACTTATCCTCGATTGAAAAAGACTAAGTTTAGACCTGCAAACAAACAAGTAGCAAAAAAAAAAAAAAAAAAAAAAAGATTATTTCTGGTGAACGGGACAGAGAATCCGTGTAGCAGACCTTGTATTTAGAAAGGGGTGTGTTATTTTTATTATTTTTTTTCCCCTTTCAAAAATAAGATTGAACGGAGAAACGCAGGAAATTCCAATTGGCTACAAGCAGGATTATGCCGCCAATTAGGACGGCAAAGAGTTGCACAGAGTTAATTTCCGTGCAGAATTTTGGACGCCAACGAGAACGTACTTGGCTTCAATGTCGGCCTTTTCCCGGACAGCTTGGGCCATCTGCTCCGTTTCAAAGTATTTTTTCTTCCCCTTGGCTAAATCTTTGACGGTCTCTTGAAGTTCGGTCTGGATTCTGATCAGCTGGTCCACGCACTGAACAACAACAACACACACACACAAAACAAATTGGTCTTTTCTAAAAGTAGACTCTACCACGAAGAGCTGGATGAACAATAAGTACTCCTCGATTTACCACAATTCAGCCCAACATTTCTGTTGCTAAGCCAGACAGTCGTTAAGTGAGTTCAGACTCATTTTACGACCTTTCTCGCCC
The DNA here is from genome assembly GCA_039797435.1 of Crotalus adamanteus. Lineage (NCBI taxonomy): Eukaryota > Metazoa > Chordata > Lepidosauria > Squamata > Viperidae > Crotalus > Crotalus adamanteus. The sequence goes on from CM077921.1 coordinate 124,035,252, forward strand.
ACCGTTGTTAAGTGAATCCCTGCGGTCGTTAAAGTTAGTCGCCTGGTGGTTAAGTGAATCTGGATTCCGAATTGACTTTTGCTGGTCAGAAAGTCGCAAAAGGGGTCACGTGACCTGGAGAGGACCGCGGTTGTAAATACGAGTCAGTTGTCCAGCGTCTGAATTTTGATCACGTGACCACCGGGGACGCCGCGATGGCTATAAATGGGCAAAAACGGTCATTAAGTCACTTGGTGCACTTCTCTTGTAACTTAGGATACGTCACTTTTTGCACTTCTGTCGTAACTTTGAACGGTCACTAAATGAATGGTTGTAAGCCGAGGACTATAGGTTATCCTCGACTTACGACCACAGTTGACCCCAAAATTTGTCGTTAAGTGAGACATTTATTAGGTGAGTTTTGCCCCGTTTTACGACATGGCTTGCCTCGGTTGTTCAGTGAATCGCGGAAGTTATTAAGTTAGTGATACGGTTTTAAGTGAATCTGGCTTCCTCATTGATTTTGCTTTGTCAGAAGGTGGCAAACGGGGATCACGTAACCCCGAGATCCTGCAACTGTCATAAGTGCAAGCCAGTTGGCAAACTTCTGAATTTGGATCACGTGATCACGGGGAAATGCTGCAAAGGTCGTAACTATGAAAAATGATTGTTAAGTCACATTTTTCAGTGCCGTTGTATTTAGGAACACAGTTGTTAAGTGAATCCGGCTTCCCCCATTGACTTTGCTTGTCAGAAGGTCGCAAAAGGGGATCATGTGACCCCCCCCAGGGACACTGAGACTGTCATAAATATGAGTCAGTTGCCAAGCGTCCTGATTTTTGATCGTGTGACCACAGGGATTCTGCAATGGTCGTTAAGTGTAAAAAAAAAAAAAACGGTCCTACGTCACTTTTTTCAATGCTGTTGTAAGTGGAGGACTGCCTGTATCCAAAATACTGGCGTTTCCAACACTGACAAATAATTTGTGTTGCTTTCTTTTCCTAGCACAGGGATAGGCAACCTTGGCTCTTTTATGACTGGTAGACTTCAACTCCCAGAATTCCTGAGCCAGCATGGGGGGAACTTTGGCCCCTTCATGACTTGGGGACTTCAACTCCCAGAATTCCTCAGCCAACATGGGGGAACTATGGCCCCTTCATGCTTGTGGACTTCAACTCCCAGAATTCCTCAGCCAGCATGGGGGAACTATGGTCCCTTCATGCTTGTGGACTTCAACTCCCAGAATTCCTGAGCCAGCATGGGGGAACTATGGCCCCTTCATGACTGGTGGACTTCAACTCCCAGAATTCCTCAGCCAGAATGGGGAAACTATGGCCCCTTCATGACTCATGGACTTCAACTCCCAGAATTCCTCAACCAGCATGGGGGAACTATGGCCCCTTCATGACTCATGGACTTCAACTCCCAGAATTCCTCAACCAGCATGGGGGAACTATGGCCCCTTCATGACTTGGGGACTTCAACTCCCAGAATTCCTGAGCCAGCATGAGGGAACTATGGTCCCTTCATAACTCGCGGACTTCAACTCCCAGAATTCCTCAACCAGCATGGGGGAACTATGGCCCCTTCATGACTTGGGGACTTCAACTCCCAGAATTCTTGAGCCAGCATGGGGGAACTATGGCCCCTTCATGACTGGTGGACTTCAACTCCCAGAATTCCTGAGCCAGCATGGGGGAACTATGGCCCCTTCATGACTGGTGGACTTCAACTCCCAGAATTCCTGAGCCAGCCTGGCTCAGCTTGTAAACCTCTCCCTTTCCCCTCAGCATGGCTGGTTCAGGAATTCTGGGAGTTGAAGTCCAGGAGTCATAAAAGAGCCAAGGTTGCCTACCCCTGACCTAGCACTACATTGTGCTCCATGAGTTAAGAACACAGTAAACTGTGCCATCGTTTTACATGCAAATATTTGCAAAAGACAATTAGATTTGTGCGTGTATTTTTCCTCAGGGCTTCAGAGACGAGATGCTGCCTGACTTGCTGACAGGCTGTCGATTCCACCACAATTCCACAAAAGGGGAATTTTGGTGGCTAAACGACAGGGAAGGTGCAGGAAAAGAGCGGGGTCATCTTTAATTTCCTTTGTAAATCTCTTTACACCGGTGTTCCTCAATGTTAGCAGCTTTTCAGATTGGCAGACTTCGACTCCCAGAATTCCCCAGCTGGAGGATTCTGGAAGTCGAAGACCTCAAGCTGCCGGGTTGAGAAACGCTGCTCTAAAACAACCCTTTTCAGCCACTACAGCATTTCTACAATAACAATAATAAAAAGCATTTCCCCCCCCCCACCCCCTTGCTCAGCCTTCCCTCTGCAAGAAGCCACAAGGATGTTTCTGTAGTCGGTTCCTGGCCTGCTGCCTGGGACTGCGTTTGCAGGACCTGCCTGAAACGCCTCCATTTCCGTTGCACCCTTAAAATCTTGGATCGTTCCAGGAATGTTTTTAGAAAGTAACCTCAGGTTCAAAGCCTATCTGGGCATCCTTTGGAAAATTTCAAAGCCACCTCCGAAAGACGGCTTAGTTTTCGGATTCTTGCAACCATCACGGGGTGCATTTCGTTTCGTTTACAAAAAGAAAGTTCTTTTGCTGGCTGCCGACAGCACACAGCGTGCCAGCTCTTGGAGCAAAATGCATGCCATATGGCTGCTCAGGAAGGAAGGAAGGAAGGAAGGAAGGAAGGAAGGAAGGAAGGAAGGAAGGAAGGAAGAGGAAGGAGAGATTCTTTCAGAAAACAATCTGTTCATAGAGATTATGCAAGGGATATATTTATGGATGGCTGGGGTCTTGTTTATTAGAGGTTATTGCAAAAGGTTATGTGGTCTCTCTCTCTCTCCTTAATAAAATGGCTGGCTCAGGAAGTCCACGAGTCATGAAGGGGCCATAGTTCCCCCATGCTGACTCAGGAATTCTGGGAGTTGAAGTCCGCCAGTCATGAAGGGGGCCATAGTTCCCCCATGCTGGCTGAGGAATTCTGGGAGTTGAAGACTGCAAGTCATGAAGGGGCCATGGTTCCCCCATGCTGGCTGAGGAATTCTGGGAGTTGAAGTCCGCGAGTCATGAAGGGGGCCATAGTTCCCCCATGCTGGCTGAGGAATTCTGGGAATTGAAGTCCACAAGTCATGAAGGGGCCATAGTTCCCCATGCTGGCTCAGGAATTCTGGGAGTTGAAGTCCGCGAGTCATAAAAGAGCCAAGGTTGCCTACCCTTGGCCTAGCCTCTCAAGTCACAATGGAAGAACAAAAATCTCGGAAGGTACCTTTTTCAGCTGTTGTTCTTTAAAGCACTTCACTGCCCTGGCGGGTTCCGAAATGAGGTTTTTATAGTTCTCACAGATATTGATCCTGGACTGGGCCACTTGCACAGTGCTTTCTAGAAATGATTTCCAGACAGGATAGAGGCTCCTACAATGCAGACACAAATAACAGAATAACAGAGTTGGATGGGAGCTGGAAGGTCCTCTAGTCCAACACCAGATCAGTGGGGGAAAGAGGGAGGAAGGGAGGGGAGAGAGCGAGAGGTAAGAGGAGGGGAAGGGGAAAGGGGGGGAGGAGGAGGAGGAGAAAGAGGGAGAAGAAGATGAGGAAGGGTAGTGAAAAGGAGAAGGAGAGCAAGAGGGAGGAGGAGAGGAAAGGGATGAAAAAGAGGGGGAGGGGAGAAGTAGGAGAAGGAGATAGAAGATGAGGAAGGGTAGTGAAAAAGGAGGAGAGCAAAGGGATGAAAAAGCAGGGGCAGAGGAGGAGAAGGGAATAGAAGATGAGGAAGGGTAGCAGAAAAGGAGAAGGAGAGCAAGAGGGAGGAGGAGAGGAAAGGGATGAAAAAGAGGGGAGGGGAGAAGTAGGAGAAGGAGATAGAAGATGAGGAAGGGTAGTGGAAAAGAAGGAGAGCGAGAGGGAGGAGGAGGAGGGGAAGGATGATGGAAAAGCAGGAGGGGAAGAAAGATAAGAAGGAGGAAGAAGAGGAGAGGAGGAAGGGGGGGAGAAAATGATCAAACTGTCATTTTTTCACACGGCTATATCTTCATCTTCACACGGTTATATCTTCACCTTCAGACTGCCCAAAAAACCCACAAAAACAAACCTGCCTTACTGCAAAAAAAAAAAAAAAAAAAAAAAAAAAAAAAAAAAAAAAAAGGGGGGGGGAAACACATCCAAATCCCAAAACCCATCTAATATAATTTTTATTTTTCCAATGTTAAAAGCCTTCCATCCCACCAGCAGCGAAAGTCTTTGCTTACCATTTACAGTCAACTTCTGCAGTATTATCCCACGGTGCAGATTTATTTACAAAGTGAATTTGCCCAAACATTTTAATTTTTATTTTTATTTTGGTTACACCTGGACTGCAAGCTACGGAACGCCAAGTTAAAACCTGGGGGAATTTTAACTGGGTAATCTGAACAGGTGGGGAAAAAAAAATACAGTTGAAGAAAAACACGATCATGAAACAGCGTGAGCTTTCATTGGCAGGGAAGCCACCAACCTCTAGAAGAAATAATAATAATAATAAAGTTGGAAGGGACCTTGGAGGTCATCTAGTCCAACCCCCTGCTCAGGCAGGAAACCCTATACCGTTTCAGACAAGTGGCTGTCCAGTCTTTCCTAAAAACTTTCAGTGATGAAAAAAAAAGTATTTAACAGGTAGCCCAGTTTGTATTTATTAACTGATTGATATTTCTTTTTTTAAAAAAATATATTTCATTGATTTTTAACATACTCCTTAATATTTGGTAAACATCGTATTGTTTGGGTTAATGTTGAAAAAACAATCAATAACAATTAATTTCTATAGTTCATATAATAGCTTTAGTTGATTTTTTCTCCTTCCAATAATATTCTCTTTGGCCAACCTTAAATTAATGCAGTTTTTATTTAAATAAATGACAGTTAAATACAGACATTTTCCTCATGTTTCTGCAAATAATAACCACATCAATATAAAGCTTCCTTTCATTGATCATCTAGATTGTGATTGACTGATATTTCTTAACCACCCATCTCTCTTTCAGAGCTCAGCTCAGCCCAAAACACTGCTCATACTACATTGGTCGTTGAGCGTGCAAAAATGGTCATAAGCCGTTTTTTTCAATGTTGCTGTAATTTCAAACGGTAACTAAATGAATGGCTGTAAGTTGAAGACCACCTGTGTGTCTAAAAAAAAAAAATTCCTCCATGGGTTTAAGGTCACCTGCTAAAGGCCGCAGGCTAGATAGTTCTCTTCCATATCTGTTATATTATATTATTAATATCTAATAATATATTAATATTATTATATATTATTAATTTTTTTATTAAAAAGTTTTATAAAAATTACAATATTAACCCACCCCAAACCCCCCCTTTCCCTCCCCCACTTCCCAGAGCTGAATACAGGGTTACAAATATGATAATCATAATCTAACTAACATTACCAACTATATAAATAACCAAATCCGTAATGCACTTTAACTCCCCTTTAACATCAATATAAGCAAATTAAAAGTGAACATAATAATGAGAACATAAACAAATTAATATCCTAATTATTAAACAATATAGTCCCCAAATAGATAAACAATACTAATACTAAAAATAATAATAATTTCATAATAATACTCTAAAATATATATTACTAGTTTTTTACAATAACAATCTTTAGTGCTTCGTGAACAGTGTGTTGTCTGGGTTCATATATTTAAAACGATCCATAATTAATTTCTACCAGTAGGCTAAAGTGAAAATTAAGAAAATAGACGATGGGGCCTATCAGAGAGACTATTTAAAAAAGAAATACCTGTTTGAATATGGTTAAAGAAATAGAAAAGATTTGGATGTCAATTTGACTTTAAGAGGGAAGAGCCCCTTAAGTAACGTAGTGCTGTCTTTTTCTTCTTCTTTTTTATTTTATTTCTTGATATGAGTAATATAAAAGAGTTGGAAAGGCTTATAGAAAGGAAATGTTTTAGATCTCTAAAGGGGATTGACTTTAAGAAAATTACAATGGGTTAAAAAAATGTTTTGAATAAGAGTTAAAAGACTAGAGGACTTGATTTATTAAATGGAATATTTAAAGATTAAATATACTTTTAATTATGGTAAAAAAGAACGAAAAAAATTTGGAAATAATTTCTACAATTAATCAATATGTCGGTACTATTTCTCTCAATCTGCTCTTCCTCCTGTAATATTCTCCTTTTGTCTACGTTAAAACAAATATAATTCTTAATATTTTCAGCATATACTGGGTTGAATATAAACCTTTTTTTAGTATTTATGCATGTAATAATAACATCGACGTATCAACTGTTTCTTAATCAGCTTGTTTCCATTGTGTTTAGAAAAGCTATTTTATTAAATCATTATATGCAAGATTCTTATGGAAGCTTAGTTTCCCCTCAGTATTCACTTATAGTTTTCTCAAAGTTCAATACCTTTAAATATCCAAACTCTTCATTTAAATAGACCCTCTCAAGGTTTTAACATTTCATATATTCTAAAAGTATTATACTACTTATAGTGGTGGTCCTCAATTTACGACGGTTTGTTTAATGACTGTTTGAAGTTACAACGGTACTGGGTCACGTGATCAAAATCTAGACCCTTGGCAACTGACTCATATTTATGACGGTTGCTGGGTCTCAGGGTCACGTGTTCTCCCTTTGCAACCTTCTGACGAGCAAAGTCAATATGGGAGCCAGATTCACTTAACAACGGTGTGACGTAAGGGTGTCTTACCTAAAATCAGTCCGCTCCTCTGCTTTCACGCCAGGCCATTCTTTCTTTAAGTACTGGCCAGCCAACTTCTGCATCCCCTGTTGAAAGAAAGAAAGAAAGAAAGAAAGAAAGAAAGAAAGAAAGAAAGAAAGAAAGAAAGAAAGAAAGAAAGAAAGAAGAGAGAGAGACAGAGAGAGGCATTATTTACAAACGGAATTGAATCCTGGCATTACTCCCATGATTAGTTATCCTACTTTGAAATATTCCACAGGCATTTTCTGGTGGGAAATGAGAAAGTCCATGATGAGATTAAAATGCCAGATTGCATAAATAGTCTAAGACTTATAGAAGAGGCTGTCTGTAGCTTAGGGTTGAACTGTGGGGTCCTCGCTGGTTTCTCAGCAGAGTTGTTTCACTACCCAATTAGGTTACATCATCAGTGCTAGAATAGGTGGGGTTTGCGGAGGGGGAGGAGGAGGAGGAAGAAAAAGAAGACTGTGGGGTCCTTGATGCTCTCTCAGCTAGGTTGTTTTCTTGCAGACGTTTTGTCACCCAACTAGGTTACATGATCAGTGCTAGAATGGAGTGGGGTTTGGAGGAGGAGGAGGAGGAGGAGGAGGAGGGGGGGGGAGGAGGAGGGGGATTGTGGGGTCCTTGGTGCTCTTTGAGCTGGGAGGTTTTCTTGAAGACGTTTCATCACCCAACTAAGTTACATCATCAGTGCTAGAAGGGAGGAGGAGGAGGAGGATTGTGGGGTCCTTGGTGCTCTCTGAGCTTGGCGGTTTTCTTGAAGACGTTTCATCACCCAACTAGTACCATCATCAGTGCTAGGAGGAGGAGGAGGAGGATTGTGGGATCCTTGGTGGTTTCTGAGCTGGGTCGTTTTCTTCCAGACATTTCATGACCTAATTAGGTAACATGAGGGCTGTCCTCCAGATAAGCAGGATGAAAAGAGCAAGACATTCATTCATTCTGAAATTATTTTCTTGGATCTTTACGTAAAGAGTTACATCAGAGCCAGCGTGATCTACCGGTAAAGGCACCAGGTTGGAAGCCAGCAGATGGTGAGTTCTAGTCCCGCCTTAGGCATGAAAGCCGGCTGGGTGACTTTGGGCCAATCCCCAGGAGATGGTGAGTTCTAGTCCCGCCTTAGCCATGAAAGCCGTGGGTGACTTTGGACCAATCACCAGGAGATGGTGAGTTCTAGTCCTGCCTTAGCCATGAAAGCCGGCTGGGTGACTTTGGGCCAATCCCCAGGAGACAGTGAGTTTTAGTCCCGCCTGAGGCATGAAAGCCAGCTGGGTGACTCTGGACCAATCACCAGGAGAGGGTGAGTTCTAGTTCCGCCTGAGGCATGAAAGCCAGTTGGGTAACTTTGAGCCAATCCCCATGAGACGGTGAGTTCTAGTCCCACCTTAGCTATGAAAGCCAGCTGGGTAATCTGCAGCCAGTCACTCCCTCCCAGCCCAGCCCACCTCACAGGGCTGTTGCTCTGGGAAAAACATTAGGTGGAAAGTGGATATTTGTACCGCTTTGAGTTATTTGTAAAATAATAATGGTGGGATGTAATTCCGAGAAATAAACAAACACTGGGGGGGGGGGGGGAAATAAACAAAAGCACCTGGAATGTAAACAGCTGATCTGCCTTGATAACAGGAATCCGTTTCCTGCTCAGGTTCTGGCTTAGCCAATTGACAGGATCCCACACGGAGCGGCTGGCTAGCTGGTGATGTAGCAGCCGACTGGAGAGACCCCTTCAGTTGCATTAATAAAAGAAGCTAAGAGAATGAATAAATGATGAACCCTGGCTCTCCTGTCATTCCCAAAGGGCTCTTGAGCAGCTTTCTCGGCTCTCCTGCCAGAATAAAATGTTTTTCCCCCCCCACCACCCTCTGGGGAGACAAAAGGCACAGCAGCTTGTGGGGAAATGGGAAAAAAAATTGGGCACCCTGGTCAGACGGTTGAAAAATTAAAAAAACAAAACAAAACCAAAATCACGGGTCTTTGTGGAACTTCAACCTCTTTGGCAAGCTTTGAAGGGGACCCCCAAGTAATAGGATTGTGCGGTAATTCAGATATTCAGATTTCTATTCTATTCTATTCTATTCTATTCTATTCTATTCTATTCTATTCTATTCTATTCTCCTATTCTATTCTATTCTATTCTATTCTATTCTATTCTATTAATTTATTCCATCCATCCCATCCCATCCCATCCTTATTCTATTCTACTCTACTCTATTCTCTATTCCCTATTCTATTCTATTCTATTCTATTCTATTCTATTCTATTCTATTCTATTCTATTCTATTCTATTAACTTATTCCATCCATCCCATCCCATCCCATCCCTTATTCTATTCTACTCTATATTTTATTCCATCCTGTAATTCTATTCTATTCTCTATTTCCTATTCTCTATTTCCTATTCTATTCTATTCTATTAACTTATTCTATCCATCCCATCCCATCCTTATTCTATTCTATATTTTATTCCATCCTGTAATTCTATTCTATTCTCTATTTCCTATTCTCTATTTTCTATTCTATTTCCTATTCTATTCTATTCTATTCTATTCTATTCTATTCTACTCTACTCTACTCTACTTCTATTCTATTCTATTCTATTCTATTCTATTCTATTCTATTCTATTCTATTCTATATTCCATTAAGTCAATTCAGAAAGCTCAGACTGCCCAAGAAGCTGCTGATACAGAGGAGTTACTGAGTTTGTCATTTGCACCTCTATAATTGTCTGTTTTGGCACAGAAAACAAACAAGAGAGACACAATAGGAGGAGGAGGAGGAGGAGGTGGTGGTGGTGGTGGAAGGATGTGAGGTCCTTAGTTCTCTCTCAGCTTGGTTCTTTTCTTGAAGACGTTTCATCACCCAACTAGGTAACATTATCAGTGACAGGACGGAGTGGGATTTGCAGAGAAGAGGAGGAGGAGAGGAAGGAGGGATGTACGATCCTTAGTCTCTCTGAACTTGATGGTTTTCTTATAGACGTTTCATCACCCAACTAGGTAACATTATCAGTGCTAGGAGGGAGTGGGGTTTGCAAAGAAGAGGGGGAGGAGGAGGAGAGGAGGAGCACTGTGGGTTCTTTTATACTCTTTCAGCTTGGATGTTTTCTAGTAGACATTTCATCACCCAACTAGGTAACATCATCAGTGCTAGAAGGGAGGGGGGGTTTAGCATCAATCACGTTCTCCAGTTTAGTAGCCAAGCATCTTCAGGAAAGCAACACAACTGAGAGAGCACCAAGGACCTAACATACCAAACCCTGTAAGTTAGAGCAGTGTGGTTTCAACACACCCTGCAGGCTACTAGTCCTCGTTGTTTGTGGTCGGGTTCGCAAGATTAAAAAAAAAAAAGCAAGTTTAAACATTTCTGGCTTAAAAAGAAAAGAAAAGAAAAAAAAACCCAAAACCGCAAACGCCATTGCGACTCTTCGCATGCTCTAAAATGTGCGCCCGTTTTGGGTCCTTTCATCCTGGAAATCGTAAATGGCTTTAAAAGCAGCCCGGAGAGGAGAGTGCGTGGCTAATGCTTCGCATAATATTCTCCTTGTTCTCTTCAAGGATACTCGCTGGTTTTAGCTCCCAAAGACTTCCCAGAGACAAAAAACATCACTGTTCAAATCCAACTGGGAAATCTACCAATAGTTTAACCTCCGACACGCTTGCATTGAGTGTGCGAGGATGGAGCCCCTTATGGTGGGTGGCTTGGCAGGATTTTAACTCGGGGCCGTGAGCACAGCACGGTAAGAAAACTCCCCTTTTCTGCACAGTTGGAAGGGACCCTGGAGGTCATCTAGTCCAACCCCCTGCTCAGGCAGGAAACCCTATACCAGCGGTTCTCAACCTGTGGGTCGGGACCCCATTTGGGGTCGAATGACCATTTCATGGGGGTCGCCAAACAATGCAGTCCGCCATTTTTTCCCCTTTTCCTTAGCTGTGCTACTCCCTTCTATTCTATTGGCTTTTGAAAGCCAATAGAATAGACTCTCTTGAATAGAGTCTAATTCTATTGGCTTTCAAAAGCCAATAGAAATTGTCTAGGCTGTCTCTGCCCTGCTGAGCCCGCCAAAAGTCCCATTCTGCAAACGGTGCTGCACCCGTTGAGTAGTCCTCGACTTACGACCGGTTGAGTAGTCCTCGACTTACGACCAGTTGGGGGTCGCGGCATTAAAAAGATTGAGAACCCCTGCCCTATACCATTTCAAACAAATGACTGTCCGGTCTCTTCCTAAAAACTTCCAGTGTGGGAGCATTCACCACTTCTGGAGGCAGGTGGTTCTACTGGTTAATGGACTGTTTACCGCCGTCCATTTAGCGACTGTTCAAAGTTACGACGACCACTGAAAACAAAGCGGCTTACGATAGTCACGGGATCAAAATTTGGGCGCTCTGGCAACTGGTTCCTATTTATGACGGTCGCCGTGTCCCTGGGTCACGTGACCCCCTTTTTGTGATGTCCGTAAAGAGAGATTCACTTAACCTCTACATTAGTAAGAAAATTCAGGCGCTTGGGAACTAGTTCCTATTTACAACCGTTGCCGTGTCCCTAGGGCTCACGTGATCCCCTTTTATAATCATCATCATCATCATCATCAAAGTTGGAAGGGACCTTAGAGGTCATCTAGTCCAACCCCCTGCTCAGGCAGGAAACCCAATACCATTTCAGACAAATGGCTGTCCAGTCTCTTAGAATAGAATAGAGCTGGACGGGACCTTGGAGGTCATCTAGTCCAACCCCCTACTCAGGTAGGGAACCCTATCCCATTTCAGACTCATGGCTCTCCAGTCTCTTCTTAAAAACTTCCAGTGTTGGATAACACTGTAACGACGAAACAGTTAAGACTTCTGAGATCAAAGCGATTCAATCCCGTTCATTGGAAATATTATAGTGATTCACGGGTATTAAAGGTCATTTTACCGTACATTTTATCGGTTAACTAAGAGAAATTATTGTAGGCCTTTTTATGAAGGATTTATCTAGGGTTTTTTTTAAATAAAAAAAAATCTCTTCTAGTAAGAGAGTAAAAGGATGTTAAGGGGGGGGGGAGAATCAACCCTTATTCATCTGTGATATCATATGTTCCTGCCAACAAAGGCAATTGATGCATAGCCCCTCTTAAAAAAATCCGAGTATCTGTTGATCCCCATCAAGAGTGTCTCTCCAAAGGAAAGGCAGCCTATAAATCAATTAAGTAACTAAAATGTCACTTCTTTCTGCAAGGTCCCTGATAATTAGGGAATCTACCCATTCCTGATTCCATCGTTATTACTTAAAGCAGGGGTCTTCAAACTTGGCCCTTTTATGACTTGCGGACTTCAACTCCCAGAATTCCTCAGCCAGCATGGGGGAACTATGGCCTCTTCATGACTCATGGACTTCAACTCCCAGAATTCCTCAGCCAGCATGGGGGAACTATGGCCCTTTCATGATTCGTGGACTTCAACTCCCAGAATTCCTCAGCCAGCATGCGGCAACTATGGCCCTTTCATGACTCGTGGACTTCAACTCCCAGAATTCCTGAGCCAGCATGGGAGAACTATGGTCCCTTCATGACTTGGGGACTTCAACTCCCAGAATTCCTCACTCAGCATGAGGCAACTATGGCCCCTTCATGACTTGTAGACTTCAACTCCCAGAATTCCTCAGCCAGCATGGGGGAACTATGGCCCCTTCATGACTTGGGGACTTCAACTCCCAGAATTCCTCAGCCAGCATGGGGGAACTATGGCCCCTTCATGAGTGGCGGAGTTCAACTCCCAGAATTCCTCACTCAGCATGGGGCAACTATGGCCCCTTCATGACTTGGGGACTTCAACTCCCAGAATTCCTCAGCCAGCATGGCTCCTTCATTACAAAGGGGAACTATGGCCCCTTCATGACTTGGGGACTTCAACTCCCAGAATTCCTCAGCCAGGCATGCTGGCTGAGAAATTCTGGGAGTTGAAGTCCACAAGTCATAAAAGGGCCAAGTTTGAAGACCCCTGACTTAAACAAAGCAGCAATAGACAAATCTGAAGGACAATTTTTTTTTTTTTGCTGGCTAAAAAGAGGGGGGGAAAAATAAAGGGTGTTCCAAGGAAAATAATACCCAGGTTCAGTGTTTTTATTTTTTTTAACTTGTTGAGAAAACAGGCTCTGCTCTGCTGGGAATCTTCTGAGCTGCCTCAAACCACTTAGTGAGTAGCATCCAACTCATCAATTCAATTCTCCATATGCAGAAAACAGAAAATGTCACCGGAATGGGCTCACCAGGGAGCAGCACTTATACAGAACTGGCTGGGGAATTGTGGGAGTTGAACGTCCACATGCCTTAAAAACTGCCAAGTTTGAGAAATGCTGCTGTATTAGGTCACAAGAGCTATCTGCTATAGAAAAGAACAGAACAGAATAGAACAGAATATATATTATAGATGCAGAATCAATTATAGACCCAATTATGGAATGGAATTAAGAATAGAACAAAATATAGAATAGAACAGAACAGAATATAGAATAGAATAGACCACAACAGAATAGAATAGAAATCTGAATATCTGACTTATTGCACAATCCTATTACAAAATAGAGCCACCCCTGTTTTATTTGTGTTTATTTTGTCCTTCATAACTTTAACAGAACATAGATCATAGGAATAGAATAGAAATATAGAATAGAATAGAATAGAAATATGGAATAGAATAGAATATAATAGAAATATAGAATAGAATAGAAATATAGAATAGAATAGAATAGAAATATGCAATAGAATAGAATATAATAGAAATATAGAATAGAATAGAATAGAAATATAGAATAGAATAGAATAGAATAGAAATATAGAATAGAATAGAAATATAGAATAGAATAGAATAGAAATATGCAATAGAATAGAATATAATAGAAATATAGAATAGAATAGAATAGAAATATAGAATAGAATAGAAATATGCAATAGTGTAAGGACCCACCCCACTTTGCATCTTAAGAAGACAGAACTCTTGGAATAATTCTTCCAACAGGAATCCTTTATTAAGAAGAAGTGGTTGCAGGCGTGCTAGACAGATAATTAAAGATGAAATATAATTGGATTCTGACAAATAGAATAGAATAGAATAGAATAGAAATAAGAATAGAAAAAGAAATAGAAATAGAAAAAAATGAGTGGAGCTCCAAAGACCTTCTAATGCAGGCAGTTGTCGAATTACAACTTCTAATTTTATTCACGTGCCAAGCAGACTGTAAGATTTATTTTTTTTCTTCACCACAGGCACGGAAAGAGGCATACTCTTTTGCTCCCTACAGAATTTTGATTTTTACACAGAGTAACTCTTACGTTCAAGTTCAAAATGCTAAAAAAGGGAGAGGGCCACAACATTAATTTTCCACACAATGGGTTAACAGTTTGAAGAAAATATCCTCCTTCTCCAGAGAAAGGGGAAACGTGAACAAGACTTGGACAATAACTATTCTGTCAACTATTATAAATTTGATATATTTGACCCTGAACCTCCCTGGGGGGAATCCCCTTTGAAGTCGGCAACAAAGCACTCGGGATCTTTCACATTTAATAATGTGATTGCAAAACAAAAGGTTTTTTCTTCACAGGATATCCTTCTCCACGGAATGCCAAGTAGCTCCTTAATCAAAATTACGTTGGGAGAATGAAATTTTTGTGGTTCTTAAATGTAAAGGCTCCTGTTCCTATTAAAGGAGGTCGAATCAGTTTATATGCGATAATAATGATGAATGTCCAACGTGGGGCTTGAGCTCCTGTTCCTGTGACATGCAATCATTAACATGGCATGTCATGGTATAATGTTACTTTATTTTACACCTAGCCTTGATTATTATTTTTTTTTTATAAAAGACTCAAGTTGATGAAAATATCTAATGCGCCTCCTGCCTCCTATTTTCCGCACAAAAAAACAACCCTGTGAGGTGGCTGGCCCAAAATCACCCAGTTGGCTTTCATGACTAAGGAGGAACTAGAACTCACCATCTCCTGGTGATTAGCGCAAAGTCACCCAGGTTGCTTTCATGCTGAAGATGGAACTAGAACTCACCAACACCTAGTGACTGGCCCAAAGTCACCCAGCCAGCTTTCATTCTTAAGGCGGAACTAGAACTCACCGTCTCCTGCTGAAGGGCCCAAAGTCACCCAGCCAGCTTTCATGGCTAAGGCGGGACTAGAACTCACCATCTCCTGCTGAAGAGCCCAAAGTCACCCAGCCAGCTTTCATGGCTAAGGCGGGACTAGAACTCACCATCTCCTGCTGAAGGGCCCAAAGTCATCCAGCCAGCTTTCACGCCTAAGGCAGGACTAGAACTCACCATCTCCTGTTGAATGGTCCAAAGTCACCCAGACAGCTTTCACGCCTCAGGCAGGGCTAGAACTCACCATCTCCTGCTGAAGGGTCCAAAGGCACCCAGCCAGCTTTCACGGCTAAGGCGGGACTAGAACTCACCATCTCCTGTTCAATGGCCCAAAGGCACCCAGCCAGCTTTCACGCCTAACACGGGATTAGAACTCACCATCTCCTGCTGAAGGGCCCAAAGGCACCCAGACAGCTTTCAGGCGGAACTAGAACTCACCATTTCTCAATTTCTAGCCTGGTGCCTTTATCTCCGGTACTTTTCCTTGGAGAAACAATGATATTTCCTGATCTATCCATGGTTCTTCTTGAAAAACTCATTTATTGATGAAAGTAGTTGTAAACTACACTCCCTGGCAGACTTTAACGCTTCATAAATGTGAAAAACAAAAACCAGAAACCAGAAACCACAATAACAAAGGGAGTAAGGCTGATAAACAGAGTTGAGAAGGCCCAACTACGGTGATCAAAACCCAGAAAGTGTTGCTCACGGCGCAGCCACAGGGCAAACAAGCAAACGAATTCCTCTCTTTATAGTGCCCCGAATCTGCTGATTGTAGGAACTAGCCACAATTCATGGCTCTTCTTCTGGCCTGCTTAATGAAAGGGAGAAGCACCATCCATCTGGAATGGGCTGTTGGTCCCATTTTTATGTTTATCTCTTCCAACTATCCAGGGAAACAATG
Source organism: Crotalus adamanteus (assembly GCA_039797435.1). Taxonomy (NCBI): domain Eukaryota; kingdom Metazoa; phylum Chordata; class Lepidosauria; order Squamata; family Viperidae; genus Crotalus; species Crotalus adamanteus. Next base: position 124,051,000 of record CM077921.1, read on the forward strand.
ATGGAGCTAGCCGAGATAGCAAAACTAACTGTTTTAATTAGAGAAAAGAAGATATCCAGTTTTTTTTTTTTTTCCTTTCCCTCTTCTGGACTTTGGGCTTGAGACAAAAATAAATAAATGAATGAATGAACTTTTTTTTAACTTTGGTTTTTGCTGATTAACCTGGTTTGTTGTTCTAGAAAGGGCTCAGACTTGTTCAATTGGTAAAGTCAAAAGTCAAGGCCAGAGTGCCAGTCCTCAACTTACGGCTGCAACGGAGCAAAAAATTTCCATTGCTAAGCAAGACAGTCCTTAAACGAGTTTCTGTCCCATTTTACGACCTTCCTTTGCCACCGTTGTGAAGTGAATTGCTGCAGTTGTTGAGTCAGTAACATGGTCGTTAAGTGGATCCGGCTTCTCCCTTCACTTTGCTTGTCAGAAAGTCGCAAAAGGGGAACACGTGACCCCGGGATGCTGCAAACCGTCATAAATGTGGGTCAGTTGCCGAGCATCTGGATTTTGATCCTGTGACCAAGGGGCAATGGTCGCAAGTGTGAAAAACGGTCGTAAGTCACTTTTTTCGGTGCCATCGGAACTTTGAACGGTCACTAAGTGAACTGTTATAAGTCAAGGACCTCCTGTCATTCCATTTGGTACTTTACTTGGCTGAAAAAGAGTCAGTGCTTTTTTTAAAAAATAAGTTTGTCTTACACCACTCTTTCTCCCTTCTTTCCCTTCCCCATTTTCCTGTTGCTGCTATTTTCACTGAGCAGGGGGGTGGACTAGAAGACCTCCAAGGTCCCTTCCAGCTTCTATTCTATTGTATTCTGTTCTGTTCTGTTCCGTTCTAATTCTAATTCCATTCCATTTGTATTTTATATCGTGATAATCTTAATGGGATTCTTGAGGAAAAAAAAAAGAAAACATCCAGGTCAGTCACAAAGCCCTCCTTATCCGATTTACGTGTCAAGATAAAGTGAGTTTATCACAAAAGGCATCACGCCAAGTTATTTTCGGATTTGGGATCCGGTTCTTATGAAAAGTCACGGGATATTTCTCCCCCCCAAAAAGTAAAATAAAATAAAATAAATCAAGACAAGCCCTTTGGTGACTTTTCAGACTGAGAATTTTTTTTATTTAAAGGTAGAAGCTTTCACTTCTAATGAAAAATTCCTTAAGTTGAAAAAAGGTGCTACAAAACTCCTGGTTTTTAATTAATTTATTTATTTTTGCCACCGTAATTTAACACGATTCTCCAGCGAAAAAGCTATTTGTTTTTTCTCCCCAAACACCTTTTAATTAACCAAATTTGTTTCCTTTATTCCTCCCTTTTTACTGAGGGGAAAAAGATGGTGATTTGTAGTCTAGTTGCTACGACAACCACCACCGGAATAAAATAATGGGAGACAGTGAAAGCTAATAAAATAAAATAAAATCCAGTTTCTTTTTACTATGCGAATTTAGGACATTACAGGTTAATATCTCGACTTATGACCACAACTGAGCCCAACATTTCTGTTGCTAAGTGAGACATTTCCTGAGCGAATTTTGTTGCATTTTATGACCTTTCTTCCCACAGCTGTTAAGTGAATCACTACAGTTGTTAAATTAGTAACCCGGTTGTTAAGCGAATCTGGCTTCCTTTGACTTTGCCAGTCAGAAGGACACAAAAGGGGATCGCAGGACCCCCAGGACATTCAAACTGTCGTAAGTACGAGTCAGTTGCCAAGTATCTGAATTTTCATCACGTGACTACAGGGATGCTGCAACAGTCGTACGTGTGGAAAAATGGCCATTATAACTTTGAACGGTCACTAAATGAAGCGTAAGTAAGTCAAGGGACAATCTGTATTGGATAACTTTAAAGGAACCGAATGAATCCCCACTATATTAGGGAGAAATGTCTAGTCCAGGGGTAGGCAACATTGGCTCTTTTATGACTCGGGGACTTCAACTCCCAGAATTCCTGAGCCAACATGGGGGAACTATGGCCTCTTTATGACTCGTGGACTTCAACTCCCAGAATTCCTCAGCCAGCATGAGGGAACTATGGCCTCTTCATGACTTGTGGACTTGAACTCCCAGAATTCCTCAGCCAGCATGAGGGAACTATGGCCTCTTCATGACTTGTGGACTTCAACTCCCAGAATTCCTCAGCCAGCATGGGGAAAACTATGGCCCTTTTATGACTTGTGGACTTCAACTCCCAGAATTCCTGAGCCAGCATGGGGAAAACTATGGCCCCTTCATGACTTGTGGACTTCAACTCCCAGAATTCCTGAGCCAGCATGGGGGAACTATGGCCCCTTCATGATTTGTGGACTTCAACTCCCAGAATTCCTGAGGCAGCATGGCTCAGCTTGGAAACCTCTCCCTTTTCCCTCAGCATGGCTGGCTCAGGAATTCTGGGAGTTGAAGTCCACGAGTCATAAAAGAGCCCAGGTTGCCTGCCCCTCCTCTAGTCCAAATTCTGCATTTATATCTCGGGTGAATTGGGCATCCTTTCAAAACCGAACGATCAATCCAGTTGACAGTTCTGCCCTATTTTCCTAATCCCAAACCACAGGCCAACTCAATTACTTCACTAATTCAACATTTCTTTTAAACAGGGGGTGCCATTCAGTTGATCAGGCTCTCCGCTGCCAACATAACCCTTTCAGAAATAGCCGTCTTTCAAATTTACAGGGTTTTTTTTTTTTTAAATCACTTTTGGCACAAATCTTTGGGGTTTTACAGTGGTTATGTTTTCTAGGCAAGGTATTCAGTGTCTCACTGGCTTCTGTCATTGAAATATAAATACTGGCAACACCCTTTCGCTTTCGCTTCCTGCAACGGGCTTTCTTTTAAAAAAAATAAATAAGATTAAGTCAGGTCAGAAAGGCCTGTCAAATTGCCGTTAACCCTTCCTCCCCAAACATTTCTGGATTTTTGTAGAAACAAACAAACAAACAAAAAATATACAGACTGGGGAGCCTTCAGCTTCCCCAGCGAGTGGGGCGTTTAAAAAACTAAAAAAGCAATAACTTCAAATATTTAAACTATGTCAGTGGAAAGGCAGAGCTGAGCCATTTTAAAAAGATTTCTTTAGGAAAAGAATGCCAGCCGATGCTACCCAAAAATTTCTCAGCAAAGAAAAAGGTATTTCATAAAGCTAGCCAAATATCTAAACCAGGGTTAAAAAAAGGAACAAAACAAAACTGAAATTATATAGATGATTCCTTTAATATGAATTATGATAAAGATGAATGAGTTAATGGAGATATATACCATATGTACCAGGGGTCTTCCAACTTGGCCCTTTGATGACTTGTGGACTTCAACTCCCAGAATTCCTCAGCCAGACACGCTGGCTGAGGAATTCTGGGAGTTGAAGTCCGCAAGTCATGAAGGGGCCATAGTTCCCCCATGCTGGCTCAGGAATTCTGGGAGTTGAAGTCCGCAAGTCATGAAGGGGCCATAGTTCCCCCATGCTGGCTCAGGAATTCTGGGAGTTGAAGTCCGCAAGTCATGAAGGGGCCATAGTTCCCCCATGCTGGCTCAGGAATTCTGGGAGTTGAAGTCCGCAAGTCATGAAGGGGCCATAGTTCTCCCATGCTGGCTGAGGAATTCTGGGAGTTGAAGTCCACGAGTCATGAAGGGGCCATAGTTCTCCCATGCTGGCTGAGGAATTCTGGGAGTTGAAGTCCCCAAGTCATGAAGGGGCCATAGTTCTCCCATGCTGGCTGAGGAATTCTGGGAGTTGAAGTCCACAAGTCATGAAGGGGCCAAGTTTGAAGACCCCTGATATATACCATATGTCAGAATCTGGCTGGGAAGGTCACAAATGCGAATCACGTATCCCTGGGACACTGCAACAGTCATAAATAAATGCTGGATTATCAAACGCCCACGTTTTCATAATGTGACTGTGGGGATACTGTGATGGTCATAAGTGTGAGGACTACTAATATAGTAATGTAGCTTTGGGTTCTGGGTTTAAAATGAAGAGGGTTTTTTTGTTATTGTTGTTTTGTTTTGTTTTGCTTCTTATATATAATATTTGAGTCTGGTTTAAAGTTAGTAAAATGTCTAAACTAGAAAAAAGTGTTCTCTCCGTTTAGGGTTAAAAAAAAACAAAACAAAACTGAAATTATATAGAGGATTCACTTAATATATATTATGATAAAGATTAATGAGTCAGTAGAGGTATATATTATTCTCCACAGCAAAGAGACGCAGAGATGGTCAAACTGGTTCAATCAGAATAGAGCTGGAAGGGACCTTGGAGGTCATCTAGTCCAACCCCCTGCTCAAGCAGGAGACCCTATGGCATTTGAGACAAGTGACTGTCCAGTCTCTTCTTTTATCCAAAGAAGAGAATATATCTAACTTTGCTTCTATTATGAAATTGCTTCCAAATTTTGTGCTGGCAATGAAAAAGAAAAAAAAATCTTGGTTTTTGTTTTTTGTTAATGAGACAGGTTTATTGTTACAAACTGGTGTAAAAGCAAAAAGTTGTGATTGTGATGTTATCTTCTCTTTCTTTTTCCCTCTTTACGCTATCATTTTTTTTCCTTTTCCCTTCCCCTTCCAGTTTTCTATTACTTTTTTTAAAATTTCTCTTCGCATTTTATATTTTCACAAGCCGATACAACAATTAAGGTATTATAAAAAAAAACCCCAAACACATTTCTTATTGTGGATGCAGATGCATTTGCTTTGGTGCTGGGAAACTTAAGGATTTTTAACACTTCAACGATCTAGAGAAATCACTAGGTGTGAAAACAGTTGTGCAGGAAGGAGGGGGGGGGTGAGAAAAAAAATCTGTCTGAATTTTGCCCCCCCCCTTGCAAAGTCAGCGGTGTATTTTGTGAAGTGTAAAGGCAAATGAATTACTTCTAATTTTATTCACCTGCCAAGCAGACCGTAAAATCTATTTTTTTTTTCTTCACCAGGGGCACGAAAAGAGTGATACTACTTTGCTCACTATAGAATTTAGGATCTTTACAGAGAGTAACTCTTACGTTCCAAAATCTTCATTTTATTATGTTCTCTACTACCACGTGCATTCCAAGCGTAACCTCTCAATGCACGCAGTCCTCGACTTACAGCAGTTCTTTCAGTGACCGTTCAAAGTTACAACGGCACGGAAAAAAAGGGACGTATGAATCTTTCTCACACTTATGACCGTTGCAGCATCCCCAGGGTCATGGGATCAACATTCGGGCACTTGGCAACTGTCTCATTTTTACGACCGTTGCCGTGTCCCCGGCGTCACGCGATCCCCTTTTGCGACCTTCTGACAAGCAGTCAATGGGGGAAGCCAGATTCATTTAACAACGTTGGCAATAGAAGTCGTAAAATGGAGCAAAACTCAATTAACGACGGTCTCACTTAGCAACAGCAAAAAATTTGGGCTCAACTGCGGTCGTATGTTGAGGACCACCTGTACGGACAATGACTCAATAAATACGATGTATGGAAACTTATTAAGTCAATTTCTAACGCTCTCCAAGGGACTGACATTGAACTGTTCAATCGTCCTCAATTAGCGACTGCCATTTAGCGACCATTCAAAGTTACGACGACAATGAAAAAATAATTGTATGACCAGTCCTCACACTTGACACTTTTGCAGGAAAGCAACAGAAAGCTAAAAGGAGACTGTAAAGAGCCGAGGTGGCGCAGCAGTTAGAGTGCAGTACTGCAGGCCACTTTAGCTGACTGTGTTCAGCAGGTCAGTGGTTCAAATCTCACCGGCTCAAGGTTAACTCAGCCTTCCATCCTTCCGGGGTAGGTAAAATGAGGACCCAGATTGTTGGGGGCAATGTAAATATATATATATACATTGTTTACTGGTGTACACCGCTTAGAGAGTGTTTGCACTTAAAGCGGTATATAAGTCTCATAAATAAATAAATAAACAAATAAATAAATAAATAAACAAACACAGTTGCGGTCCCACTTAGTGACCGCTTCGCTGAACTATGGACACTGTAGGAGGAATACCTGACGCGTGGGTTTAAGTCTAGCACGGGAAGCACCCACTTTTTTTTTTTTAAAGCGACTTTCCTGTAGGTAATCCTTGATTTACAACCATTTGTTTAAGACCGCTGACTTTATGACGGCACTGGAAAAAAAGTGACTTAGGACCGTTTTTCACGCTTAACGACCATCGCAGCATTCCCCCGTGGTCACGTGATCAAAATCTGGACCCTTTGCAACTAGCCCGTATTTATGACTCCTGCAAAGTCCCGGGATCGTGACATCACCTTTGGTAACTTTTCCCAGCTTGCTCCTGACCAAAGTCAATAGGGGAAGCCAGATCCACTTAACAACCGCATGTTTCACTTAACAACGGAAGCTGAAGGCCCCCTAGTTGCCCAGCCCTGCTCTGAGACGACGGCAAGCATTTCTGACCTTTTTAATAACAATATGGAGAGCAGCATTCTTTTGTAAAAACCAGGCACCAGCTAAGAAAGCCCTCACCAGTTTAACCTGGCGGGGCTTGGCTGAGCGTGCTGCAATTCTCCTGCGCCTGGGGCAGTGGTTCTCAACCTTTTTAATGCCGCGACCCCCAACCGGTCGTAAGTTGAGGACTACTCAACCAGTCATAAGTCGAGGACTACTCACCTGGTGCAGCACCGTTTGCAGAATGGGACTTTCGGCGGGCTCAGCAGGGCAGAGACAGCCTGGACAATTCCTATTGGCTTTTGAAAGCCAATAGAATTCGACTCTATTCAAGAGAGTCTCTTCTATTGGCTTTCAAAAGCCAATAGAATAAAAGGGAGTAGCACAGCTAAGGAAAAGGGGGAAAAAAATGGCGGACTGCGTTGTTTGGCGACCCCCCGTGAAATGGTCGTTCGACCCCAAATGGGGTCCCCACCCACAGGTTGAGAACCACTGGCCTGGGGGATCCATTTCTTCTGGCAAACGGTGCGTTGTGTGTGAGAATCCTACAGATAAACATCAGGACTGGCTCAAGAATTAACTCTACTTTGAAGGAAGTTCCAGACGTCTAATTATTTTCCCGCATGCCTGAGAAGGGAAGCGCACGGATCCTGTCTCCAGAGGTTCTGCTCACTGGCGCTGGGTTTCCTAAACATGTCCGTGCCATCTCAGTAGGTTAAGGAAACCCAAATTATCTTAATCAGAATGGAGCTGGAAGGGACCTTGGAGGTCTTCTAGTCCAACCCCCTGCTCAATCAGCAGATCCTGACCTATACCATTCCAGACAAATGGCTGTCCCGGTCTCTTCTTAAAACCGGTTCCAGTCATGGAGCACCCACAACATCTGGAGGCAAGTCTTTCAAGATAAGAGGATAACTGGAGTTGAAAGGGATCTTAGAGGCCTTCTAGTCCAACCCCATACTCAAGCAGGAGACCCTATATCATGCTAGACCAGTGGTTCTCAACCTGTCTAATGCCGCGACCCCAACCGGTCGTAAGTCGAGGACTACCCAACCGGTCGTAAGTCGAGGACTTTCCCTGCCTGGGAGCGCCGCGCATGCGTGGTGCCACCCCCTGAGCTGGCCGAGGCGTACCTGGCAAGTGGCAGAGACGGCGCAGGCCGACCACCGGCTGGGCCACCAGCTGGCCCAGCCCAAGGGAGGTAAGGCCCCCGCTGGGCCCCCCGCGCGCCAGCAACCCTCCCTGCGCCCGCCGGCCTCCCACCTCCCACCCCTGGCCCTCTTTTCCTTACATTTTTAGTAGTTGCTCAGCAGGGAGGGGTGGAAGCTTCCAGACAGCTCGCCTTCGCTGCAGACAACTTGCAGCCCCGTTTGCAGACTGGGGCTTTTGGCGGGCTCAGCAGGGCAGAGACAGCCTGGACAATTCCTATTGGCTTTTGAAAGCCAATAGAATTAGACTCTATTCAAGAGAGTCTCTTCTATTGGCTTTCAAAAGCCAATAGAATAAAAGGGAGTAGCACAGCTAAGGAAAAGGGGAAAAAAATGGCGGACTGCGTTGTTTGGTGACCCCCGTGAAATGGTCGTTCGACCCCAAATGGGGTCCCGACCCACAGGTTGAGAACCACTGTGCTAGACAAATGTTTTTCCAATCTCTTCTTAAAAACCTCCAATAATGGAGCACCCACAACTTCTGGAAGCTAATGGACCCACTGATCAATTGTCCTCACTGTCAGGAAGTTTCTCCTTAATTCCAGGTTGCTTCTCTCCTTGATTGGTTTCCATCCCTTGCTTCTCCTTCAGGCGCTTTGGGGAAGAGCTTGACTCCCTCTTCTTTGGGGCCGCCCCTTGATGGTGCTTTGTGGCTCTTCACACAAAGTCAGCCTTGTACTGTAAAAACGCACAGCTTTCTTCTCAGTGAGAACCACTTTGGCTGGTTCCTGCTTGCTAGCTACCAAAACCAGATGCATAGGTAGTCTTCGCCTTACGACCAAAATTCAGCCCCAAATCTCTGTTCCTAAGCAAGACTATCATTAAGGGACCGTCAATTTTTGAGGAGCATCGGCTGGAATTCTTTTTCCAAAGAAACCTTTTTTAAAGTGGCTCAACTGTGGCTTTCTGCTGACATAGTTTAAATAGTTTAAGTTATTGCTGTTTGTTTTTTTAAAGGTCCCACTCTGCGGAGCTGAAGGCTCCCCAGTCTGTATAATCATATGGGATTATCAATCATTTTAGAGCAGGGGTCTTCAAACTTGGCCCTTTGATGAAGACCCCTGCCTTAACAAATATGGCCAGTAAAGTCGTAAAAAAACGGATGGAAACTCATCACGGAGAGAAGCAACCTAGAACGAAAGAGAAACTTCCTGACAGTGAGAACAATTAACCAGTGGAACCACCTGCCTCCAGAAGTGGTGAATGCTCCAACACTGGAGGTTTTTAAGAAGAGACTGGACAGCCATTTGTCTGAAATGGTGTAGGGTTTCCTGCCTGAGCAGGGGTTGGACTAGATGACTCCAAGGTCCCTTCCAACTTTATTATTATTAGAATAGAATAGAATAGAATAGAATAGAATAGAATAGAATAGAATAGAATAGAATAGAATAAGAGTAGAGTAGAGTAGAGTAAAGAGAATATAGAATAGAATAGAATTAGAGTAGAGTAGAACAGAATATAGAATAGAATAGAATAGAATAGAATTAGAGTAGAGTAGAGTAGAGTAGAGTAGAGTAGAGTAGAGTAGAACAGAATATAGATTAGAATAGAATTAGAGTAGAGTAGAGTAGAACAGAATATAGATTAGAATAGAATTAGAGTAGAGTAGAATAGAGTAGAGTAGAACAGAATATAGAATAGAATAGAATAGAATAGAATAGAATAGAATAGAATAGAATATAGAAAATAGACTAGACTAGATTAGACTAGACTAAACTAGAATAGGAATAGAATAATAGAGCTGGACCTTGGAGGTCTTCTAGTCTAGCCCCCTGCTCATTTAATAATAGAGTAGAATAGAATAGGACAGAATAGAATCACAGAAGAGAATAGAATTACAGAACAGAACAGAATAGAATTCCTCACGCTGGTTGAGGAATTCTGGGAGTTGAAGTCCACACGTCATCAAAGGGCCAGGTCTGAAGACCCCCGCCTTAACAAACATGGCCAGTAAAGTCGTAAAAATGGGGGAGAATTCACTTAACCAATTTCACACTCAGCAAACATACATTCCATGGCCGTAAGCCGAGGACTCCCTGGATATCCGTCGATAAAAGCCGGGTTCGAGTTTGGAGAGGGTTAAACCCGAACGGCGAACGTTTTCCGGAGCGACGGGTTTTCTAATATTTTAACCGAGCGCGAAAGATGGAGAAGGAAGGCAGCACAATGTCTGCTTCGTTCATCCTGGCCCAGGTGGCATGTTGGCACCCTGTGCCCTGCCCACCATACTACTGAAGCCCATTATGCAAATAATTACTCGTCCCAAGAATGCGGAAAAATAGTCGCAAGCGGAAAAAACAAACCGGAGGGGGGGGGTTTCCTCCCGCCTCCACCGGTTTTCTGAAGGCAAAGAAAGAGCCCAGTGTTGAGGGAGCATATGGGTGTTCAACCATAAGAAAGGCTGAGCGCCAAAGAATGGAGGCCTTTGAACTCTGGTGCTGGAGAAGACTCCTGAGAGTCCCCTGGACTGCAAGGCGTTCAAACCGGTCACTCCTAGAAGAGATCAACCCCAACTGCTCTTTAGAAGGCCAGATCCTGAAGTGGAAACTCAAATACTTTGGCCACCAAATGAGAAGGAAGGACTCACTGGAAAAGAGCCTGATGCTGGGGAAAGATGGAGGGCAATAGAAGAAGGGGATGACAGAGAATGAGGTGGCTGGATGGAGTCCCTGAAGCAGTAGGTGTGAACTTAAATGGACTCCAGAAGATGGTAGAGGACAGGAAGACCTGGAGGAACGTTGTCCATGGGGTCGCGATGGGTCGGACACGACTTTGCAATTAACAACAACAACAAAATGGGTGTTCAAAAGGGGGGGGAAGAAACTCAATTACGTATCGCTGGAGTGGCAATGCGGAAGACGGTGCTTGTGGCAAGCGGCGTATTTTAGGGTCTCTTTCGTAAAAGTCCAGAAGTTTTTAGAGCTTGTTCTGAGCTGATCTGCTTGTTTGTTTGGGTTTGGGTTTTACTCGTTTATTCAGTAAAGGAGAATTTTTTCTCAAGACGACGCTGCAGGGCATCGCACGCCAAAACAACCAGACACAACCCCCCCCCCCCCGCCCCCAGGCCATCACACTGCCAAACAACAAATTCCCACAACACAGTCTTGTGCCCCTGGGATGTCAAGCTGTGTAGTAGGGCTGTGTTTGCCGTTATCCTTCTCAGCGTTCCTAATAGTTTTTCCTTTAGCATCGTCATGACTGTAACTTTGTGGTTTGTGTGTTATGATTTACGTAGATCCCTTTTATTTGGTATCTTATGACTATCTCTGAGTGTTGCATCTTACGATTTATAATGATTTTATTTTATTATTAGGATCGTGATTTTTCGCTTGTGGCTCTATGAGTTCATGGTGACCTAACCCTAAGTGGAATTTTCCTCCCATGGGATTTTCCCATGTATTTTACCAGGAAATGTAGATAGGGCAGCCTAGAAAAGTCAGTGCCCCCCTAACCATACCCAAGCACTCTGAATGTGTTGGAGATGTCCATTTTGCTCTATGAGCTCATGGTGACCTAACCCTAACCCTAAGTGGAATTTTCCTCCAATGGGATTTTCCCATGTATTTTACCAGGAAACATAGGTAGGGCAGCCTAGAAAAGTCAGTGCCCTCCTAACCATACCCAAGCACTTTGAATGTGTTGGCGATGTCCATTTTGCTCTCTGAGTTCATAGTGACGTAAACCTAATCCTAAGTCCTTGGTGGCGAACCTGTGGCACGCAGAGCCCTCTCTGTGGGCAAGTGCGCCGTCGCCCCAGTCCTAGGCCTTCAGAATAGAATAGAACAGAACAGAATAGAGAATAGAATAGAATGCAGAATAGAAAAGAAGTAGAGTAGAGTAGAGTAGAGTAGAATTCTTCATTGGCCAAGTGTGACTGGACACACACAGAATTTGTCTCCGGCACAGAGGTTCTCGGTGTACATACAAGCCACAAGCGAAAAATCACGATCCTAATAATAAAATAAAATCATTATAAATCATAAGATGCAACACTCAGGGATGGTCATAAGATACTTAAAGCAACTATTGTCCTCAAATGTATAAGGAAGAAAATGAACCACCGACGGGCAAAAAAAAAAAAAGAACTTTGTCCGATAGAAATAAACTTTCTCTGAGATCCTTGCTATGAAGACTGAAGGACAAAAGGCACTTGGGAGAAAATATTTATTTATTTATTTATTTATTTAGGGCACCACCTGATTCTAACCCAGTGGTTCTCAACCTTTTTAATGCCGCGACCCCCAACTGGTCGTAAGTCGAAGACTACTCAACTGGTTCTAAGTCGAGGACTACTCAACGGGTGCAGCACCGTTTGCAGAATGGGACTTTTGGCGGGCTCAGCAGGGCAGAGACAGCCTGGACAATTCCTATTGGCTTTTGAAAGCCAATAGAATTAGACTCTATTCAAGAGAGTCTATTCTATTGGCTTTCAAAAGCCAGTGGAATAAAAGGGAGTAGCACAGCTAGGGAAAAGGGGGGAAAAAATGGCGGACTACGTTGTTTGGCGACCCCCGTGAAATGGTCGTTCGACCCCAAATGGGGTCCCGACCCACAGGTTGAGAACCACTGTTCTAACCAACTCTGGGCAGTTCACAACCACAACAGAACGACATTGAAAGAAAAAAAAAAGAACATTTAAAAAAAAATTAATCCAAACAATTACAATTCAACGTAAATTTACCATTTAGCCATAAACCAATCCGAGGATGGCCATCCACGCATGCAGCAAAAAAAGCAAAATAGGAAATGATCTTTCAGGCCAGCCTTGACAGGAAGAGATGGGAAATTTGGGAATGAATTTCCTTTTATTTCCCCCCCCCCCCCAGTCCAGAGTTTGTACAGGAGTCCTAACAAAAATGGCCCAGGGCAATTTGGAAACCGGACGCTGTCTCATCTCCTTGAATGATGTGTCAAGAATAGAAAAACGTCTGCCCGCAAAAGCTATTTTAAGAAAACCTCCCCCCCCCCACGACTACCTCATTCTGTATTACTCAAGAGTTACAAAGCAGGAGTATCTATCCAAGGGAAGTAAAATCCCTGAAAGCCAGTTTTAACTCAATTCTTTTTTTTTTTTTTTTGGTGAGGAGGAAAAATGCTATTTGTTTTTGAAGTCTTGGGAAATACATTTCAAAGTTTTACGAACTAAAGACTTTGTTATATTCACTTAAATGTGAGCCAGCCGTATGCTGCAGCTGCCAAAAAAGCCACACAGTCCTGGGCTGCATTAACAGAGGGTCAGAATCAAGATCACGTGAAGGGTTAATACCACTTTACAAGGCCTTGGTGAGGCCACACTTGGAATACTGCATCCAGTTTTGGTCACCACGATGTAAAAAAGATGTTGAGACTCTATAGGTTCTCCTGCTAGAAGACCTCCAAGGTTCTGTTCTGTTCTGTTCTGTTCTATTCTATTCTCTATTTTATTCCATTCTATTCCATTCCATTCCATTCCATTTCTATTCTACTCTACTCTGTTCTGTTCTTATTTCTACTCTAGTCTGTTCTGTTCTTTTCTGTAATTCTACTCTATTCTATTATTCTATTCTATTTTTATTTCTACACTACTGTACTCTACTCTTATTCCTATTCCACTCCACTCCACTCCACTCTATTCCTAATTCTATTCTATTCTATTTTTATTTCTACCCTACCCTACTCTACTCCACTCTATTCTTATTTCTACTCCACTCCATTCCATTCTATTCCATATTTTCTATTCTATTCTATTCTATTCCATATTTTCTATTCTATTCTATTCTATTCTATTCCATATTTTCTATTCTATTCCATATTTTCTATTCTATTCTATTCTCTTCTCTTCTATTCTATTCTATTCTATATTCTATTCTATTCTATTCCATTCCATATTTTCTATTCTTTTCCATATTTTCTATTCTATTCTATTCTATTCTATTCTATTCTATTCTATTCTATTCTATTCTATTCTATTCTATTCTATTCTATTCCATTCCATATTTTCTATTCTATTCCATATTTTCTATTCTATTCCATTCCATATTTTTTATTCTATTCTATTCCATATGTTCTATTCTATTCTATTCTATTCTATTCTATTCCATTCCATATTTTCTATTCTATTCCATATTTTCTATTCTATTCTATTCCATATTTTTTATTCTATTCTATTCCATATGTTCTGTTCTATTCTATTCTATTCTATTCCATATTTTCTATTCTATTCTATTCCATATTTTTTATTCTATTCTATTCCATATATTCTGTTCTATTCTGTTCTGTTCTATTCTATTCTATTCTATTCTATTCTATTCTATTCTATTCTATTCTATTCTATTCCATATTTTCTATTCTATTCTATTCTATTCTATTCTATTCTATTCTATTCTATTCTATTCTATTCTATTCTATTCTATTCCATATTTTCTATTCTATTCTATTCTATTCTATTCTATTCTATTCTATTCTATTCTATTCTATTCTATTCTATTCTATTCTAAGGTTGCCTAGAGAGCTGCTTTTAGTGCTGACCTTTAAATGTTAATATCTAAACTGCCCATTTTCTTGGCCTGAAATCAATACTGGGGTTTGCTGTCCACTTTTCACCGTCTTGAAGTTTTGCAAGCAAATCAAAATCCACAGGACAATCTATCAAAGGGCCTTACTGAGACATCAATTTTTTTGCAGGAAAATCTATCTATCCCCGGCCGTGGGCTCAGCTGGGGTATTTTTAGGTCATCTTCGGCTCACAATCATTCATTTAGTGGCTGTTCGAAGATATAACAGCACGGGGAAAAAAGTGAGTTATCACTGTTTTTCACTTTTATGAACAGGGCGGCATCACATGGCCAAAATTAAGATGCTTGGCAACTTGCCTCGTATTTATGACGGTCGCAGTGTCCCGGGGTCGTGTGATCCCCTTGGGCGACCTTCAGACAAGCAAAGTCCATGGGGGGAATGCCAGAATCACTTAAATGACCTTAATAAACGTAATAATTCACTAGCCATGGATACAATACCAGCTGATTAGAAAGTCATAACTAGGTAAACAAAATAAAATAAATCAGAAATGGAAAGAGCCAATTCTCTATGCAGCCTTGTATCGGGGGGGGGGGGGGGGGGAGAGTGGTGAGCTCACCAAGAGAGAAGCAACTTGGAGTTAAGGAGAAACTTCCTAACAAGGAGGACAATTAACCAGTGGAACTGCTTGCCTCCAGAAATCGTGGACGCTCCATCACTGGAGGTTTTTAAGAGGAGATTGGTCAGCCATTTGTCTGAGATGCTATAGGTTCTCCTGCTTGAGCAGGGGGCTGGACTAGATGACCTCCAAGGTTCTATTCTACTCTACTCTACTCTATTCTGTAATTCTATTCTGATTCTAATTCTAATTCTTAGAAGACAAATTCAACAAGCCGAAAAAGGGAAGTCTTGTTACTCAGCGGAATAACTACGATAAATAGGTAGGAACATAGGTAGACAGAGAGATACAGACAGACAGACAGATAGTAAAAGGATGAGAGAGAGAGAGAGAAATGGATGGATTCTGAATGAAGAGCTGGATAATAGATGGATATGGATAAATATGGATAGAAACACACACACACACACACACAGAGAGAGAGAGAGAGAGAGAGAGAGAGAAAGAGAGAAGATGGATGGATATTGATAGAGAGCTGGAGGATGGATCTATCTAATCTGTCTGTCTGTCTGTCTGTCTATCTTTGTATCTGTGTGTGTGTGTGTGTGTCTGTTTGTCAGTCTGACTTTATATTTATCCATTCGTCTGTCTGTCTCTCTCTCTCTCTACCTACCTACCTACCTATCTGTATCTATCTATCTATCTATCTATCTATCTATCTATCTATCTATCTATCTATCTATCTATCTATCTATCTATCTGTCTATCTATCGTATGGCACATTCACATATTATTTCAGTAAAAAGCAACACAGGGTAAAATACAGAATACAGAGAATAAAATCAGATGGACGGATAGACACACACAACAGGTAAAAAATTCCCAAGAAACTGAT
Organism: Crotalus adamanteus; assembly: GCA_039797435.1. Lineage (NCBI taxonomy): Eukaryota > Metazoa > Chordata > Lepidosauria > Squamata > Viperidae > Crotalus > Crotalus adamanteus. The sequence goes on from CM077921.1 coordinate 124,066,586, forward strand.
TCCATTTGGATATCATTTTTCCTCTCCATCTAATTTCTACTTCTCAGCTAATCTACGGAAAAAGAAAAAAAACACCCTGAGGATATTGAATTGGTTGGAGCTACAGACAATCTGTCACTTACTGGTAGGAAGCCTGTCGTTGTCACAAAAGAACCCTGCACAGATTTGTGATCAAGCTTTTTTAAAAAATTTGAAAGATGGCTGCATATTTTGGGCTTGTTTCAGCTCTTGTGAACATAAGCTCCAAAAGGCAAAACTTTTTTTTTTTTTTAATATAACTGAAAAGAGAGGAGAAAAACTGAGGAACAGCTTGACTATCGGGACAAAGCTGAGAAGAATGAATTTATTTTTTATTTATTAATTGTATTTGATACCCACTTCACCACAACGGTGTGGCTCTAAAACTACATCCCCGAACGTGCAAAAACAGAAATATTAAGCAATGTGACAATGTGGATTAGAATATCTCATTATTTACTGAAACAAGTCATTTGAGGAACTAGGTTTAAGAGTATGGATTCTACACCTTTTTGATATGTTTAGCAAATTTCTGGGGGACTTTAAAATTATATCCTGTACAGAATCCACCCAATATTCACATGTGACTTTTGGTCTTCATAGCAAGTCTGTATGAACATTTTTAGGTACAATCATAGGGCTGGATGGGACCTTGGGAGATCTTCTAGACCAGCGGTTCTCAACCTGTGGGTCGGGACCCCATTTGGGGTCGAACGACCATTTCATGGGGGTCGCCAAACAACGCAGTCCGCCATTTTTCCCCCTTTTCCTTAGCTGTGCTACTCCCTCTTATTCTATTGGCTTTCGAAAGCCAATAGAATAGACTCTCTTGAATAGAGTCAAATTCTATTGGCTTTCAAAAGCCCATAGGAATTGTCCAGGCTATCTCTGCCCTGCTGAGCCCACCAAAAGTCCCAGTCTGCAAACGGGGCTGCAAGGCGAACTTTCTGGAAAGCTTCCACCCCTCCCTGCTGAGCAACTACTAAAAGTAAGTAAAAGAGGGCCAGGGGTGGGAGGCCGGCGGGCGCAGGGAGGGTTGCTGGCGCATGTGGGGCCCGGCGGGTGCCTTACCTCCCTTGGGCTGGGCCAGCTGGTGGCCCAGCCAGTGGTCAGCCTGCGCTGTCGCTGCCGCTTGCCAGCTACGCCTCGGCCGGTGCAGGGGGCGGCACCACGCATGCGCGGCGCTCCCGGGTCGAGGCGATTACTGGGCGACGGCCCGCGTGCAGCCGCAGGAGAGGAGGCGGAGCGTGCGCACCTCCACCTGCCCCGCCTGCAGGGAAATACAGGTAGTCCTCGACTTACGACCACATGGTTGGGGTCGCGGCATTGGGAAGGTTGAGCACCACTGTTCTAGTCCAACCCCCTGCCCCAAGCAGGACTCTTATTACAGGTAGTCCTTAAGTTACAACAGTTCATTTAGTGACTTGTTCGAAGTTACAACGACACCGAAGAAAAGGACTTGTGATTCTTTTTCACACTTACAACTGTTGCAGCATCCTGTGATCACATGATCAAAATAACGTAAGCTGATAAGAAAAAAAAAGGTCACATACGGACGCTACTATCGTTGGTACAAGTGTGGAAGAAAAGGCTTATATTTAATCATTTATACACTGAAAATATCAAAAATTGTATTTGTTTAAGGTTGAAGGAGAATACTATTGGGAGAAGAGGCAATCAAAGCAATACACCATTAATCAATATACCAATTATGGAAGTGTAAAAATTAATTATTATTGACTGTTCATTAACTATTACTGATTGTGTGTTTTTTCCAAAAATGTATGAACCAAAACAACATGCTGTACACCAAGCACTAAGCACTGTTTCTCCCCATGGTCACATGATCAAAATGCAGGTGCTTAGGAACTGATTCGTATTTTTTTTAATCGTTTCATTCATTTATAATATAAAATATGAAAATACAAAAGCAAATAGTAAGGGGAGGGAGAGAAACAAAAGTCTTCAACAGATTGCGGGGGTCTTCCAGCTTGGCCCTTTTATGATTTGTGGACTTCAGCTCCCAGAATTCCTCAGCCAGCATGGGGGAACTATGGCCCCTTCATGACTCGTGGACTTCAACTCCCAGAATTCCTGAGCAGCATGAAGGAACTAAGGGCCCTTCATCACTTGTGGACTTCAACTCCCAGAATTCCTCAGCCAGCATGGGGGAACTATGGCCCCTTCATGACTGGTGGACTTCAACTCCCAGAATTCCTCAGCCAGCATGGGGGAACTATGGCCCCTTCATGACTCGTGGACTTCAACTCCCGGAATTCCTGAGCCAGCATGAGGGAAACTTTGGCCCCTTCATGACTCATGGACTTCAACTCCCAGAATTCCTGAGCCAACACGGGGGAACAATGCCCCTTCATGACTTGTGGACTTCAACTCCCAGAATTCCTGAACCAGCATGGGGGAACTATGGCCCCTTCATGACTCGTGGACTTCAACTCCCAGAATTCCTCAGCCAGCATGGGGGAACTATGGCTTCTTCATGACTAGTGGACTTCAACTCCCAGAATTCCTCAGCCAGCCATGCTAAGGGAAAAGGGAGAGGTTTCCAAGCTGAGCCATGCTGCCTCAGGAATTCAGGGAGTTGAAGTCGCCCAGTCATGAAGGGGCCATAGTTCCCCCATGCTGGCTCGGGAATTCTGGGATTTGAAGTCCACGAGTCATGAAGGGGCCATAGTTCCCCCATGCTGGCTCAGGAATTCTGGGAATTGAAGTCCCCCAATCATGAAGGGGCCATAGTTCCCCCATGCTGGCTCGGGAATTCTGGGATTTGAAGTCCACGAGTCATGAAGGGGCCAAGTTGGAAGACCCCTGCAGTAAGATATGACATTAAGATCAAATCTCAACTTTTTACATTTCTATAGTAGTATGCAACTGACTCATATTTACGACGGCTGCAGTATCCCCGGGGTCACACAATCCCCTTTTGCGACCTTCTGACAAGCATAGTCAACGGACAAGATTCACTTAACAACCGTGTTATTAACTTAACAACTGCAGTGATTTGTTTAACAACGGTGGCAAGCAAGATAGCAAAAATGGGGGCAAAACTGTCTCGCTTAGCCCCAGAAATTTCGAGTTCCAATGTGGTCGTAAACCGAGGACTCTCTCTACTCCTACTTCCCCACTGATACTAACCCTCTATGGATGCAGCCTACAATTGTTGTTGTCTTTTTGTGATTTGGGGGGGGGGGAACTTCCAAGTCCAGGGCAAGCTTAAACAGCACGGCACACAGACTCTCTTGCCAACCTGATCCCAGAACGACAAAAAAATACGTATCTCACAGCAGGCAGCACCGCACAAAATTTGGGATTCTCCCCATTTGCGGACACACACACACACACACACACACACACACCTCTTTTTAGCCAGAGTGATGCTTCTGGGCTGGTGTCCAATCTGATATTTAATTAAAGTCTACCCCGTTCAATTCCCGCCCGGTAACGAGGTTACCATTTCCAAGAGCCATTAAGCAAATTTCATTTAGGCGGCTGGCTGGCATGGCTTCCACGGAGTGGTTGTTTTTGAATGGAGAGAGCAGATTCAGCTGAAGGCCACAGAGATAATCTCTCTGGATCTCAGCGAGATGTCAAGGCGGCTTTGATGGATGGACAGAGCTGGGAAGTTTATTGTTCCCTGCTTGAGGCGGGACCGACTCTGCTACAGGAGGGAAAAAGCTTTTCCTGAAGAACCACTACTCCAGATTTACGTTTGCAGGACATGCATTCAAACACCTCCTGTTCTCCATCAAACGACAGGTAACGTTACATGTATTAATGTGCTGCAGCTGATGAAAAAGCCAACCCAGTGCTAGGCTTCATTAACAGAGGGATAGAATCAAGATTACGTGAAATGTTAATACCACTTTACAAGGCCTTGGTAAGGCCACACTTGGAATACGGCATCCAGTTTTGGTCACCACGATGTAAAAAAGATGTTGAGACTCTAGAACAGTGGTTCTCAACCTGTGGGTCGGGACCGCATTTGGGGTCGAACGACCATTTCACGGGGGTCGCCAAACAATGCAGTCTGCCATTTTTTTCCCCTTTTCCTTAGCTGTGCTACTCCCTTTTATTCTATTGGCTTTTGAAAGCCAATAGAATAGTCTCTCTTGAATAGAGTCTAATTCTATTGGCTTTCAAAAGCCAATAGGAATTGTCCAGGCTGTCTCTGCCCTGCTGAGCCTGCCAAAAGTCCCATTCTGCAAATGGTGCTGCACCAGTTGAGTAGTCCTCGACTTACGACCGGTTGAGTAGTCCTCGACTTACAACCGGTTGGGGGGTCACGGCATTAAAAAGGTTGAGAACCACTGCTCTAGAAAGAGAGCAGAGAAGAGCAACAAAGATGATTAGGGGACTGGAGGCTAAAACATATGAGGAACGGTTGCTGGAATTGGGTAGGTCTAGTTTAATGAAGAGAAGGACGAGGGGTGACAGGATAGCAGTCTTCCAATCTTTAAAGGGCTGCCCCAAAGAAGAGGAAGTCAAGCTATTATCCAAAGGACCTGAAGGCAGGACAAGAAAGAAAGGATGGAAACGAATCAAGGAGAGAAGCAACCTGGAACTGTGCTGAAATGGACAGGCTTCTGTTGAGAATCAAAGAATGAAAAGATCCAGAATACTTTCAAACATGGAACTTATTTTATCAATGGCTGGAAAAACAAGACAGAGACTAAGAAGTCAACTTTGATTACTAAGCAAAAAATCAACCCAGACAACACTAGATGACCTCCAAGATTGCTTCCAGCATGGTTGTCTCAGGAATTCTGGGAGTTGAAGTCCGCAAGCCATAAAAGAGGCAAAGTTGCCTAGCCCTGGGTTAGGAGGAACCTTAATAATTTAATTAGAGCCTTAATACTTATCATTAAAATCAAAATTAAAACACCAAAAAAAAAACCCAAGAAGAGACACCCTACAGCTCTAACAAAGCAACAGCCTGAAAAGAATCAGCAGCAAGGAAACATTGCAGCAATATTATGGGATGGGAACATAGTCTAGGCCAAATCACTCAGCTGAAATTCACCTCAAGACAACAATCTGGTTTTCGCAAAAGGGACAAATATGCAATCCTCACACTTATGACGGTTGCAGCATCCCCACGGTCACATGATTGAAATTTGGTTGCTTGGCAACCGGCCTGTGTTTACGACAGTTGCAGCATCCCGGGGTCACACAACCCGCCATTTGTGACCATCCCAGTCGGCACCTGACATGCAAAGTCAATGGAGGAAGCTGGATGCGCTTAATGACCGTGTGTTTCACTGAACAACTGCAGCGATTCGTTTAACAACTGTGGCAAAAAGATTGTAAAAGCCAGCATGATTCATTAACAACAACCTCGCTTAGCAAAAGAAATTCTGGCCCTGTTAGTGATTGTAAGTCGAGGACAACCTGTGCTAATGAAAAAAATGATGAAAACCTCTAAACCAGGGGTTTTCAAAATTGGCCCTTTTATGACTTGTGGACTTCAACACGCTGGCTGAGGAATTCTGGGAGTTGAAGTCCACAAATCATGAAGGAGGCAAAGTTTTCCCCTTGCTGGCTGAGGAATTCTGGGAGTTGAAGTCCACAAATCATGAAGGAGGCAAAGTTTCCCCCTTGCTGGCTGAGGAATTCTGGGAGTTGAAGTCCACAAATCATGAAGGAGGCAAAGTTTCCCCCTTGCTGGCTGAGGAATTCTGGGAGTTGAAGTTCACGAGTCATGAAGGGGCCAAGTTTGAAGACCCCTGCTCTAAAATTATCGATAATCTTTTTTTCTTTTCAGGCTACATTATCAGTGGAGGACGTGTGTTCCAGCAGATATTCAAAACGTTTACAAAAGTTTAAATTTTTTTTCTTCTGTTTGCTAAGGACCCTGAAACGAAAGTAAGTAGGGATCCTAAAACCACAGCAGCTAGACCTGTATCTGCAGCTGTGAATTTTGCTTTCTTTTTCATAGCAAGTTAAGTAGTAAGGAAAGCTCTTCATTTAGAACAGAAGAGAATAACAGAGTTGGGAGGAGGAGGAGAAGAAGAAGAAGGAGAAGGAGGAGGAGGAGGGAAGGGAAGGGAAGGAAAGAAAGAAAAGAGGAGGCAGAGGAGAAAGAAGGAGAGGAGGAGGAGAAGAAGAAGGAGGAGGAGGAGAAGGAGGAGGGAAGGGAAGGGAAGGGAAGGGAAGGAAGGAAGGAAGGAAGGAAGGAAGGAAGGAAGGAAGGAAGGAAGGAAGGAAGGAAGGAGGGAAAAGAGGCAGAGGGGAAAGGAGAGGAGGAGGAGGAGGAGAAGGAGGGAAGGGAAGGGAAGGAAGGAAGGAAGGAAGGAAGGAAAAGAGGCAGAGGGGAAAGAAGGAGAGGAGGAGGAGAAGAAGGAGGAGGAGGAGAAGAAGAAGGAGAAGGAGAAGGAGGAGGGAAGGGAAGGAAGGAAGGAGGGAAAAGAGGCAGAGGGGAAAGAAGGAGAGGAGGAGGAGAAGAAGGAGGGGGAGGAGAAGAAGAAGGAGAAGGAGGAGGGAAGGGAAGGAAGGAAGGAAAGAAAAGAGGAGGCAGAGGAGAAAGAAGGAGAGGAGGAGGAGAAGGAGGAGGGAAGGGAAGGGAAGGGAAGGGAAGGGAAGGAAGGAAGGAAGGAAGGAAGGAAGGAAGGAAGGAAGGAAGGAAGGAAGGAAGGAAGGAAGGAAGGAAGGAAAAGAGGCAGAGGGGAAAGAAGGAGAGGAGGAGGAGAAGAAGAAGGAGGAGGAGGAGAAGGAGGAGGGGAAAGAAAGAGGAGGAGGAGGAGCAGTAATAAATAATAAAATGACAACATTTCTAATTTCTGGCAATTTGGGGCAATTTGCAACCAAAAACCATCTTTAGAACTGCCTAAAGCCAGAAGTTGGGTTAATTTTGCCCCTAACCACCATCTCTTTACTGCTCCAGGGTTTGTCAATAGCAGCCTAAGAAACATTATCAGCTCCTCAAACAACAATTTATAAGGAGTTTAACCAGCTGGTCTGACTCACAGAATTCTACCTTCAGGGGAATTGATTGTTATCCACCCGATAATCAGCAGTTCTTCCAAATTAGGGTATTTTGTAGTCACTCCCGATGCTAATTAAGCATAACAGTCCACCACCTTGTCCACAACACACATTTTTTTTTTTTTACATAATTGTTCTGCTTAAATGCGCCCTGTGGCCAGGAAACAAGAGGCCTCTGTCCTAAAAAATTATCTTTTATCAACACAATAAATTAAGCAAGGGTGACCGGTGGTTCTAAGGGCTGCGCATGAAGTTCAACTGCAGGCAGGCTTGTGCCCAAAATTTCCGCTGCAAAGTGAAAACGGGGGTTCACTGAATTTCGCCCCGTTTTACAACCTTCCTTGCCACAGTCGTTCAGCGAATCGCCGCCTTGGTTAAGGAGTGAGTAAAATGGCTGTGAAGCGAATCTGGCTTCCCCACTGACTTTGTCTGCTGGAAGGTCACCAAAAGGGGATCGCGCGACTCCCGGGACGCTTGGCCCCCGTCGTAAAATGGGAGTCAGTGGCCAACTTCTGATCACGGGACCGTGGGAACGCTGCAAAGGGCGGTCGCTGTGAAAAATGATCACAAGTTGCTTTTTTTTCTGGCGCCGCTGCAACTTCAATTGGTCACTAAATGGACTGGGCCGCCTGTATATCCGCAGCGATTACGCAAATCGCAGGAAACTCTTAGAAAACAGGATTTATTTAGGACTTATTCTACTTTGTATGCTCATGCGCCGATGGTTAGAATTCTTCAAAACCGGAGGTGTTCCGCGGGGGGCTTAGTTGCGGGATTCTACTGTGCCATCTGAGAACACATCATTCAGATCTTTACAAAAAGGATTTAAAAAAAAAACAAAAAACAAGAAGCTGCAGAGAGTAATTCTTTCCTAAAGACGGAAGGACTGTTTTCCACTTTGCAAAACTTCAGTTGTGTTAAGGTGGCGCAGGAGTTAGGGTGCAGTACTGCAGGCCACTTTAGCTGACTGTGTTCAGCAGGTCAGCGGTTCAAATCTCACCGGCTCAAGGTTGACTCAGCCTTCCATCCTTCCGGGGTAGGTAAAATGAGGACCCAGATTGTTGGGGGCAATGTAAAATATATATATACATTGCTTACTGGTGTACACCGCTTAGAGAGTGCTCGCATGTAAAGCGGTATATAAGTCTCATAAATAAATAAAATAAATAAATAAACAAACATCGCAATGGAGCAAATCCCTTCCGACTTCTCCCTTGCAGCTGGCAAGGAGCTTGCTGCCCTCTGAGCTGGATGGTTTCCTTGCAGGCATTTCGTGACCCAACTAGGTAGCTTCATCAGAAGGGAGTGGGGATGGAGGAGGAGGAAGGAGGAGGATTGTGGACTTCAACTCCCAGAATTCCTGAGCCAGCATGGGGGAACTGTGGCCCCTTCATGACTCGGGGACTTCAACTCCCAGAATTCCTGAGCCAGCATGGGGAAACTATGGCTCCTTCATGACTCGTGGACTTCAACTCCCAGAATTCCTGAGCCAGCATGGGGGAACTATGGCCCCTTCATGACTCGTGGACTTCAACTCCCAGAATTCCTGAGCCAGCATGGGGAAAACTATGGCCCCTTCATGATTCGGGGACTTCAACTCCCAGAATTCCTCAGCCAGGCATGCTGACTCAGGAATTCTGGGAGTTGAAGTCCACAAGTCATAAAGTAGCCAAGATTGGACACCTCTGTCCTCTAGCAAATACTTGTCGGGGTTAGCGGTGCTGCCTGGGCATCTGGGCCAGGGCTGGGCTTCGCAAGCTCTCTTGGCCAGCCTCACATTTCCATCCTTTCCCCTCTTCCTTTCGCTGGGAGGTTTGTGGGCAGAGCCGGTGGACAGAAGGCCTTTCATCGGCCTGGAGCGGAACAAGCCGGCCCCTGTACATCCAGGGCCTGACAGATCGAATCATAGTTTACACAGATTGCATGGAAACTTTCCTTTCCTTTCCCTGTCCTGTCCTTTCCCTTTTTTTCTCCCCTTCTTTCCTTTCCTTTCTCCTTCCCCTTTTCCTTTTCTCCTTTCCTTTCTCCTTCTCCTTCTCTTTTCCCTTTTTCTTTTTTTCTTTCCTTCCCCCATCCCTTCCCTTTTCCTCTTTCTCTTTCCTTTCCCTTCCCTTCTTTCCCCCGTCCCTTCCCTTTTTATTTCCTTTTTCCCTTCCCCTTTCCTTTCTCTTCCCTTCCCCCTTTCCCCCCACTCTGGATACATTAGGCATGAAAGCCAGATGGGTGACTTTCAGCCAATCACCAGGAGACGGTGAGTTCTAGTCCTGCCTTAGGTTTCAAAGCCAGCTGGTGGACTTTGGGCCAATCACCAGGAGACGGTGAGTTCTAGTTCCGCCTTAGGCGTGAAAGCCTGCTGGGTGACTTTGGGCCAATCACCAGGAGACGGTGAGTTCTAGTCCCACCTTGGGCATAAAAGCCAGCTGGGTGACTTTGGGCCAATCACCAGGAGATGGTGAGTTCTAGTCCCGCCTTAGGTGTCAAAGCCAGCTGGGTGACTTTGGGCCAATCACCAGGAGACGGTGAGTTCTAGTCCCGCCTTAGGTGTCAAAGCCAGCTGGGTGACTTTGGGCCAATCATCAGGAGATGGTGAATTCTAGTCCCGCCTTAGGCATAAAAGCCAGCTGGGTGACTTTGGGCCAATCACCAGGAGATGGTGAGTTCTAGTCCCGCCTTAGGCGTGAAAGCCTGCTGCGTGACTTTGGGCCAATCACCAGGAGACAGTGAGTTCTATTCCCACCTTGGGCATACAAACCAGATGGGTGACTTTGGGCTAATCACCAGGAGATTGTGAGTTCTAGTCCCGCCTTGGGCATGGAAGCTGGCTGGATTACCTTGGGCCAGTCATCCTCTCTCGGTCCAATCCACCTCACATTTTGTTGTTATGGGGAAAATAGAAGGCGGAAAGAGTAGTGGGTACGCTCACGACCTTGAGTTATTTATCAAAGTCATAAAGGCGGAATTAAAATAAATCAATAGCCTGACCTAAGAACATTTCTTTGCTAAAAATGGCGTGACCCAACCTACTAAGGCTTCCAACTGGCCGTAAAGGGACATTACTACAGATTGCTGTGGTCCCAATACCAACAGCTTAAAATAATCCAGAACTATCCCTGGAGCTGGGGGGGGGGGGGAGAGAGAGAAATCCATATGGTTTCCTTTCTTCTCGTCATCACGGAATAACTAAAACAGGGATCTCCAAACTGGGCAACTTTGAAGACTTGGGGACTTCAACTCCCAGAATTCCTCAGGCGCTCAGCCAAGTTTTATTCCTTTATTTTCTCGAGGACAAAGACGACAAGGAAAAGGAAAAAAAATGGGAGGAGGGCCAATGTCTCAGTATCTCTAGGGCAGTGGTTCTCAACCTGTGGGTCGGGACCCCATTTGGGGTCGAACGACCATTTCACGGGGGTCGCCAAACAACGCAGCCCGCCATTTTCCCCCCCCCTTTTCCTTAGCTGTGCTACTCCCTTTTATTCTATTGGCTTTTGAAAGCCAATAGAATAGACTCTCTTGAATAGAGTCTAATTCTATTGGCTTTCAAAAGCCAATAGGAATTGTCCAGGCTGTCTCTGCCCTGCTGAGCCCGCCAAAAGTCCCATTCTGCAAACGGTGCTGCACCAGTCGAGTAGTCCTCGACTTACGACCGGTTGAGTAGTCCTCGACTTACAACCGGTTGGGGGGGGGGGTCGCGGCATTAAAAAGGTTGAGAACTACTGCTCTAGAACAAGACAGATAGCGACAGGTATGTAAAATGCAAATCCATTTGCACATCCTACACTTTGGACTTTTAATTAGAGCTATAAAAGGCCACTCAAAGATGGAAACACAAATGTTTTGCCTCTAGCGTTATCATTTCTTTCCAAGTGTACAGTCTCTCTCTCTCTCTCTCTTTCTCTCTCTCAACAGCTTGATACAAGAAATCTATGCTTTTTTTTCAGGAGGCAACTGGATGTCCGTGTTTTTCTTTGAAGAAAAACTCTGACTGGATGGTGGGGGAATGGAAAGATTTATACTCCTTGCAGGCAGCTGGTCATTTGCATCCTTTTAGAGCATTGTTGAGGCTACCTGGAGGTTTACCTGTGTCCTCAGGATCACCTGAGGGATGCAAATGGGTGTGGAGCCTTCTTGGAACTGCTGAAAGGATCGCGTTGCAGATTGGAGATAGACAGATCACTCATTTGCACCACGCGGGTGTCCCTGAGGATACAAAAAAACCTCCAAGTGGCCTCCATGGCTCTCTAAAAGAAGGCAAATGACCAGTTTTTCTGCAAGGAGTATAAATCCTTCCACTCCCCACCATCCAGTCAGAGCTGAAGAAGCTTCTGGGATGAGAAGCGAAACGTCTTCAAAGAAGAACAAGAAAGTCCAGTTGCCTCGTGAAAAAAGCACCTTTGGGACAACCATGACCTGGATGACAGAGAATCTCCATGGACATCCAAGAAGCTTCTTCAAGCTCCGACTGGATGGTGGGGAATGGCAGGATTTATACTCCTTGCAGACAGCTGGTCATTTGCCTTCTTTTAGAGAGTCGTTGAGGCCACTGGGAGGTTTACCTCAGGATCATCTGAGTGGTGCAAATGGCTGTGGAGCCTTCTTGGAACTGCTATAAGGACTGTCTACAGTCTACAATAGAGTCCTTTCAGCAGTCCCAAGAAGGCTCCAGGCCCATTTCCACAACTCAGGTGACCCTGAGGACACAGATAAACCTCCAAGTGGCCTCAACGACTCACTAAAAGGATGCAAATGACCAGCTGTTTACAAGGAATATAAATATAAACAACATCATCCATCTCCAGTTTACAACACAATCCTTTCAGCAGTTCCAAGAAGGTTTCACACCCATTTGCAGCACTCAGGGTGATCCAGAGGGCACAGATAAACCTCCAGGTGGTCTCAACGACTCTTGAAAAGGATGCAAATGACCAGTTTTTCCGCAAGGAGGATAAATGCTTTCATTTCCCCACCATCCGGTCAGAGCTGAAGAAGCTTCATGGATGAGAAGCGAAACGTCTTCAAAGAAAAACAAGAAAGTCCAGTTGCCTCCTGAAAAAGCACCTTTGGGACAACCCTGACCTGGTGGATGGAGAAGCTCCATAGATACCCAAGAAGCTTCTTCAGCTCTGACTGGATGGTGGGGAATGGCAGGATTCATACTCCTTGCAGACAGCTGGTCATTTGCCTTCTTTTAGAGAGTCGTTGAGGCCACTTGGAGGTTTACCTCAGGATCATCTGAGTGGTGCAAATGGCTGTGGAGCCTTCTTGGAACTGCTTAAGGACTGTCTACAGTCTACAACAGAGCCCTTTCAGCAGTCCCAAGAAGGCTCCAGGCCCATTTCCACCACTTAAGTGGGCACAGATAAACCTCCAAATGGCCTCAACAGCTCTCTAAAAGAAGGCAAATGACCAGCTGTCTGCAAGGAGTATAAATCCTGCCATTTCCCACCATCCGGTCAGAGCTGATGAAGCTTCTTGGATGAGAAGTGAAACGTCTTCAAAGAAAAACAAGAAAGTCCAGTTGCCTCTTGAAAAAGGACTTTGGGGATACAGGGAATCCTTGACTTTTAGTGACTGTTCGAAGTTACAACAGCAGTGGGAAAAAGTGACTTAGGACCGTTTTTCACACCTAGGGTCCCTAAAGAGGCAAAAGGGGGGGGGTCACGTGATCCCCTTTTGGGACCTTCTGATGAGCACAGTCAACGGGGAAGCCAGTTTCCTTCAACAACTGTGTTCCTAACTTAACAACTGCAGCGATTCACTTCGCAACTGTGGCAAAAAAGGTCGTCAAATGGGGGAAAAAACTCACTTAATAAGGGTCTCACTTAGCAACAAAAATATTGGGCTCGGCTGTGGTCGCAAGTTGAGGACTGTCTGGATTTCTTTCAAGCCTAGCCGTGCTAATGATTAAAAATGATTAAAGTATGAATTGGGATTAATATTTATATGTTGCTTGTAGGTAAGGGTGTAGGTCTATCCACGTGTTGTATATAGCATGTTTTAAATGTGTGTTATGTATGTGTGCGCTTAGAGAGCAAGCCACTAAATTTCATTTTTAACGTGTGCCGTTGTGCCCACAGGGGGAAAAAAATGACAAAAAAGGTTATCTAATCTAATCTAATTAAAAAAAAAACACCAAACTTTAAACCAAAACCTGGAATATTCGTATAGCAAGTTCAATGCCGACGTGCTAAAAGCCCCTTCAAGTTTACTGTTATCTTCCACATAATAAAAAAGACAATCTTTGTTGGTCAGCTGGAAAATAATTCCTTTTTCTTTCTTTTTTGATGAATTAATTCCTTCTTAAGGTCAGAGCCCCACTGTCTGACATTCTTTGGAAGAAAAGGCGGGGCGGCTGCTAAAACAGGATATTCCAAGCTTTTCTTCCAAGTTTATCTTAGCAATGTTCTTCCATTGTGTATACAGCTGAGCTGTAGGCTTAAGGCTCCAGGAAGATCCTTTCCAAAATGCCCAATCATTTAGAATTTTTACAGGCAGCCAAGGCACAAGGTCCAGAGCGAGAGATCAACAAATGTTGGTTTTGGATCTAGTACCCATAAGCATTTCTACGCCATCCAAATTCTTAGTGCATGACTCAGAAGCTTCAAAAGAGACTTTAGTGCTCAGCCGATCGAGAATATTAATTACGTTGCCGTCCTTTTACCCATCATTTTAAATTCAGGGAGACTTGGAAAGATCGGTGTCTAAAGAGAAACCGGATCAAATATAATCCTTTTGATCCCAAATCCTGCCAAGGGCTCTTGCTGCCTTTCAAAACAACAGAGCAGAGAGGTGATCCAGGACTTACAATTGCTCCTTTGGGGATTGTTCAAAGTTACGACAGCATGGGGGAAAAAAGGAACTTACAATCGTTGTTCACACTTAACGACCATTGCAGCACCTCCATGGTGAGGTGATCAAAATTCGGATGCCTGGCAACGGGCATGTACAGATAGTCCTCCACTTACAACCGTTCCTTTAGTGACTGTTCAAAGTTACAACAGCACGGCAAAAAGTGACTTAGGACCATTTTTTCACACGGCCGTTATAGCATCCCCGTAGTCACGTGATCCAAATTCAGACGCCCTGGTAACCGACTCACATTTATGACAGTTGCAACATGCCCAGATCATTTGATCCCTTTTTGCAACCGTCTGACAAGGAAAGTCAATGGGGAAGTCAGATTCACTTTACAACCGTGTTACTAACTTAACAACTGCAGTGGTTCCCTTAACGACTGTGGAAAGAAAGGTCGTAAAATGGGACAAGATTCACTTAACTAATGTCTCGCTTAGCAACAGAAACTTTGGGCTCAGTTGTGGTCATATGTCAAGGACTGCCTACATTTATGATGGTCGCAGTGCCTCGGGGTCATGTGATCCCCTTTTGCGACCTTCTGACAAGCAAAGTCAACGGGGAAGCCGGAGTCACTTAACAATCGTGTTAGTAACTTAACAACTGCAGTGATTCACTTAACCATGGTGGCAAGCAAGGTCATAAAATGGGGCAAGATTGATTTAAAACTGTCTTGCTTAGCAACGGTCGTAATTCAAGGACTACCTATAGTCATCCATGATGAAAACTGCTAAACCAGGGGTAGGCAACCTTGGCACCTTCATGACTGGTGGACTTCAACTCCCAGAATTCCTGAGCCAGCATGGGGGAACTATGGCCCCTTCATGACTTGTGGACTTCAACTCCCAGAATTCCTGAGCCAGCATGAGGGAAACTTTGGCCCCTCCATGACTGGTGGACTTCAACTTCCAGAATTCCTGAGCCAGCATGGGGGAACTATGGCCCTTTCATGACTCGTGGACTTCAACTCCCAAAATTCCTCAGCCAGCATGGGGGAACTATGGCCCCTTCATGACTCGTGGACTTCAACTCCCAGAATTCCTGAGCCAGCATGGGGGAACTATGGCCCCTTCATGACTTGGGGACTTCAGCTCCCAGAATTCCTGAGCCAGCATGGGGGAACTATGGCCCCTTCATGACTTGTGGACTTCAACTCCCAGAATTCCTGAGCCAGCATGGGGGAACTATGGCCCCTTCATGACTGGTGGACTTCAACTCCCAGAATTCCTGAGCCAGCATGGGGGAACTATGGCCCTTTCATGACTCGTGGACTTCAACTCCCAGAATTCCTGAGCCAGCATGGGGGAACTATGGCCCCTTCATGACTGGTGGACTTCAACTCCCAGAATTCCTGAGCCATCATGAGGGAAACTTTGGCCCCTCCATGACTGGTGGACTTCAACTCCCAGAATTCCTCAGCCAGCATGGGGGAACTATGGCCCCTTCATGACTCGTACACCAACTCCCAGAATTCCTAAGCCAGCCATGCTGAGGGGAAAGGGAGAGGTTTTTAAGCTGAGCCATGCTGGCTCAGGAATTCTGGGAGTTGAAGTCCACGAGTCATAAAAGAGCCAAGGTTGCCTACCCCTGTTCTAAACCAACAGATTTCATCAGATTATGATTCCTGTCTAACAGGAGAGACAGATCGTGAACGATGGATTTTCACAGATCTTGAGCCGGGGTTCAAACAAGCTGATGATCTATTTGTCAAAGTTTGTGACTTCCAACACACCCCTTCCGTTTTTTTTCTTCGAAAACTAGAACATATTTTTTTTTACTAAAACAAATTAGTCCATTTCTTCTGCCTTAAGAAAAGAGGGAAAGAAAGATTTTGAAAAAACGACAATTGAGTCTGTTAAACAGCAGGAGGAAAACCACAAAACAAACACAATAGATTTGTCAGAAGAACAGGCTTGCCCAGAAAACCAAATTCTTTTTTACAAAACAACCAAATGCGCTGCAGACATACTGTAGGCAGACAACAGGAAAACACTTTTTTTTTCTTTCTAAGGCTCCATATCCGCTAAAATTCACTTAAAGAACTGGTATACTCGTATGCCACTAAAAGGCAACAAATATAACGCCTTGGTAGGACCACACTTGGAACTCTGCATCCAGTTTGAATAATAGAATAGAGCTGGAAGGGACTTTGGAGGTCTTCCAGTCCAGCCCCCTGCTCAAGGAGGAGAACCTCAGACAAGTGACTGTCCAGCCTCTTCTTGAAAACCTCCAGTGATGGAGCATTCACGATTTCTAGTGGCAAGCTGTTCCACTGATTAATTGTCCTCACTGTCAGGAAGTTTCTCCTTAATTCTAGGTTGCTTCTCTCTTTGATCAGTTTCCAACCATTGTTTCTTGTCCTGTCCCCTGGTGCTTTGGAGAATAACTTGACCCCCTTCTTCTTTGTGGCAACCCCTCAAATAAAAAAATGTTGAGACTGTGGAAACAGTGCAGAGAAGAGCAACAAAGATGATTAGGGGACTGGAGGCTAAAACATACGAGGAACGGTTGCTGGAATTGGGTATGTCTAGTTTAATGAAGAGAAGGATGAGGGGTGATAGCAATGCTTCCAATATCTGAGGGGCAGCAGATAAAGAAGAGGCAGTCAAGCTATTCTCCAAAGCGCCTGAAGGCAGGACAAGAAGCGACAGATGAAAACTCATCAAGGAGAGAAGCAACCTAGAACTAAGGAGAAACTTCCTGACAGTGAGAACAATTAACCAGTGGAACTACCTGCCTCCAGAAGCAGTGAATGCTCCAACACTGGAGGTTTTTAAGAAGAGACTGGACAGTCATTTGTCTGAAATGGTATAGGGTTTCCTGCCTGAGCAGGGGGTTGGACTAGAAGACCTCCAAGCTCCCTCCCAACTTTGTTATTCTGTATTTTTATATTCTGTTTCCTGTGAATGTGTCTTCTTGAAAGTCATCTGCCTCTAGTGTGTTTTTTCCCCCCTCATTCTCTCAAATTGGCTAAGATAAATAATCTATACACAAACTGAGTCCGTGTAATGTTGTACCCATGGAAGGCTGATGGTTTTAAGCAGCTAGTGCAGGGGTCTTCAAACTTGGCCCTTTTATGACTTGTGGACTTCAACTCCCAGAATTCCTCAGCCAGCATGGCGGAACTATGGCCCCTTCATGATTTGTGGACTTCAACTCCCAGAATTCCTCAGCCAGCATGGGGGAACTATGGTCCCTTCATGATTTGCGGACTTCCACTCCCAGAATTCCTCAGCCAGCATGGGGGAACTATGGTCCCTTCATGATTTGCGGACTTCCACTCCCAGAACTCCTCAGTCAGCATGGTGGAAGTATGGCCCCTTCATGATTTGCGGACTTCCACTCCCAGAACTCCTCAGTCAGCATGGCGGAAGTATGGCCCCTTCATGATTTGCGGACTTCCACTCCCAGAATTCCTCAGCCAGCATGGCGGAACTATGGCCCCTTCATGATTTGTGGACTTCAACTCCCAGAATTCCTCAGCCAGCATGGGGGAACTATGGTCCCTTCATGATTTGCGGACTTCAACTCCTAGAATTCCTCAGCCAGCATGGGGGAACTATGGTCCCTTCATGATTTGCGGACTTCAACTCCCAGAACTCCTCAGTCAGCATGGCGGAAGTATGGCCCCTTCATGATTTGCGGACTTCAACTCCCAGAATTCCTCAGCCAGCATGGCGGAACTATGGCCCCTTCATGATTCATGGACTTCAACTCCCAGAATTCCTCAGCCAGCATGGGGGAACTATGGTCCCTTCATGATTTGCGGACTTCAACTCCCAGAACTCCTCAGTCAGCATGGCGGAAGTATGGCCCCTTCATGATTTGCGGACTTCCACTCCCAGAACTCCTCAGTCAGCATGGCGGAAGTATGGCCCCTTCATGATTTGCGGACTTCAACTCCCAGAATTCCTCAGCCAGCATGGCGGAACTATGGCCCCTTCATGATTTGTGGACTTCAACTCCCAGAATTCCTCAGCCAGCATGGGGGAACTATGGTCCCTTCATGATTTGCGGACTTCCACTCCCAGAACTCCTCAGTCAGCATGGCGGAAGTATGGCCCCTTCATGATTTGCGGACTTCAACTCCCAGAATTCCTCAGCCAGCATGGCGGAACTATGGCCCCTTCATGATTCATGGACTTCAACTCCCAGAATTCCTCAGCCAGCATGAGGGAACTATGGTCCCTTCATGATTTGCGGACTTCAACTCCCAGAACTCCTCAGTCAGCATGGGGGAACTATGGCCCCTTCATGATTTGCGGACTTCAACTCCTAGAATTCCTCAGCCAGCAACGCTGGCTGAGGAATTCTGGGAGTTGGTCCACAAGTCATAAAAGGGCCAAGTTTGAAGACCCCTGCCTTAATGTGACAAACACAATAGAGTCACTTAATTGTGAGAAAGTTAGAGAGGGATTCCGCTCAATTGGGACAATCTCACCTTTTCAGTACAGGCAGTCCCGAATTACGGCCACAATCGGCAACGCAACTTCCATTGTTCAATGAGGCAGGTGGTTGTCGAAATTGTCGTGCCCAATTTTTACAACCTCTTTTGCCCCGGCTGTTTAAGTGAATCCCCTCAGTTGTTAAGTGAACCAATGGCCCTTAAGTGAATCTAGCTTCCCCCCCACCCCATTGACTTTGCTGATCAGAAGCCGGCTGGGGAGGTAGCCAATGGTGATCACATCACACACAAACACACGCACACACACACACACACAATACTGCAATTGCCATGTCAGTCACCAAGTGCCTGAATTTGAATCATGTGACTTTGGGGAAATGCTGCAAGAGTCGTAAGTCCGAGGATTAGCCATCGGTCCCCCTTTTTCAGCATTGTGGTACCTTTAAAACAGTTTCTAAATGGACGGTTGTTAGTCGAGGACTTGAACAGCCCAAGTGATGAATTTAATGCCGGCAACAGTTGTTGTTTTTTTTAAAAAAAATCTGCAGGAAAGAGAATGCAAACTCTTCAACCATCGGCCGCCACGTTCTGCTCCTTACCTGTGCGTATTCTCTCTCGATCGCCGTTTTCTTCTGACTGAATGTCCTACACAGCAAAGACGAGAGGGGGAAAAAAAAATGTCGTTAAAATCACAGGGAAGAATCAACCGATCGAAAAACAAAAGCCCAACATCAGCCCGGTTCGAACGCTGCAAATTGGCTCCGGTGGAGGGAAATTCAGAAATGAATTCGGGAGAGAAACAGCGGCAGCAGCTGCAAACGTCCCGTTGACGAGTTTTGGGAAAAGAAAAAAAACTTTTTCCCCTCCTGTCTAAAGGACAGCTCCTATCTCCAGTTTTAAGCAGCCATGCCCAATATGTAACTAACTAAATCAATTTTAAATGAATTAATCAGAGCTCTCCAGATAGGGGACGCACAGGCTCCAAACTTGGGTATGAGGCTGGCTTTTTAAGTTCCTCTCCGGAAACTACCCCTATCTATTTGTGTTGCCCCAGTGTAGATATTTGGTACCGATAGAACAGTGTTTCTCAACCTTGACAATTGTAAGGCATGTGGACTTCAACTCCCAGAATTCCACAGCCAGCGTTGCTGGCTGTGGAATTCTGGGAGTTGAAGTCCACATGCCTTAAAATTGTCAAGGTTGAGAAACACTGCGATAGAAGATCATGTATTTATAGTTGAGGGTTGAAATCAGGGCGTCCTTTCGATGCTCTCCGAGTTTGGTGACTTGCAGACGTTTCATGACCCAACTAGGTAACATTATCAGTGCTAGGAGGGAGGGGGGTTTGCAGAGAGGAGGAGGAGGAGGAAAAGGACTGTTGTCTATTTATATAGGAACCACCTATGTAAGGGACCACCAAGAATTCAGCACTCACAGGGCAAGCCACTAATACAGACATGTCAAACACGAGGCCCGGGGGCCAGATGCGGCCCGCGAAGTGGTTTCATGTGGCCCGCGAAGCCATCCTGGAAACAGTGAGGGAACGGCCCCCGCTGCCTTGGCCCTGGCCCAGGCCGGCCGGGAGCCAATGTACAATTTTATGGTGGCCATCTATGCTGCAACGCACTCAGTCTTAGCTCCACAAGGCCGTCCGGAAACAGCGAGGAACCAGCCCCTCCCGTGTCGGCCCTGCCCCCTGGGTGCATGCTGGGGAGGGGTCCCCCTTTGTGAGGAATGAAGAAATGGACCATGCCTTGGTGCTTGCCCCGGTCCCACCCCCTTCTGCCAGAGACCCCCAGATCTGTCCCACTCCTGCCCAGGCCCCCACAAGCACCCTTGACGCGAACGATGTAGAGCTGGCCACGCCCACCCAGTAGGCTGCACCCACTCCATCCACGCCCACCCAGTAGGCCGCACCCACCCTGGCCACACCCATCCAGCCCCCCCCCCAAGGGCAACCGCAATGCTGATGCGGCCCTCAATGAAATTGAGTTTGACATCCCTGCACTAATATATAAACCCCACTCCCTTCTACCATGGATGATGTTACCTAGTTTGGTATTGAAACATCTGCAAGAAAATAATCCATGTCAGAGATACCAAGAAGCCCACAAAGATGGTTGTGGTCCTCCTCCTCCTCCTTCAACTCCTATCTAGCACTGATGATGTTACCTAGCTGGGTAACGAAATGTCTGCAAGAAAACAATCACGCTCAGACAGCACCAAGCAGCCCACAATGGACGTTGTTGTCGTCGTCCTCGTCCTCCTCTTCCCCTATCTCCCTTCTAGCACTGATGATGTTACCTAGCTGGGTAATGAAATGTCTGCAAGAAAACCACCAAGTTCAGAGAGCACCAAGGACCCCACAGTCGTCGTCGTCGTCGTCCTCCTCCTCCTCCTCCTCCTCCTCCTCCTCCTCCTCCTCCTCCTCCTCCTCACAAACTCCACTCCCTTCTAGCACTGATGATGTTATCTAGCTGGGTAATGAAACGTCTGCAAGAAAACCACCCAGCTCAGAGGGCACCAGGGACCCCGTAGAATAGATATCTCGGTTACAGAAGACTGGAGAAAAAGGCAACATCTAGTTAGGGATTTCGGCTCAAACACCGCAGGCCAAGTTTGGTCGTTCTGATTTTAGTAAAGGAACAGAAAAGAAACATTCTGTCTGTATTTAGTGGTTATCAGTGGAAATCACTGCCTACCTATTGACCAAAGGTGATTCTAGAATTATTGATTCAAGGCAAGGTTCACACAAAGAATGCACAACCACGAAGATCGTACTGTAAAGTTTCAAGCGCAGCTTTTGGGATTTCTCCCACATCTAATATCCTGCCTCCATTTCCTTCTCTGGGTTATTTTGCACTCAAATCTTCCTTGCTTTTACCGTAGGGCAGAGGCTGCCCACCACTGCATGTGTGAATGGTTCAGTACCTCCAGCTGAATGGTGGTTAGCACTTACTGATCATAACAATAAAATGGCAGCAAATCAAAGGGAAATTCAGCGTAGATAAAAGGCAGATTTTTACATTTAGGCCAGAAAAACCAACAGTATAGGTACAAGCTAGGTCAGGGGTAGGCAACCTTGGCTCTTTTGTGACTCGCGGACTTCAACTCCCAGAATTCCTGAGCCAGCATGGGGGAACTATGGCCCCTTCATGACTGGTGGACTTCAACTCCCAGAATTCCTCAGCCAGCGTGGGGGAACCATGGCCCTTTTATGACTCAGCTTGGAAACCTCTCTTTCCCCTCAGCATGGCTGGCTCAGGAATTCTGGGAGTTGAAGTCCACAAGTCATAAAAGAGCCAAGGTTGCCTACCCCTGGGCTAGGTGAAACGTGGCCCAATGCCAGTAACTGTGAGAGGGATCTTGGAGTCCTAGTGGACAATCATCTAAATAGGGGTTATAAATGGTTTTATCTGCTCATTTTGTTTTTAAAAGTTTTTTTCCTACAATAAAATCATATTTGCTCCAATACAATACAGTTTTTTTCCAAGACAGTTTATTTTTGCTGGAGGAAGAGAATAAATGCAAGAAAGCTAATCTTAAATTGATCTACAATCTGCACCACTGAATCATGCCTTTGATCCAAAACCACTAAGCTAAGGACCTGTTCATACAATTGCAACAGCAATTAGAAAGCTGCCACAAAGTCATGAAAAAATGCCTAAATGTATTGTTTGCAAATATTGATCCTCCATAGTAACAGATTACAATAGTTATTCTTAAACATATATAAAATGGGAATGAAGCAAATTCATTGTCCAATATTCACAAACTTATAGAAACATATATAAGGTATGCGTTATTTGTTAAGATTCTGATACCATAGATCAACTCATAACTACTTATCACAAATTTTTTGACAATCAGTGAGTGGTCTCTTTCATTAGGGCTGAGCAGGACTTCTCTAGGACACAAGCCTGCATGCTTTTCAAACCACTTTGGGTGTGATGCCTCTACTGTCACCAGAGGGCAAGATTTATTGAAATTGATGTTGATTTGTCTTCTCCTTGTTCTGAGAACAAAAAAACAACTCTACAGACCAACTCTTGAGTAATCTCTTTTTGATTTGTTGGCTACTGTTAGGCTCTGCAGTAAGTTATTTGTTATTGGTTGAATTTGGGATAGACCTTGTTGCAATAAAAGGGGAAGAGGGAATTGGGAGGTGGCAATAGGGGATAGATGGGGAACTCATCGAATTTGTAGACGACACCAAGCTGGCAGGAATAGCCAACACTCCAGAAGGCAGGCTTAGGATACAGGAGGATCTGGACAGACTTGAGCACTGGGTGCTATCTAACAAAATGAAATTCAGTGGTGAAAAAAGTAAGGTTTTACATCTAGGCAAGAAAAACCAAATGTACAGGTATAGTATAGGGCAGGGGTAGGCAACCTTGGCTCTTTTATGACTCGTGGACTTCAACTCCCAGAATTCCTCAGTCAACATGGGGGAACTATGGCCCCTTCATGACTCGTGGACTTCAACTCCCAGAATTCCTGAGCCAGCATGGCTCAGCTTGGAAACCTCTCCCTTTCCCCTCAGCATGGCTGGCTCAGGAATTCTGGGAGTTGAAGTCCACGAGTCATAAAAGAGCCAAGGTTGCCGACCCCTGGTATAGGGGGTACCTTGCTCAATAGAAGCAACTATGAGAGGGATCTCGTTTGAGTCCAAGTGGACAATCCCTTAAATAGGAGCCAGCCATTGTGCTGCAGCTGCCAAAAAAGCCAACACAATCCTAGGCTGTATTAACAGAGGGAAAGAATCAAGATCACGTGAAGTTCTAGTACTGCTTTACAAAGCCTTAGTAAGACTACCCTGGGAATACGGCATCCAATTCTGCCCACCACATTATAAAAAAAAAGAGGTTGAGACTCTAGAAAGAGTGCAGAGAAGAACAACAAAGATGATCAGAGGACTGGAAGCTAAAACATAGAAGGAACAGTGGCCGGAATTGGGTATGTCTAGTTTAACGAAGAGAAGGACAAGGGGGGACAAGATAGCAGCCTTCCAATCTCTCAGGGGCTGCCCCAAAGAAGAGGGAGTCAAGCTTTTCTCCAAAGCGCCTGAAGGCAGGACAAGAAGCAACGGATGGAAACTCATCAAGGAGAGAAGCAACCTGGAACTAAGGAGGAATTTCCTGACAGTGAGGGCAAACAACCGACAGAACGCCTTCAGAAGTTGTGGGTGCCCCATCAGTGGGAAGCTTTCAAATAGAGACCGGACCGACATTTGTCTTGACATGTTGTAAGGTCTCCTGCTTGAGCAGGCGGGCTGGACTAGAAGACCTCCAACAGGTGCTTTCGAACTCTAGTATTATTTTATTCTACAATAACCACCACGACGAAAAAAAAAAAAAAAATTGGCCACGCAAAATTTGCCGCAACTCAACCACCGTCTTGTTTAGATAATGGAAATTCTGATCCAAATCTGTTTGTCGTAAGGCCGAGGACTAATTGTGATTCTTGCGCTTTTCGGTCCTTTTTGCTCCTGAAATGGCAGCCTGGATTAGTGCTTACATTTCAATCTTTTTCATTTCAGAAGAAACACCTGAGTTGGGGGTCAGAAGCAACAGCAAAGCACCTCGGCCCCAGTTTTTATGTCCCCGTGTGTGTGTGTGTGTGTGTGTGTGTGTGTGTGTGTATGTGTGTGTGTGTTTTCCAGGAGAGTTACTGACAGTCCTTGGAATACACATTCACAAAGCTTCTTTTTAAACCTCAGGAGCCCTCTTACAAGAATCACAACTTTATCACAAAAACATCAAGAGAAACAAGTTTAAAAGCAGTGAGATTTCCCAAGAGGGTCTGCTAACCGAGAAACGAGAGAGAGAGAGAGAGAGAGAGAGAGAGAGAGAGAGAGAGAGAGAGAGAGAGAGAGAGAGAGAGAGAGAGAGAGAGAGAGAGAGAGAGAGAAGCATGAAAATAACTGATCTAAAACATTTACTCTTTTCTTGAGCGATCTGACGTAGAATTTTCGGATTTAAAAGTTTAATTCAAACAGAGAGCCATTTTTTCTGCCCTTTTTTTTTTTTTGGTTCACAGCCGTTAACGTTTGGCATTGTGCAGTAACAAAAGCCTTCTGTAACGCTCGTTAAAATCCTGAAAAGGCCCTTGCTTGCTTGCCTACATACACATGCACAAAACATCTGTTAGATATTACACACATGTATTCATCACTGCTGTTTTATATGCATGCCTTCAAACTTAATATTTGCTGTAAAGGAAGAGCGGGTAAAGAAATGTATTTTCCCCTCTGACGTTTTCATTCTGTTCCGAAGGGAAGCCGAGGCAATCCTGGGCTGCATTAACAGAGGGACAGAATCAAGATGACATGAAGTGTTAATACCACTTTACAAGGCCTTGGTAAGGCCACCCTTGGAATACGGCATCCAGTTTTGCTCACCACGATGTAAAAAAGATGTTGAGACTCTAGAAAGAGGGCAGAGAAGAGCAGCAAAGAGGATTAAGAGGACTGGAGGCTAAAACATACGAGGAATGGTTGCTGGAATTGGGTATGTCTAATTTAATGAAGAGAAGGATGAGGGGGGACATGATAGCAGTATTCCAATATCTCAGGGGCTGCCCCAAAGAAGAGGCAGTCAAGCTAGTCTCCAAAGCGCCTGAAGGAAGGACAAGAAGCAAAGGATGGAAACTGATCAAGGAGAGAAGCAACCTGGAACTAAGGAGAAACTTCCTGACAGTTAGAATAATTAACCAGTGGAACCACCTGCCTCCAGAAGTTTTGGATACTCCATCACTGGAGGTTTTTAAGAAGAGACTGGACGGCTATTTGTCTGAAATGGTATAGGATCTCCTGCTCTAGCAGGGGGTTGGACTAGATGACCTCCGAGGTCCCTTCCAACTTGGTTATTCCATTTTCTGATGCACGTTTCCACAACGATCACCATTTTAACCAACGTGTTCTTACAGGGGGTGGAAAAAGTCTTGGAATTAGAGATTTTAACTGAAGACACACCGAAAACATCACAATCGCTGCTTTCTCGCGGCCAGTGTTGAAGATACAATGGGCTTACATGTCACCACCCATCACTTTGGGAGTCATGGGATAACTGAAATCCATGTTTATTTGAGTCCGTGGAGGAAGCCTGGTTCACTTAGAGCAGCGGTTCTCCACCTGTGGGTCGGGACCCCATTTGGGGTCGAACGACCATTTCAGGGGGGTCGCCAAACAACGCAGTCCGCCATTTTTCCCCCCCTTTTCCTTAGCTGTGCTCCTCCCTTTTATTCTATTGGCTTTCGAAAGCCAATAGAATAGACTCTCGTGAATAGAGTCTAATTCTATTGGCTTTCAAAAGCCAATAGGAATTGTCCAGGCTGTCTCTGCCCTGCTGAGCCCGCCAAAAGCCCCATTCTGCAAACGGTGCTGCACCAGTTGAGTAGTCCTCGACGTACGACCGGTTGAGTAGTCCTCAACTTATAACCGGTTGGGGGTCGCGGCATTAAAAAGGTTGACAACCACTGACTTAGAGAGCTTAACCACCGTGGCAAAAAATAAAGGTTGTGGAATCAGCGACTGTTTGAAGTTACAACAGCACTGAAAAAGGGCATTTGTGACCCCTTTTCACACTTACGACCCACACCATCACAAGACCCTCCCTTGACACACCCACAGCTGAAGCCTTTAGAAACAGAACACGGATAGCCCCGAAACTCCGACGAAGTTGTTACGAAACGTTCGGAAACCAACCCGCAAGCTTGGAGAAGCAAATGGGTTACGGTTTTGTGAAGATTTGTATTTTAATAAGAATCATCATCATCATCATAAAGGCCGATCTGGGCCATAAGCAAGATAATCACCCCCTTTGCAACACAACACGATAGGCTTGCTACCACTCCACATGCTGCGCTCTTCCTAGTTCCTTCACGATGTAAAAAAGATGTTGAGACTCTAGAACAGGGGTAGGCAACCTGGGCTCTTTTATGACTCGTGGACTTCAATTCCCAGAATTCCTGAGCCAGCCATGCTGAGGGAAAGGGAGAGGTTTCCAAGCTGAGCCATGCTGGCTGAGGAATTCTGGGAGTTGAAGTCCACGAGTCATGAAGGGGCCATAGTTCCCCCATGCTGGCTGAGGAATTCTGGGAGTTGAAGTCCGCGAGTCATGAAGGGGCCATAGTTCCCCCATGCTGGCTGAGGAATTCTGGGAGTTGAAGTCCGCGAGTCATGAAGGGGCCATAGTTCCCCCATGCTGGCTGAGGAATTCTGGGAGTTGAAGTCCGCGAGTCATGAAGGGGCCATAGTTCCCCCATGCTGGCTGAGGAATTCTGGGAGTTGAAGTTCATCAGTCATGAAGGGACCATAGTTCCCCCATGCTGGCTGAGGAATTCTGGGAGTTGAAGTCCACAAGTCATGAAGGGACCATAGCTCCGCCATGCTGGCTGAGGAATTCTGGGAATTGAAGTCCACCAGTCATAAAAGAGCCAAGGTTGCCACCCCTGGTATAGGATCTCCTGCTTGAGCAGCGGGTTGGACTAGAAGACCTCTAAGGTCCCTTCCAATTCTGTTATTCTCTTCTGTGCTAAATGAAGAGCTTTCCTTGCTGCTTAACTTGCTATGAAAAAGAAAACAAAAGAGAACGAAATTCACAGCTGCAGATACAGATCTAGGTGCTGTGGTTTTAGGATCCCTACTAACTTTCGTTTCAGGGTCCTTAGCAAACTGAAAAAAAAAAATTAAAACTTTTGTAAACGTTTTGAATATCTGCTGGAACACACGTCCTCCACTGATAATGTAACCCGAAAATTAAAAAGTGATGAAGGCCTGTAAAATCATACGGGATTATCGATAATTTTAGAGCAGGGGTCTTCACACTTGGCCCTTTTATGACTTGCAGAGTTGAAGTCCACAAGTCATGAAGGGAGCAAAGTTTCCCCCATGCTGGCTCAGGAATTCTGGAAGTTGAAGTCCACAAGTGATAAAAGAGCCAAAGTTACCTACCTGTAGAAAGAGGAATGGTTGCTGGAATTGGGTCTGTCTAGTTTAATGAAGAGAAGGACGAGGGGGGACATGATAGCCGTCTTCCAATCTCTCAGGGGCTGCCCCAAAGAAGAGGGAGTCAAGTTATTTTCCAAAGCCCCTGAAGGCAGGACAAGAAGCAACGGATGGAAACTAACCAAGGAGAGAAGCAACCTGGAACTAAGGAGAAACTTCCTGACAATTAATCAGTGGAACAACCTGCCTCCAGAAGCGGTGAATGCTCCAACACTGGAAGTTTTTAAGAAGAGACTGGACAGCCATTTGTCCAAAATGGTATAGGGTTTGCTGCCTGAGCAGAGGGTTGGACTAGATGACCTCCAAGGCCCCTTCCAACTTTATTATTATTATTATTATTACTACTACTACTACTACTACTACTACTACTACTACTACTACTACTACTACTATTATTATTATTATTATTAGGCTGTTAGAAAAGCTTCTGAAGCAGGAGCTCCTCAGTAAAAAGACGTTTTAACAATTCTGCACAAGAAGAAAGAAAAAATACGTATTTCCTCAGGGCTCCGTAGACAGAAGCCCTCAAATCTCTTTCCAGCTCTTTCAGGGATTCCCAGGAGCCCTGAGGATTTTGCCCTCCACCCACGACGCTGTGGATTTAGCAGCCCCACCTAAAACCCACGTTAGGTTTTCATTCAGGTCATCTTCGTGCGTGCGGGAAGACAAAATATTATTATTATTAAAATACAAATCCCTCTGGCCAAATTTGGCTGCATTCTGGCAGTCCTTTGCGGAGCAGAAGCCAGCTCAAACGGTACGATGGGGATGGCAAGAACGAGGCGGTCCCTGGTGCTCTTGGAGCTTGGTGGTTTTCTCGCAGACGTTTCGTTATCCAAACTAGGCAACGTCATCAGTGCTAGTACGGAGTGGAGTGGTGGTCGTGATGGTGGTGGTGGTGAGGAGGAGGAGGAATGTGGGGTCTTTGATGCTCTCTGAGCTGGCTCGTTTCCTTGCAGATGTTTCATGACCCAACTAGGTAACATCATCAGTGCAACTAAGGAATAGAGTGGTGGTGAGGAGGAGGGGGATGGGAGAGGAGGAGGAGGACTGTGGGGTCCTTGATGCTCTCATTACCCAAACTAGGTATCATCAGTGGGAGGAGGAGGAGGATAACTATGCGGTCCTTGGTGCTCTCTGAGCTGGCTCGTTTCCTTGCAGACGTTTCACGACCCAACTAGGTAACATCATCAGTTCTAGAAGGGAGTGTGGTTTGTAGAGGAGGAGGAGGAATGTGGGGTCCTTGATGCTCTCTGAGCTGGCTCGCTTCCTTGCAGACATTTCATGACCCAACTAGATAACACCATCAGTGCAACTATGGAATATAGTGATGGTGAGGAGGAGAGGGAGGGGGGAGGAGGAAGGGAACTGTGGGGTCCTTGGTGCTCTCATTACCAAAACTAGGTAACATCATCAGTGTTAGAGAAGAGGAGGTGGTGGTGGTGGTGGAGGAGGAGGAGGAGGAAAACCTGTGGGGTTCTGGTTGCTCTCTGAGCTTGGTTGTTTTTTTGCAAACATCTCATGACCCAAACTAGGTAACACCATCAGCGCTACCGGTAGTATGGGATGGAGTTTGCTCATATCCTAGTGGAATTCTAGTACCAACTGGAATATAAACAGGATGCATCTCTCTCTTCCTGTAACCCACTTCCAAAAATCTTATCTCATGGTTGCTTCCCATCACAACATACCCAGCACGGAGCACAAAGGTGGCTGAACCGTGTCCACAAGGAGCAAATTATCGTCAGGTTATCAACCTCTATCCAAACGAGTAAAGTTCAACGGTACTAATATGATTCCGAGTTGAAGTTTGCTAATCCTATAGGGTTGCCCAGATTGAGAATTGTGAAGGTCTAGTCAATTAAATGTCTCCAGATTCCCAGAACAGGAAAATATGCGTCTGGCTGATTTGCCAGTCGAACCTGTTTCTATTGACTCTTCAATTCAAAGGCTTTGGCAAACACAGGGCAGTGACCACGTTTGCAAACAATTTACTTTGGAACAATTAATCATACCTATTAGCTGCAAATAAGAGTCTTATTGACCAAAGCCAAATATCCAGACCTAATGGCCATCACAAATTCAGGAGTTTGATCTAACGGTTAAGACACCAGACTAAAAATCAGGAGACTGGGAGTTCTAGTCCTGCCTTAGCCATGAAAACCGGCTGGGTGACTTTGGGCCACTCACCAGGAGACGGTGAGTTCTAGTCCCGCCTTAGGCACAAAAATTGAATTGGTGACTTTGGGTCAGTCACTAGGAGACTGGGAGTTCTAGTCCTGCCTTAGCCATGAAAGCTAGCTAGGTGACTTTGGGCCAGTCACCAGGAGACGGTGAGTTCTAGTGCACAAAAATCGAATAATTGACTTTCGGCCAATCACCAGGAGACGGTGAGTTCTAGTCCCGCCTCAGGCACAAAAATTGAATTGGTGACTTTGGGCCAGTCACCAGGAGACTGGGAGTTCTAGTCCTGCCTTAGCCATGAAAGCCAGCTGGGTGACTTTGAAACAGTCCCCCTCTCTCAGCCCAACCCACCTCACAGGGAAAAACAGGAGGAGGAAGGTGTGTTGGACATGTTTGCCATCTTGAGTTGCTTGCCAACATAATAAAGGCAGGATACAGGTAAATAAAGCATGGATGTTTTATTCCATATTCTAATACTCCATATTGAGTGATGACCCTTGACCAAGCAGTATACCATTTCCTGACATAGCCAGATGTTTAGTGAATTGCAAATATCCACATATGGCTACGCCTTGAGAACAAAGGTCAAAGAGAGCAGGGTATTTAGAAGATAACATCTGTAACTCAAGGTTGAATCTCTGAGCTTGGTGGTTTTCTTGCAGACGTTTCATGACCCAGCTAGGGAACATCATCAGTGATAGAAGGGAGGAGGAGGAGGAGGACTGTGGGGTCCTTGGTGCTTTCTGAGCTTGACAGTTTCCTTGGAGACATTTCATGACCTAACTAGGGAACATCATCAATGCTAGAAGAGAGGAGGAGGAGGAGAACTGTGGGGTCCTTGGTGCTCTCTGACCTGGGTGGTTTT
Organism: Crotalus adamanteus; assembly: GCA_039797435.1. NCBI lineage: Eukaryota > Metazoa > Chordata > Lepidosauria > Squamata > Viperidae > Crotalus > Crotalus adamanteus. Next base: position 124,096,913 of record CM077921.1, read on the forward strand.
CTTGCAGACGTTTCATGACCCAGCTAGGGAACATCATCAGTGATGCAGGGGTTTGTGGAGGAGGAGGAGGAGGAGGAGGAGGAGGAAGAAGAAGGAGGAAGGAGGAGGAGGAGGAGAAGAAGAAGAAGAAGAAGAAGAAGAAGAAGAAGAAGAAGAAGAAGAAGAAGAAGAAGAAGAAGAAGAAGAAGAAGAAGAAGAAGAAGAAGAAGAAGAAGAAGAAGAAGAAGAAGAAGAAGAAGAAGAAGAAGAAGACTGTGGGATCCTTGGTGCTTTCTGAGCTTGGCAGTTTTCTTGCAGACGTTTCATGACCCAGCTAGGGAACATCATCAGTGATAGAAGGGAGGGGGGTTTGTGGAGGAAGAGGAGGAGGAGGAAGAAGGAGGAGGAGGAGGAGGAGGAAGGAGGAGAAGGAGGAGGAGAAGGAGGAGAAGAAGAAGAAGAAGAAGGAGAAGGAGAAGGAGAAGGAGAGGAAGAAGAAGACGATGACTGTGGGATCCTTGGTGCTTTCTGAGCTTGGCAGTTTTCTTGTAGACATTTCATGACCCAACTAGGGAACATCCTCAGTCCTACAAGCAAGGAGGAGGAGGAGGAGAAGGAGGAAGTAAAGGACTGTGGGATCTTTGGTGTTTTCTAAGCTTGGCAGTTTCCTTGTAGACATTTCATGACCTAACTAGGGAACAGCATCAGTCCTAGAAGAGAAGAGGAGGAGGAGGAGGAGGAGAAGGAAAAAGACTGTGGGATCCTTGATGCTCTCTGAGCTTGGTGCAATCGTTAAGTCAGTAACCCAGTTGTTAAGTGAATCAGGTTTCCCCATTAACCTGGCTTGTCAGAAGGTTGCAAAAGGGGACCACGTGACAGCCCCCCCCGGACACCAGCGACCATCATCAATGCAGTTGCTAAGCACCCAAGTAAACGAACATTCGTTAAGTCGAGGACTACCTGTCCTTGCACAATTGAAGCAACAGATTTTTGGCTTGTTTAGGAATAAGCCCCACAAAAATGCATCGTGGGAATTCCTTCCCACCGTGCTGGCGGGGGAATTCTGGGAGTTTGAAGCCCACGTCTCTTCTGAAGTCGACAAAGGCTCCTCTACACAGACTCGGCTCGCGCGGCATCGAGAGACCGCAAGGAGCTGCTTCCCATCTGCAGATCCCGGAAGGCAGCCAGCAGCCGTTCTAATTTTAACAACTGCTCCGGTGTTTCAACTTGCTAGGATGGGTTCACGCATGGATTTCCAAACCCTTGATGAGATGTGTGAGTCAGTCACACACACAAAAGTGCCAAAATGTCAGCGGCGGGGGGAAAAATATGCGGCGTCAAGTCTGAATTTGCTCACTTTCGTAACCTGGCTCAGGCCAATTTCCGTAGTTTTTCAAGTCGTCCGCCGAAGTGTCTGTGCGTAATTTGTTTACTTTGTTTAATTTTTTGTAAAAAAAAAACTGCATTTATTGTTTTTATAAATAACGCCAGAAAACATAGCTAATGCGCCTTTGTCCTCTTAATTTTCCCCATAACGATAACCCTATGAGGTGGGTTGGGATCAGAGAGAAGGACTGGCTCCAAATCACACAGCTGGCTTCCATGCTTGGGGAGGGGGACTAGAATTCACCCTCTCCTGGTGATTGGCCTAAAATCACCCAACTGGCTTTCATGCCTAAGGTAAGACTAGAATTCACCGTCTCCGGGTGACTGGCCCAAAGTCACCCAGCTGGCTGTCATACCTAAGGCGGGACTAGAACTCACCATCTCCTGGTGATTGGCGTAAAATCACCTAGTTGGCTTTTATGCTTAAAGTGGGACTAGAACTCACCGTCTCCTGGTGATTGGCCCAAAGTCACCCAGCTGGCTGTCATACCTAAGGCGGGACTAGAACTCACCATCTCCTGGTGATTGGCCCAAAGTCACCTAGTTGGCTTTTATGCTTAAAGTGGGACTAGAACTCACCGTCTCCTGGTGATTGGCCAAAAGTCACCCAGCTGGCTTTCATGGACTAGAACTCACTGTCACCTCGTGATTGGCCTAACTGGTTTTCATGCCTAAGGCAGGATTAATGCCAGTCTCCCACTTAACTCGCCTGGTGCCTTCACCACTAGGCCAAACTGCCTGGTGCACTCTTCCCCAATATATCCATTTCCTTGAAGTAATTTTCATAACTCTTATCACCGCTAAGAGTTGACAGCGGTTTGACGACACATAACCCATCATCCACGGCCCCATGGGCACTTCTCCTTACCGTGCCACATTCAGAAAGGACACACCATAAGTTTATTCACCGATAATTGCATTTTGTTCACAGTTGTTTCAGGAAGCCGAATCTGAATACGCATAAAATCCAGAAGAATTTCCGCCTCCATATTTTTTTTTTAAACTTTCTTTCCAATTCATATATTTCGATTTGAGGCAAAAACAGGCTCTAATATGCTTTTGTTACGCGTGGTGAATAAGCCCGATTTACATGACTTAAATCACTGGGAAATATCTGGCGAGGACGTTTCGTCAAGGTCACTAGGAATTTGGGTGGGAATCTTGGCTGGTTATTTCCTAGATGCGCGGAACACGCAACACCCCAGAAAATGAAGTATAAACAAGAAAACACACCTGTTTGCGGGGGTGCTGCAATAATAATAAATTATTATTATTATTATTATTATTAATAATAATAATAATAATAATAATAGCAAGGGTAGTACCAATAGTAATAGGCTCCTTGGGTGCAATCCCAAAACAACTGGAGCACCACTTGAACACCATTGGCATTGACAAATTCGCTATTAGTCAATTGCAAAAGGCGGCCTTACTAGGAACTGCTTCCATCCTGCGACGATACCTGTAATACCATCAAACATCCACATCTGCCTATCCCAGGTCCTGGGTAAGGACTCGATAAGTAGACAAAATGCCAAATCCAGTCTGAACATCTGGCTGACTATGGGATGATCCATAATAATAATAATAAAGTTGGAAGGGACTTTGGAGGTCATCTAGTCCAACCCCCTGCTCAGACAGGAAACCCTATACTATTTCAGATAAATGGCTGTCCAGTCTCTTCTTAAAAACTTCCAGTGTTGGAGCAGTTACGGCTTCTGGAGGCAGGTTGTTCCACTGGTTAATTGTTCTAACTGTCAGGAAGTTTCTCCTTAGTTCTAGGTTGCTTCTCTCCTTGATGAGTTTCCATCTGTCGCTTCTTGTCCTGCCCTCAGGCGCTTTGGAGAACAGCTTGACTCCCTCTTCTTTGGGGCAGCCCCTGAGATATTGGAAGGCTACTATCATGTCCCCCCTCGTCCTTCTCTTCATTAAACCGGACATACCCAATTCCAGCAGCCGTTCCTTATATGTTTTAGCCTCCAGTCCCATCATCATCATCATCATCAAGTTGGAAGGGACCTTGGAGGTCATCTAATCCAACCCCCAGCTCAGGCAGGTAACCCTATATCATTTCGGACAAATGGCTGTCCAGTCTCTTCTTGAAAACTTCCAGTGTTGGAGCATTCACCACTTCTGGAGGCAGGCGGTTCCACTGGTTAATTGTTCTCACTGTCAGGAAGTTTCTCCTTAGTTCCAGGTTGCTTCTCTCCTTGATGAGTTTCCATCCGTTGCTTCTTATCCTGCCTTCGGGCACTTTAAATTCATTTTTTTTCCTCATTAATCTACACACAGTACCCCATCGTGACCAAGTGAAAAGAGAATTTTAGAAATGTCTATAAATTGGTTAAAAAAAGAGAATATTGACAAAAGCGAAGGGGGCCTGAACACTCTGTAAATCAGTGGTTCTCAACCTGTGGGTCGGGACCCCATTTGGGGTCGAACGACCATTTCATGGGGGTCGCCAAACGACGCAGTCCGCCATTTTTTCCCCCTTTTCCTTAGCTGTGCTACTCCCTTTTATTCTATTGGCTTTTGAAAGCCAATAGAAGAGACTCTCTTGAATAGAGTCTAATTCTATTGGCTTTCCAAAGAATTGTCCAGGCTGTCTCTGCCCTGCTGAGCCCGCCAAAAGCCCCAGTCTGCAAACGGTGCTGCACCAGTTGAGTACTTCTCGACTTACGACCGGTTGAGTAGTCCTCGACTTACGACCGTCTGCAGCGAAGGCGAGCTGTCTGGAAGCTTCCACCTCTCCCTGCTGAGCAACTACTAAAAATGTAAGGAAAAGAGGGCCAGGGGTGGGAGGTGGGAGGCCGGCGGGCGCAGGGAGGGTTGCTGGTGCGCGTGGGGCCCGGCAGGTGCCTTACCTCCCTTGGGCTGGGCCAGCTGGTGGCCCAGCCGGTGGTCGGCCTGCTCCGTCTCTGCTGCTTGCCAGCTACACCTCGGCCCAGCGCAGGGGGCGGCACCACACATGCGCGGCGCTCCCGGGCAGGGAAAGTCCTTGACTTATGACCAGTTGGATAGTCCTCGACTTGCAACCGGTTGGGGGTCGCGGCATTAAAAAGGTTGAGAACCACTGGAATAGACTCTCTTGAATAGAGTCTAATTCTACTGGCTTTCCAAAGCCAATAGGAATTGTCCAGGCTGTCTCTGCCCTGCTGAGCCCACCAAAAGTCCCATTCTGCAAACGGTGCTGCACCAGTTGAGTAGTCCTCGACTTACAACCGGTTGGGGGTCGCGGCATTAAAAAGGTTGAGAACCACTGCTTTAAATGCACCACAGGACGTGGATTCTGTGTACGTCTCTGTCTCTGTCTCTCTCTGTCTCTCTCTCTCTGTGTGTGTGTGTGTGTGTGTGAGAGAGAGAGAGAGAGAGATGTGATCTCTTTTTGTGACCTTCTGACAAGCAAAATCAATGGCGGGGGGAGCCGGATTCACTTAACAACTGTGTCACCGACTTAACAACTGCCGCGATTCACACTTAACCACCCTGGCGAGAAAAACCGTCAAATGGGGGCAAAACTCCCTTAACAACCGTCTTGCTTTGCCAACAGGCATTTTAGGCTCAACTGTGGTCGTAAGTCCGAGGACTGCCTACAGTTCTGAGAGCAGCCAGAGGCGGCAACTGTTTTCGGTCGCCGGTTTCAAAGGTCGCGCCCACCCGGCCCATGCAATGTTTTACAAGCTGCTTACTCGATGAGCAAAAGGCGAGAAGCCTCCACGGAGGAAGCCTACCGGTCGGTCGGCTGTTGATTCACATCCTGTTATGCAGAGTGTTTTATATAAGGAAGGCGGAGTAAAGTTCAAGGTTGAGGGAGTGCTCTGTAGTCACCGCGACGGCTTTGCGGAGGCACAAGGGTGTTCTCTGCGTTGCCGGAGAGAAACCAAGCTTGTTTTCAAGAGGAGAGAATACTCATAGCTTGGGTTTGAACTCTGGGGTCCTCGGTGCTCTCTGAGCTGGGTGGTTTTCTAGCAGACGTTTCGTGACCCAGCTAGGGAACATCATCAGTGATAGAAGGGAGGGGGGTTTGTGGAGGAGGAGGAGGAGGAGGAGGACTGTGGGGTCCTTGGTGCTCTCTGAGCTGGGTGGTTTTCTAGCAGACGTTTCGTGACCCAGCTAGGGAAGATAATCAATCCTAGAAGAGATTGTGGAGAGGAGGAGGAGGAGGAGGACTGTGGGGTCCTGGGTGTCCTTTGAGTTTGGTGGTTCTGCTTGCAGACATTTCACGACCCAACTAGGGAACATCATCAGTGCTACAAGGGAGAGGAGTTTGCAGAAAGGAAGAGGGGTGGTGGAGGAGGAGGAGGACGACTGTGGGGGTGTTCTCTGAGCTGGGTGGTTTTCTTGCAGACGTTTTGTGACCCAGCTAGGGAACATCACAGTGATAGAAGGGAGGGGGAGGGAGGGAGGGAGAGAGGGAGAGAAAGAAAGAGAGAGAGAGAGAGAGAGGAGAGAAGAAAAAGAAGGAGGAGGGGAACTGTGGGGGTCCTTGGTGCTCTCTGAGCTGGGTGGTTTTCTTGCAGACGTTTCTTTACCCAGCTAGGTAACATCATCAATCTAGACCAGCGGTTCTCAACCTGTGGGTCGGGACCCCATTTGGGGTCGAACGACCATTTCACGGGGGTCGCCAAACACGGCTGTCGCCATTTTCCCCCCTTTTCTTTGGCCACGCCCCTGGCACCCGGTGATGTATAAGTGGTTGGGGGTCATCACAACATGGGGAACTGTATTATGGGGTCGCAGCATTAGAAAGGTTGAGAACCACTGATTTAGAAGGAGAGGAGGAGGAGGGAGGAGGAGGACTGTGGGGTCCTTGGTACTCTCTGAGCTTGGGCTGTTTTCTTGCAGACATTTCATGACCCAGCTAGTGAACACCATCATGGCTAGAAGGGAGGGGGGGTCTCTCTCTGTCTCTCTTCTTTAATACCAAGATTAACACTAGACTAACAATCAAGAAATAAACAACATCCTAATCAAGGATAGCAGCAACTCAGACAAATAAGCTAACAGTAAACAACAGGCACAGGGATGTGATCACCCCTTTAATGACCAACAGGCTCCATTATGGTGGTAGGTCTAGGACCACCTTATGCAAAAAAGGTCATATTCTATTGCCTAATGCTATTTTATAAGATAGTGATGTATATTGAGCCTTTAAATACCAGAGGGCCAAACACATGAATGAAAATGGAATACACACACACACACATACACACACACACAAATGCATTACAGCTAGTCCTCGACTTGCAACCCTTTTGTTTAGCGACCGTTCACACTCCGTTACTCATGTTGTTCTGATTAACCCTGCTATTTTGACTAAAGCCACAATGGAAAAAGGGACTTATAAGCGGTCCTCGCGCTTACGACCGCTGCAGCATGCCCCACGCTTGTGTGATCAGAACCTGGGCACTCGGCAACTGACATGTACTTAAGACGGTTGCAGCATCCCGTCGGGGGCGGTGGTGCTTCACGTGACCTGCCCTTTCTGACCTTCCCAGCCAGCTTCCGCCAATGGGGAGAGGGGAGGCTCCTTAACGACCTCACGATTCACTTACAACCGTGGAGGGGGGGGGGGGAAAAAAGGCCGTAAAGCCAGGCACGACTTAAACACCCACCTTGCTTAACAACAGGAATGTCAACTGTGGTCATAAGCCGAGGTTTACCTTGCACTGTGTGTTAAGCCACATCAACGCATCCCGCAAAGGAGTAGAACAAGCTGACGTTAGCAACAGAGCTACCAAAATAATAATAACAATAACCCAGTTTGGGATCTCTAGAATTACCCTTTGGAAGGAATTCCTCGCCGGCAAAAAATACTCACAAAAACATGGAAGGAGGCTGCCCCCCATTATAGTAGTAGTAGTACTAGTAAAGTTGGAAGGGACCTGGGAGGTCATCTAGTCCAACCCACTGCTCGGGCAGAAAACCCTACACCAGGGGTGTCAAACTCAATTTCATTGAGGGCCGCATCAGCATTGCGGTTGCCCTCGGGGGGGGGGGTGCAGCCTACTGGGTGGCCATGGGTGGAGTGGGTGTGGCCTACTGGGTGGGTATGGCCAGCTCTACACTGTTTGGGTCAAGGGTGCCCGTGGGGGCCTGGGCAGGAGTGGGACAGATCTGAGGGTCTCTGGCAGAAGGGGGTGGGACCGGGGCAAGCACCAAGGCATGGTCCATTTCTTCATTCCTCACAAAGGGGGACCCCTCCCCAGCATGCACCCAGGGGGTGGGGCTGACACGGCAGGGGCCGGTTCCTCGCTGTTTCCGGACGGCCTTGTGGAGCTAAGACTGAGTACGTTGCAGCATAGATGGCCACCACAAAATTGTACATTGGCTCCCGGCCGGCCTGGGCCAGGGCCAAGGCAACGGGGGCCGTTCCCTCACTGTTTCCAGGATGGCTTCACGGGCCACATGAAACCACTTCGCGGGCCGCATTTGGCCCCCGGGCCTTGTGTTTGACATGTCTGGTTTAAAAGAATAGTAAACTTACTGGCCAATCACTATCGCTGTTTCTTCTACCCTAGACTTGCTCTTAGTCTCTTATAGATGTAGTCCTCGACTTGCAATGATATAATAATAATAATATAACCACTTCGTGGGCCGCATCCGGCCCCCGGGCCTTGTGTTTGATATGTCTGGCCTACACCATTCAGACAAATGGCTGTCCAGTCTCTTCTTGAAAACTTTCAGTGTTGGAGTACCCACAACATCTGGAGACAGGTGGTTCCACTGGTTAATTGTTCTCACTGTCAGGAAGTTTCTCCTTAGTTCTAGGTTGCTTCTCTCCTTGATTAGTTTCCACCCGTTGCTTCTTGTCCTGCCTTCAGGTGCTTTGGAGAATAGCTTGACTCCCTCTTCTTTGGGACAGCCCCTGAGATACTGGAACACTGCTATCATGTCCCCCCTCGTCCTTCTCTTCGTTAAACTAGACATCCCCAATTCCAGCAACCTTTCCTTATATGTTTTAAGAGCCTCAAACCCACAGCTCTTGTCCGGGGAGCAGCAAGGGGGAATAACCATAAAATCGCTTAAGGGGAAACCAACGTTTGCAATGAGGCTCAGCTGCCCTCCGTTTTACAGTACGGGAAAAACAATCCAGCATCCTGCAAACGGCGTGCCAATGCCGCCACGCCCGGCTCCCGTTCCTGCTAATCCCATTATTTAGAGAAAAGCTCTCCCCCTTTAATTTATTCTTTTCATTAAATGGAGCATGAAAATAATCTGAGCGGCCTCTACAAAAACCCATCTCGTCTTGCCCCCGAGACTCGACAACTATTTTGCGAATGAGAGAACGGGCGGACAACAGGCCGTAAGACTTGACCCTTCGGTGGGTGGGACTCGGCACCCTCAAACTGACGCGGGAATTGACAGACCGACATGGGGAGTTCCGGAAGCCGCTCGCCTGCATTTGGCCCGGCGTGGGGGCTGCTGCTGCTTGCTGCTGTGTCAGGCCATTTCCGAACTTCTTTTAGAGCAGTGGTTCTCAACCTTTTTAATGCCGTGACCCCCCCCAACCGGTCGTAAGTCGAGGACTACTCAACCGGTCGTAAGTCGAGGACTACTCAACGGGTGCAGCACCGTTTGCAGAATGGGACTTTTGGCGGGCTCAGCAGGGCAGAGACAGCCTGGACAATTCCTATTGGCTTTTGAAAGCCAATAGAATTAGACTCTATTCAAGAGAGTCTCTTCTATTGGCTTTCGAAAGCCAATAGAATAAAAGGGAGTAGCACAGCTAAGGAAAAGGGGGAAAAAATGGCGGACTGCGTTGTTTGGGGACCCCCGTGAAATGGTCGTTCGACCCCAAATGGGGTCCCGACCCACAGGTTGAGAACCACTGTTTTAGAGATAATTTGAGATGTGTTGGATACAGCTGGTGAAAAGGGCAAAGTCTGGCCTCAGACGCAGCGTGTGGCCACTTTGATGGCAGCTGCAAATGTTTCTGGACCGGGAAAGGAATAAGGTGGAGGATCAATTTATTTCCATTTATACCTTGACATCAGCAGGACAGCTTCCCTCCAGAAGTTGGGGGTGCTCCATCAGCAGAGGTTTTGAAGAAGAGATTGGATAAACATCTGTCTGAGATAGTGTAGGGTCTCCTGCTTGAGCACGGGGTTGGACTAGATGACCTCCAAGGTCTCCTTCCAACTCTATGATTCTCTGATCCACCCATCTTAAGGCATGATGGATAGATGGCTGGATGGATATAGACAGACAGACAGACAAATCTAGATGATCAAGAGAAATAGATAGAAAGGATAGAGAGATATAGATAGAAATAGAGGTATAGAAAGAAATAGAAATATAGATTGAGAAATAGAGAGATGGATAGAAAAAATATAATATATATATAGAGAGAGAAATAGAAAGTGAGAGAAATATAGAGAAAGATAGAGAGAAAACATATAATATATATAAATAGAGTGAGAAATAGATAGATAGATAGATAGATGATAGACAAATGTAGATCAAGAGAAATTGAAAGAATAGAGAGATATAGATAGAAACAGAGGCATAGAAAGAAATAGAGAGAAATATAGATTGAGAAATATATAGAGAAAAATATAACATATAGAGAGAAATAGAGAGTGAGAGAAATATAGAAATAGATAAAAATATAATATATAGAGAGAAATAGAGAGAAATAGATGATAGATAGATACCGGTAGATAGATAGATGATAGACAAATCTGGATGATCAAGAGAAATAGAAAGAAGAGAGATATAGATAGAAATAGAGGTATAGAAAGAAATAGAGAGATAGAAAAAATATAATATATATATATAGAAATAGAGTGAGAGAGAGAGAGAGAGAGAAAGAAAGAAAGAAAGAAAAAAAGAAAAAAAGAAAGAAAGAAAGAAAGAAAGAAAGAAAGAAAGAAAGAAAGAAAGAAAGAAAGAAAGAAAGAAAGACAGCCACTGGTTGATTGATGAATAGATGGATGGACACAGATGGACAGACAGGCAGATCTGGGGAATTCTGGGAATTGTCAGGAGGGAGATCCAATCTGGAAATACAGAAGTATTTTCAGACAGTGAATGATTGATCAGTGCAACAGCCTGCCTCCAGAAGTTGTGGAGGCTCAACACTGGAAGTTTTAAAGAGACTGGACAGCCATTTGTCTGAAATGGTAAAGGGTTTCCTGCCTGAGCTGGGGGTTGGACTAGATGACCTCCAAGGTCCCATCCAAGTCTTGTTATTCTGTTATCTCAGGGACCAGCATGGCTATATACGCCAAAGGCGCACCGAACACTGTTTTCTTTCCCATCAAAGTGGTACCTATTGATCTACTTGTATTTGCATGCTTTTAAACCCACCAACTTAACTGTGTCCCTCCAGGATGCTGCTGGTTATTCTCATCTGCCGGTTGTTATCTATCTATCTATCTATCTATCTATCTATCTATCTATCTATCTATCTATCTATCTATCTATCTTCCATCTACCTATCATCATCTATCAATTATCTATCTCTCCATCCCTCCTTCCCCCACTCTATCCTATCTACATCTGTCTGCCTGCTTGCCTATATATGTGTCCATCAATCCATTGATCAACATCTATCCATCCATCTCTCTCTCTCTCTCTCTCTCTCTCTCTCTCTCTCTCTCTCTCTCCCTGTCTCTTTTGGTTTCCAGCAAAAATACGCTCATTAGGAAAATGGGTTCATTCAATGACCCCTGCATTTGCTTAACGACCACATGGACATGTCATGACCTGTTTAATGACCACCCCAACTTACAACTCTTCTCTGATGAGTTCTAAGCTGAATTATGGTCTGCCTATATTCCCTCCAGATCGTGGCAAATATAATTCAAAAGAATTTTCTGTGGGGGAGGGAGACTGGGGGGGGGGGGAACGACTTTCCGATGTGTTGAAATCACAACATGGTGTAGCAAGAAGACCACCAAGCTGGAAGACAGGTTCAGTTGAGACCAAAGCCGACGCAGGCCGACAAAGAACAGAATTTTAAATGTGTCACACTTTAGAGAAGCAACAAGGTCACCCAACACAATGCCTAGATTTGCAGACGGTGATAAAAAAACGATATTGTTTCGTATCTTGCAGAAAAAAAAAAGCTTTCCGAAAAGCCCCACATAAGCAAAAAAGGCCGTATCGCTTGCTATATATAGCGTTTTGCTCGGAACAACCGAGGGGAATGGATAAATAAGACATTAAAAAATGAAAGTCCGGAGCTGACGAGTCGGTTTCACACCTGCTTATGTGCCCTCCCAGGACACATCGGTGGGATTTATAGCAAGCAACCTCATTATTGTTTTAAGTTAACTATTAATGGAAGTACCCGGTCATGACCAATAAAAGCGCACATATCTAGGGCAATAAAAGTTGGGTTTGGCGTTTGCGATGGTACTCCATGTCTTCATGCCACAGGTATGGAGCTTTCAAACATGTATAATAATAATAATAATAATAATAATAATAATAATAATAATAATAATAATAATAATAGTAATAAAGTTGGAAGGGACCTTGGAGGTCATCTAGTCCAACCCCCTGCTCAGGCAGGTAACCCTATACCATTTTGGACAAATGGCTGTCCAGTCTCTTCTTAAAAACTTCCAGGGTTGGAGCATTCACCGCTTCTGGAGGCAGGTGGTTCCAATGGTTAATTGTTCTCACTGTCAGGAAGTTTCTCCTTATTCTAGGTTGCTTCTCTCCTTGATTAGTTTCCATCCGTTGCTTCTTGTCCTGCCTTCAGGTGCTTTGGAGAATAGCTTGACTCCCTCTTCTTTGGGGCAGCCCCTGAGAGACTGGAAGACTGCTATCATGTCCCCCCTCGTCCTTCTCTTTATTAAACTAGACAGACCCAATTCCATCAGCCGTTCCTTATACGTTTCAGCCTGCAGTCGCCTAATCATCTTTGTTGCTCTTCTCTGCACTCTTTCTAGAGTGTCAACATCTTTTTTTACATCGTGGTGACCAAAACTGGATGCAGTATTCCAAGTGTGGCCTTACCAAGGCCTTGTAAAGTGGTATTAACCCTTCATGTGATCTTGATTCTATCCCTCTGTTGATGCAGCCCAGCACTGTGTTGGCCTTTTTGGCAGCTGCAGCACATGGCTGGCTCCTATTTAAGTGATTGTCCACTAGGACTCCGAGGTCCCTCTCACAGTTACTACTATTGAGCAAGGTACCCCCTATACTATACCTGCACATTTGGTTTTTCTTGCCTAAATGTAGAACCTTTAATCTGAATATATACTATCCTAACCCAAATCTCCGTCCCAAGTTTCACGTGAAAACTTCAAACATCCCAGACCGAGCCTTCCAGGAAGGCTGGCATTCCGACAAATGGGCCATCAACGGGCACAGAGAGGTAAACAACCTCTACAATCAAAAAGCCCAGAAGGGAACAAAAAAAACACCTCCACACCAGCAATCCACACACAGTTAAGCAGAGATTAATACCAAAATTAATACCAGACCAACAATCCAGAAGTAAACAATAACCCCATATAGGAACCACCAGTTGGGTCATGAAATATCTGCAAGGAAACCATCAAGCTCAGAGAGCACCCAGGATCCCACAGTCCTCCTCCTCCTCCTCCTGGCAAACCCCACTCCCTTCCAGCATTGATGATGTTCCTTAGTTGGGTCATGAAACGTCTGCAAGGAAACAAGCCAACTCAGAGAGCACCCAGGATCCCACAGTCTTCTTCCTCCTCCTGCTCTTCTCCTCCTCCTCCTCCTCCTCCTCCTCCTCCTGGCAAACTCCACTCCCTTCTAGCACTGATGATGTTCCCTAGTTGGGTCATGAAACGTCTGCAAGAAAACCACCCAGCTCAGAGAGCACCAAGGATCCCACAGTCTGTCTTTCTTTCTTTCTTTCTTTCTTTCTTTCTTTCTTTCTTTCTTTCTTTCTTTCTTTCTTTCTTTCTTTCTTTCTTTCTCTCTCTCTCTCTCTTTCCTTCCTTCCTTCCTTCCTTCCTTCCTTCTCCTCCTCCCTTCTAACACTGATAAGGTTACCTAGTTGGGTCACGAAACGTCTGCAAGAAAACCGCCCAGCTCAGAGAGCACCCAGGACCCCACAGTCATTGTTGTCGTCGTCCTCCTCTTCCTCCTCCTCCCACATCACTCCCTTCTAGCACTGATGATGTTCCCTAGTTGGGTCAAGAAACGTCTGCAAGAAAACCACCAAGCTCACCCAGGACCCCACAGTTCTCCTCCTCCTCCTCCTCCTCCTCACACCCCCCCTCCCTTCTAGGACTGATGATGTCACCTAGTTGGGTCATGAAACATCTGCAAGAAAAGCACCATGCTGAGAGAGCATTAAGGACCTCACAGTCGTCCTCCTCCTCCTCCTCCTTCTCTGCAAATCCCACTCTCTCCTAGCACTGATGGTGTCACCTAGCTGGATCCTGAAACGTCTGCAAGAAAATAACCCAGCTCAGAGAGCACCAAGGGCCCTACACAGTTCAACCGTGACCAACCTACAGAAGAGTCTCTCCTATCCAAAGCTTTAACGGGCAAAACCCACAACGGATGCAAATCTCTCTGGACCAACCCCAGGTCTTTGTACTTTGGAATGGAAGAGGCGCAAACCCTCAAGGGCACGAATCAACACGTGAAGCGGACAAAGCAAAAGCAATAACGTGGCACGCATGCAAAGGAGGATGTGATAGGCACAAAGTAAGGTGTGCACACAGGGAGGCAAAGGGCACAGGTTTCATTATCAATGGCAGGACTAAAGTATCTGTTGTGTAGTAGGAACAGGGGCCATTTCCACCGCTCTGAATGCATAGGAAAGTAGAAATTAAAGAGTATGGATTTTACAAAGAGCAGACTATGTTTGATCAGACATTATTCACTTCTGATGAAAAGTGAATTAAAAAGTGTACAATTTCTTATTCAATTTCAAAATGGAAGAGGAACAGGTAAAAGAGACAAATGATAGCATGGGCAAAGAATTTTGGATATAATATAGACTTAGAAAAGCGGCAAAGTTTGTGGGAAAGAAACTATAAATTGACAGTGTCAGCTTCATACCAAGAAAACCTATATAAAATGTTTTATAGATGGCATTTGCCACCAACAAGATTAGCAAAAAAAAAAATGTTTAAAAACATGTCAGAGAAATGTTGCAAATGTAAACACAAACCAGGTATTTATTATCATATGTGGTAGACATGTGTTAAAGCAAGGAGATATTGGACAATAATACACACTCGGTTATGTTAGAGAAACACGTTAGACTATAAACCTGATTTTTTTTTTATCTAGGTATAATGCCAGAAAAACTTGATAAGCAAAGTACATACTTGATTTTACATGTGATAACAGCGGCAAGAATTATATTTGCACAATATTGGAAGAACGAAGAAACACCACCAGAAGAAATAATCAAAAAAATATTAGACTGTGCAGAAATGGACAGACTTACTTTAAGCTTGAAAGAAAAAGAAGAAACAGAATATTTTCAAATTTGGGACCTATTTTATCAATGGTTAGGCTGCATTAACAGAGGGATAGAATCAAGATCACGTGAAGTATTAATACCACTTTACAAGGCCTTGGTAAGGCCACACTTGGAATACTGCATCCGGTTTTGGTCACACGATGTAAAAAGGAGGTTGAGACTCTAGAAAGAGTAAAGAGAAGAGCAACAAAGATGATTAGAGGTCTGGAGGCTAAAACATATAAGGAACGGCTGCTGGAATTGGGTATGTCTAGTTTAATGAAGAGAAGGACGGGGGGGGGGACAGGATAGCAGTGTTCCAGTATCTCAGGGGCTGCCCCAAAGAAGAGGCAGTCAAGCTATTCTCCAAAGCGCCTGAAGGCAGGACAAGAAGCAACGGGTGGAAACTCATCAAAGAGAGAAGCAACCTAGAGCTAAGGAGAAACTTCCTGACAGTTAGAACAATTAACCAGTGGAACCACCTGCCTCCAGAAGCGGTGGATGCTCCAACACTGGAAGTTTTTAAGAAGAGACTGGTCAGCCATTTGTCTGAAACAGTGTAAGGTTTCCTGCCTGAGCAGAGGGTTGGACTAGATGACCTCCACGGTCCCTTCCAACTTTATTATTATTATTATAATTATTATTATTTTGGGATTAGGAATTTAATTTGTATTAGTGAATGATACTCAGACAACACATTTTTGTTGAATAATTATTATTGAACTCTGTTTAAAAATAATAATAAAACTTAAAAAAAAAAAAGTAGAAATTTGTAGATCAGCAATGCATGTTATGCTCCAGTGACTGATAATAACGGAAGAAGCACATGGGTTTTGGAGACGGCTTGCCACATTATGAATCAAGGTACCACAGGGGGAGAATTACACAACCAGGTGGCACGAACAGGATAAGAAAATGGAGGGAAAAAAACCATCTGGGCCTTTCAGAGGCGCAGGATGGAATAAGGATGGGACGACGGAGAAGGATCTGCTCACACAAATCTCTTTTCTTCAAATATATATGACTTTTTTGGGGGGGGGGTAGAAAGTCACGAAGATAAATTTGTTTGTATTATAAATGATATTATAAGGAATGATCTGCCTCAGGAAATCGTGGGTGCTCCAACACGGGAGGTTTTTAAGAAAAGATTGGACAGCCATTTGTCTGAAATGGGATAAGGCAGGGTCTTCCAACTTGGCCCTTTTATGACTTGTGGACTTCAACTCCCAGAATTCCCCAGTCAGCATGGATGGACTTCCCCTAAAATTCCTGTCAGCGTGAATGGACTTCAACTCCCAGAATTCCCCAGTCAGCATGGATGGACTTCACCCAAAATTCCTGTCAGCGTGAATGGACTTCAACTCCCAGAATTCCCCAGCTATCCAGAAACAATACCCTAAGCCAGGGGTATTAGTCAGCATGCCTGGCTGAGGAATTCTGGGAGTTGAAGTTCACAAGTCATAAAAGGGCCAAGTTTGAAGGCCCCTGGGATAGGGTTTCCTGCCTCAGCAGGGGGTTGGACTAGATGACCTCCAAGGTCCCTTCCAACTTTGCTATTCTGTTCAATCTAAAACCAAGATTGGTTTTATTGCTTTTTAAAGAAAGACTGAGATAAGAAGTATGAGGGATTCCAGGATGATGAGCTATTTTCAAGATAGGACAGGCCAATTTTGGGGGGGGAGTGTCTTGGCAGGATCTTGGAAAAATGGACATAGAGGAAAGGGGGGAAAAAAGTGAAACATGGGCAGTCCTCGACTTATAACCATTTGTTTTAGTGTCCGTTCGAAGTTATAACGGCACTGAAAAAAGTGACCAATGACCCTTTTTCACACTTACGGCCACTGCAGCGTCCCCAGGGTCACGTGATCAAAATTCAGACGTTTGGCAAGTGGTTCATATTTATGACGGTTGCCGTGTCCCGAGTGGCCAACATAAAAAAAAAAAAAAAAAAAGGATCAGGAGACAGATTAATCCCCCATCAGAATGAGTAGAGTTTGGCTATAAAGCAGTGGTTCTCAACCTTTTTAATGCCGCGACCCCCAACCGGTCGTAAGTCGAGGACTACTCAACCGGTCGTAAGTCGAGGACTACTCAACTGGCGCAGCACCGTTTGCAGAATGGGACTTTTGGCGGGCTCAGCAGGGCAGAGACAGCCTGGACAATTCCTATTGGCTTTGGAAAGCCAATAGAATTAGACTCGATTCAAGAGAGTCTCTTCTATTGGCTTTCAAAAGCCAATAGAATAAAAGGGAGTAGCACAGCCAAGGAAAAGGGGGGGGAAAATGGCGGACTGCGTTGTTTGGCGACCCCCGTGAAATGGTCGTTCGACCCCAAATGGAGTCCCGACCCACAGGTTGAGAACCGCTGCTATAAGGGAAGTTAATGTGGGAGCTGCTTGAATTAAAGTGGAAAAACTCTCTGGAGCTACAGAAATGGGAATTATGAAACAGGATGCTTGGATGGAATGAGGAAGTGAAAGAGGATATGAACGAGGGGGGGAAAATGGATATGAGAATGAATGCTGCAAAATAAATAAATAAATACACACACACACATATACCTTGTGCAATATGCGTAGGACAAAACGTTAGTTATAAAAATGTCATCAAAGAGGGGAAAGGAAGGTTATCGTTAAAAGAGGCAGGGGGAAAAAAATGCAGAGAAATGCTAACGAGAGTTGTTGGTTTTTTTTTAATTAAAAAAGCGGTTTTGGGGAAGTTGGTAAAGGAGGTTATGCTAGGAGCTCCAGGCAATGTGAATCGCACTGCAAGCGAAAGGTTTTTAAGTTATTTGAAAGGAAACTGAAGTCAGGAAAGGCTCTTTGCCAGCCACGTCACAGGTAGCCTCTAGCTATTTTGGCTGATCTTGACACAACAAAGGAGTGTGTGAACTGGTTAGGATTCGGATGGGACACAAACAGGAAATCCTAGCATGGCAGGCTAGAGCTGCTTCCATATTGCTTACCAAGAATACAACATATTATTATGATGATGGTGCAGGGGTCTTCAAACTTGGCCCCTTCATGACTCGTGGACTTCAACTCCCAGAATTCCTCAGCCAGCAGGGGGGAACTATGGCCCCTTCATGACTCGTGGACTTCAACTCCCAGAATTCCTCAGCCAGCAGGGGGGAACTATGGCCCCTTCATGACTCGTGGACCAACTCCCAGAATTCCTCAGCCAGCATGGGGGAACTATGGCCCCTTCATGACTGGTGGACTTCAACTCCCAGAATTCCTGAGCCAGCATGAGGGAAACTTTGGCCCCTTCATGACTTGTGGACTTCAACTCCCAGAATTCCTCAGCCAGCATGGGGAATTATGGCCCCTTCATGACTGTGGACTTCAACTCCCAGAATTCCTCAGCCAGCATGGGGGAATTATGGCCCCTTCATGACTTGTGGACTTCAACTCCCAGAATTCCTCAGCCAGCGTGCCTGACTGAGGAATTCTGGGAGTTGAAATCCACAAGTCATAAAAGGGCCAAGTTTGAAGACCCCTGTTATGGTGTGTCAGCCGGTTGTTTAAGACTTCATCTGGCAATCTGTCCACCTATTCAGTCCTTCCCAAGGACCATGGATAGGCAGATGTGGAGACATCTGTCACTGAATGTCAGCTGTTCCGAGTCAAGCTGCCTTTTGCAATTGACTGATGGGGATTTTTGACAATGCCAATGTGGTTCAAATGGTGTTCCAGATGTTTTGGGATTGAACCCAAGGCACCTATCACCACTGGCACTACCTTTGCTTTCTTTTACCATAGTCACACTATATATTAATTTGGTATGTCACACAGCCAGATGTTTAGACTGGATCCGACATTTTTGTCTATTTCTTCTCCAGGACCTGGGATAGGTAGATGATGCTGTTGGATGGTATTATATACTGTACAGAACAATGTGAAGGCACAGCTGCCAGTTCTTTACATGGTGTCAGCCTTCATTCACATCTGGTTCTTCCCAAGAACCCAGGAATCCCTCATACTTATCTCAGTCTTTCCTTAAAAAGCAATAAAACCGATCTTGGTTTTAGAGTGAATAGAATAACAAGAGTTGGAAGGGACCTTGGAGGTCTTCTAGTCCAACCCCCTGCTCAAGCAAGAATCCCTATACCAGGGTTTCTCAACCTGGACCACTTTAAGACGTGTGGACTTCAGCTCCCAGAATTCCCCAGCTAGCTATGTTATCTGGGGTGTTATGAGCCAAGACCTGATCGATTTGTATTCGGAAATCCTACATTTTTATCTGCTCCTTTCTGACTACTTTTCCGATTCTATCTTCCCACTAATTTTTCACTTTTGGCCCACGTCATTTTTACAGATGTTCCAGTGAACCATTTCAATGATGATGTCATGCTTTATTTTCCCGCCAAACATGATGTACCCGCACAAATAAACAGCTGGTGAATTCCTTTTCTAAAAAAAAAAATAAAAAAGAGGCATAATCCAGGAAGAGATCGCCTAACTTGGCTAAGAAAAAGAAATGGATGGCAATGCTATTTTGGGGCTTACAATCCACCTTTTCAGGATTCTTGTCTGTTATTCAAGGAAGTGCATTTGTCCTCAAGTCAATATTCCAGTGCCAGAAGATTTTTAGCTTCCAAGAAAACAGACCAGCTGCCAATCTTGATTTCACAGACCTTCAGAGGTCCAGGTTGTGTTGTTTTTGCAGAGAATTTTGACAAGGGTGTGTGCCCGTAGGATCCTAGCGGGGGAAATCCCAGGGGGATTAAAAGCAAAGGAATTTGCTGATCTTACACCTGAAACTACCCACATTTTGAAACGGACTTACACACTTTGGCACAAATTACGCCCTTCTGGCATTCAAAGAGGCGGCCAATAGCCTGTTAGCTACATCCAAGAATAATTGCTAGCTGCATCTGATGTTTTGCAAGGATTCGAACAAGCAACAACAGTATTAATAGAATAATTAGAGGGTAGAAAGAAAGCACGGCGGAAACTGAGATATATCTTTTCACCCACAGGAAAAAACGTCTGCAGAATGTCTGCATTTTCAAAACTCACCCAGCTGTTCAGGAAAAGGCCAAAAAAAAACACCTTGAAATATCTCAAGGGTGTGAAATAAGTTTCTGGAAGGCGGTTTTTTTCACTATTAAGCAAAAATGAAGAGGAGGGCATAACTTCAGACTGATAGGAGGGAACTTCACGAGTTATGTTCAAAGGGAGAACATCACGGAAAGAGCAGTGGAAGCTTGGAACCAGCTTCCAGCATAGGCAGTGTGTCAGTAATTGAGTTTAAACATGGTTGGGATAAACACATGTCTATCATCTGAGGTAGGTAGATAAGATAGATAGATAGGTAGGTAGGTAGGTAGGTAGGTAGGTAGGTAGATGATAGATAGATAGATAGATAGATAGATAGATAGATAGATAGATAGATAGATAGATAGATAGATAATAGGGATGGGATGGGTGGACGTAGAGATAGAGGAAGATTAGATAGATGGATGGATGGATGGTAGATTGATAGGCAGATAGATGATTGATAGATAGATAGATAGATAGATAGATAGATAGATAGATAGAAGATAGATAGATAGATAGATAGATAGATAGATAGATAGATAGATAGATAGATAGATGATAGGGATGGGATGGGATGGGATGGGATGGGCGGACGTAGGGATAGAGGAAGATTAGATGGATGGATGGTAGATTGATAGGCAGATAGATAGATAGATAGATAGGGATGGGCGGACGTAGAGATAGAGGAAGATTAGATGGATGGGATGGATGGATGGATGTAGATAGATAGGCAGATAGCTAGCTAGATAGATAAGGATGGGATAGGATGGGCGGACATAGAAATAGAGGAAGATTAGATGGATGGATATAGATAGACAGATAGGTGATAGAAAGAAAGAAAAAGAAAGAAAGAAAATAGATTGGATGGATGGATGGATGGATGGATGGATAGACAGATAGATAGGGATGGGCGGACGTAGAGAGAGGAAGATGAGATAGATGGTGGATGGAGATAGATAGATAGATAGATAGATAGATAGATAGATAGATAGATAGATAGATAGATAGACGGATGGATGGGATGGAATGGGCGGACGTAGAGATAGAGGAAGATTAGATAGATGGTGGATGGCTATAGATAAGTCCAGCAAACGATCGATAGATTGATTGATTGATTGACAGACAGACCAACGTACGGAGAGGGAGAGGTAGATTAGATGGATGGATGGATATATAGATAAACAGATAAATATTAAAAATAAAAAATAAAAATAATATATAAAATAAAATCAATAAAATAAAAATAAAATTAAAAATAAGCAAAACAAAAATAAAAGTAATAAAATAAAAAATACATAAACATAAAAATTAAAAATAATATACAAATAAGCTAAAAATAAAACAAAAGCAAACAAACAAGCAAAGCACTCGAAGGAAGGGCAGAGCCGATGGATCGCCGGGGGGATTTTTTTTCCGGCCATCGGTTTTCTATGTTTGGAAGATATCAAGGCTTTTTAATCTAAGCAATTCTAGAAAGAGAGAGAGAGACAGAGACAGAGACAGATTATGGCATTCCCTTTGCAAATATGAAAATTGCTACAGGGTTTGTCCTGAAAAGAGTTGCAGGAGTAAAGGAAGGAAGGCTGCGCCACTCAACACTGGATTTCAGGAATGTTGGGCTTAGGTTTTTTTTTTAACCTCTTGTTCTTCTATAATAATTGCTCAACGGCAAACATATCTGAGCAATCCTGGTCCATCAAAAGGCCTGATAAGGAAGAAGCAAGGCAGGTGTCTTACTCAGGTGGAACGATACACTTGTAAAGGGATTTACTACTCAGCTTGCAGAACTGTTCGTCAAGTCCCTTTCCACCAGGCCAGGGCTAGGCAACCTTGGCTCTTTTATGACTGGTGGACTTCAACTCCCAGAATTCCTGAGCCAGCATGGAGGAACTATGGCCCCCTTCATGACTTGGGGACTTCAACTCCCAGAATTCCTGAGCCAGCATGGGGGAACTATGGCCCCTTTATGACTTGTGGACTTCAACTCCCAGAATTCCTCAGCCAGCATGGGGGAACTATGGCCCCTTCATGACTTGTGGACTTCAACTCCCAGAATTCCTCAGCCAGCATGGGGGAACTATGGCCCCTTCATGACTTGCGGACTTCAACTCCCAGAATTCCTGAGCCAGCATGGGGGAACTATGGCCCCTTCATGACTTGCGGACTTCAACTCCCAGAATTCCTGAGCCAGCATGGGGGAACTATGGCTCCTCCGTGACTTGTGGACTTCAACTCCCAGAATTCCTGAGCTAGTATGGGGGAACTATGGCCCCCTTCATGACTCGTGGACTTCAACTCCCAGAATTCCTGAGGCAGCATGGCTCAGCTTGGAAACCTCTCCCTTTCCCCTCAGCATGGCTGGCTCAGGAATTCCGGGAGTTGAAGTCCACGAGTCATAAAAGAGCCAGGATTGCCTACCCCTGCACCAGGCTAATGTTCTAATTTTAAGAAGTTACATTTTGTCCAGTCCTTGCCTTTGTACTTTGGACAAATCTAGCATTCCCAACCGTCTTTCTCCAGCGGGACGGCCTAGTTTGAGAATCGGCGATCGTTATCACATAGCTACACCCAGATTCACGCAACCAGGTTTCTTGGTGAATGCGCTGACGTAGGGCGATTCATTACGACAGGCCCAGTGGTTATCTCATGCTCAGTGAAGAGTTAGGCTTAAGAGGACACTCCAGGCACATCAAAGAGACAGGTGGTTCTCAACTTACGACCAGAGTCCAAAATTCCCATTGCTAAGTGAATTTTGCCCCATCCAACCACCCTCCTTGTCACAGAGGTTAAGTGAATCACTTAAGTGGATCTCGAAGTCCTAGTGGACAATCCCTTAAATAGGAGCCAGCCGTGTGCTGCAGCTGCCAAAAAGGCCAACCCAGTGCTAGGCTGCATTAACAGAGGGATAGAATCAAGATCACATGAAGTGTTAATACTTTACAAGGCCTTGGTAAGGCCACACTTGGAATACTGCGTGCAGTTTTGGTCACCACGAAGTAAAAAAGATGTTGAGACTCTAGAAAGAGTGCAGAGAAGAGCAACAAAGAGGATCAGGGGACTGGAGGCTAAAGCATATAAAGAACGGTTGCTGGAATTGGATGTCTCGTTTAATGAAGAGAAGGACGAGGGGGGACATGATAGCTGTGTTCCAGTATCTGAGGGGCTGCCCCAATGAAGAGGGAGTCAAGCTATTCTCCAAAGCGCCTAAAGGCAAGACAAGAAGCAACGGATGGAAACTAATCAAGGGAGAGAAGCAACCTAGAACTAAGGAGAAACTTCCTGACAGTTAGAACAATTAACCAGTGGAACAACTGCCTCCAGAAGCGGTGAATGCTCCAACACTGGAAGTTTTTAAGAAGAGACTGGACGGCCATTTGTCCGAAATGGTTTAGAGTTTCCTGCCTGAACAGGGGGTTGGACTGGATGACCTCCAAGGTCCCTTCCAACTTTATTATTATTATTATTATTTTGGATCATCGCACAGTCAGCCAGATGTTCAGACTGGATTTGGCATTTTGTCTACCTATCGAGTCCTTACCCAGAACCTGGGATAGGCAGATGTGGATGTTTGATGGTATTACAGGTATTGTTGCAGGATGGAAGCAGTTCCTAGTAAGGCCGCCTTTTGCAATTGACTAATAGCGAATTTGTCAATGCCAATGGTGCTCCAGTTGTTTTGGGACTGCACCCAAGGAGTTTATTATTATTATTAATAATAATTAATTAATTAATTAATTAATGAACTGTTTGACTACCTGTATTTAAGTGCTATCTTCCTAAAAGGTGGTAGGTGGCTTGATTTAGAAAAAAAGGCTATGGGGGGGGGAGGACAAATTTATGCCACAGCCTGATAAACCGGAGAAATAAAACCAGGCCAGCCTATCCTTATGACGACTCAAAAGAACCGCTTTCTACTATCGGCGTGCCACTACTCCAAAAACTGCATTTTTGCCCGAGCAGGTTGTGATTAGTGCCAGCTGCATTATTCCAGCAGCGTCCCTCCGGCCTGCTTCAAAACACAGCTTTAGAGCAATTAGATGTTATGAAAATAGCCGACTTACTGGAACTAATTAAACGCCGGCTTCATACCGGACCAAGTTCCATCCTGTGTCAAGCGAAACAGCAGCACATTCTTTCCCGGCACTTACTAGTTTATCCGCAGACAATTACGTTTATTACCTATCCGTTTCCGTTTAAATGGAGTAGTGGAGAAATGGGTGTTGTTGTTTTTTTTCCCACCCCCTTTGCCCATGCTGACAATATGGCCAATATTAGGCACGGATCTAACATTTTTAGGGACTGTATTCGTGGGTGAGTCATTGTGGTACATGAAGCAGCGGCAGCTGATGGATCCAACTCGGAGGGACCTATGAAATTCTGATTTACAGGGAGCATCACGTGTTTTATAAGGCAGGGACATTGACAGACAATTGACTCAGTCTGACTAATTGGCACAGAAGGGAAGAGAGGAAAAACCTGCCCTAATCTCCCACTCCAAGCCAGGATTCCTGATGTATGTGTGAACGGACAGTGTTCTTGGGTACAAAAAAGCATACAAGTGTATGCTTTGAGCCTCCGTTTCAAGGCCAAGTGCAATTCACTAGCGCAGGAGGTGGTTCGCCATCACTGGTATAGGTTCTCCTGCTTGAGCAGGGGGCTGGACTAGAAGACCTCCAAAGTCCCTTCCAGCTGCTATTCTATTCTATTCTATTCTATTCTATTCTATTCTATTCTATTCTATTCTATTCTATTCTATTCTATTCTATTCTAGCCTATATTCTATATCAGTGGTTCTCAACCTGTGGGTCGGGACCCCATTTGGGGTCGAACGACCATTTCACGGGGGTCGCCAAACAACGCAGTCTGCCATTTTCCCCCCCCCTTTTCCTTAGCTGTGCTACTCCCTTTTATTCTATTGGCTTTTGAAAGCCAATAGAATAGACTCTCTTGAATAGGGTCTAATTCTATTGGCCTTCAAAAGCCAATAGGAATTGTCCAGGCTGTCTCTGCCCTGCTGAGCCTGCCAAAAGTCCCATTCTGCAAACGGTGCTGCACCAGGTGAGTAGTCCTCGACTTACGACCAGTTGAGTAGTCCTCGACTTACAACCGGTTGGGGATCGCGGCATTAAAAAGGTTGAGAACCACTGTTTTATATTCTATATTCTATTCTATTCTGTATTTCTATTCTATTCCATTCTGCATTTCTATTCTATTCTATATTCTATATTCTATTCTATTCTGTATTTCTATTCTATTCTACTCTGTATTTCTATTCTATTCTGTATTTCTATTCTATTCTATTCTATTCCATTCCATTCCATTCCGCCATCAAACAAAACACTGCAGAACGCATATCTGAGACCACAAGTCGGTTCAGTGTGGCAACACCATGAAGCCCTCACAAAAGAATCCCACTCACTGCTATGCAGAAAATGCAAGATCTATTTACGTTCATATTTCTTATGTCTCTTCCTCCCTTCCTCGCAATGTGATAGGCTTGACAGGATTCCCTTTGGGGAGGAAAACAGGGTTTCCATCTGTTCCTCGTTTGGGTAACAGCCTGATCTAGTATCAAGCTTGTTTATTTCTGACCATGTGAGAATTGCCACCCTCGTTTCTCAACAGTTTTCCTTGTGGTCTTTCCGTTTACCTCTGTCCCAGAATCCCTGGGTGAAATTCACCAAAGCCCTGCTTCTTCTATCTTTCAGAATAATTACCTGGAGAGCAAATATCATAAACCTTGGCACTGCCGAACCTGCTTTCATCTCTGTGATATAAGGTCTTCTCCTTGAGCAGCGGGGGTTGGACTAGAAGACCTCCAGGTTCCCTTCTGACTCTGTTATTCTGTACACTTCTATCTATGTGGGACAGCTCTGAAAATGGCTTTAAAAGATCACAGATTGTCCTCAACTCACAGCCATCATTGGGAGCCCAAATCTCTGTTGCTAGGTAAAATAGTGGTTTGCCACGGTCGTTAAGCAAATCGCAGCCGTCGTTAAGTGAAATCATGGGACCATTAAACAAATATGACTTCCCCCATTGACTCTGCTTTGTCAGAAGCCACCCGGGAAGACTACATGATCCTGGGATGCTGCAATCATCCTAAGGGCCTGAATTCGGATCACGTGTCCGTGAGGATGCCGCAAAGGTCGTAAGTGTGATAAAATTCTCCTAAGTCACTTTTTTCAGTGTTGTTGTTAACTGCAAACAGTCACTAAATGAATTGGTTGTAAGTCAAGGGCTACCTTTACTCAAAGTTACCAAGTACAGGAATCTAAGATTCTTAAGAGGGACACACAAGGAAATAATCCTCCGCCTTATATATGTCTGGAATGAAATAGGCCAGGAGTCTTCAAACTTGGCCCTTTTATGACTCGTGGACTTCAACTCCCAGAATTCCTGAGCCAGCATGGGGGAACTATGGCCCCTTCATGACTCGTGGACTTCAACTCCCAGAATTCCTTAGCCAACATGGGAGGAACTATGGCCCCTTCATAACTCAGTGAATTCAACTCCCAGAATTCCTGAGCTAACATGGGAGGAACTATGGCCCCTTCATGACTTGGGGAGTTCAACTCCCAGAATTCCTGAGCCAGCATGGGGGAACTATGGCCCCTTCATGACTCGGGGACTTCAACTCCCAGAATTCCTCAGCCAGCATGGGGGAACTATGGCCCCTTCATGACTCGGGGACTTCAATTCCCAGAATTCCTCAGCCATCATGGGGGAACTATGGCCCCTTCATGATTTGTAGACTTCAACTCCCAGAATTCCTGAGCCAGCATGGGGGAACTATGGCCCCTTCATGACTCGTGGACTTCAACTCCCAGAATTCCTCAGCCAGCATGGGGGAACTATGGCCCCTTCATGACTCGGGGACTTCAATTCCCAGAATTCCTCAGCCATCATGGGGGAACTATGGCCCCTTCATGATTTGTAGACTTCAACTCCCAGAATTCCTGAGCCAGCATGGGGGGAACTATGGCCCCTTCATGACTCGTGGACTTCAACTCCCAGAATTCCAGATTCTAGGAGTTGAAGTCCACAAGTCATAAAAGGACCAGGTTTGAAGACCCCTGGCATAGGTCTCCTGCTTGAGCAGGGGGCTGGACTAGAACACAGGTCACCAACCTTTGTCGGTTGGCAGACCGGAGGAAAAGGAGGAGGATTTTAACACAGGCATCAAACAGCCAGGGTGATTTTACGCAGGCACAAGGAACAGACTTTTCAAGACAGCTAAACCGAGATTAGACTGGATGGAATCATCTGAAATATTGAAAAAGATGGAAATCAAGCGAACGCAGCTGTCGCCTGGCGAGCCGCTTCAAAAAAAAATATCCTCTCTTTAAAATCTCCAGCACGGCCCAGAAGTGTTAATTCATTAACCTCTAACAATTAACAATGCATATTTGACATCTGAATTAACTTAAAAGTCCTGGGGAGGAGGCAAAGTTCTCACTTGCCAAGACAGGTAATCAACACCTCCAACTTTTCAGCCTCTGCATATTTTCCAACAGCCATAAGGAGCAAAAAAAAAAAAAAAAAGAAAGAAAGAAAAAGAAAAGAAAAGAAAAAAAAAAGAAAGAAATTGAGTTGTTGGCTGGCGGGAGATTTTTCAGCTCATGTTTAAAAGACGATAAAAAGCGCGTCGCCGCTCAATTAACACTTTAATTAAAAAAAAAATTCAGCGGATCTTTATTGCGTTCAGAAGTTGTAATGGCAGGGCTCGGAGAGAGATTGGCGGTGCAGTTCAACTCCCAGAAACCCACGCTGGCTGGGGGATTCTGGGAATCAAGGCCCAGATCTCCAAGTTGCTGAGATTGAGGAACATCACTATCTATAGAGCAGGGGTCCCCACACGTGATCACTTTAAGACGTGGGGACTTCAACTCCCAGAATTATTTATTTATTTATTTATTTTATTTATTAAAATTTATAGACCGCCCCGCTCCCGCAGGACTCCGGGCGGCTAACAATAAAAACACAATATAACTTAACAAGACAAACAATACAGTAACATTCATCCAGGGGTCAGGTTTTATAAACCCCAGGCCTGCCGGAAAAGCCAGGTCTTAAGCAGCTTACGGAAGACCAACAGGGTGGGAGCGATCCTAATCTCCGGGGGGGAGCTGGTTCCAAAGCATGGGCGCCATCACAGAGAAGGCCCTCCTCCGCGGCCCCGCCAAATGGCACTGCTTGGCCGACGGGACCTGAAGGAGGCCCAGCCTGTGGGATCTAACTGGACGAAGGGTTCGTCCGGTTAGGGTTCGTGCCTGGCTGAGGAATTCTGGGAATTGAAGTCCACAAGTCATAAAAGGGCCAGGTTTGAAGACCCCTGACATAATGTGAGGGGGAAATAATGCTAACTCAGAAAGAGCTAAACTGCTGTTCCTCAACCTCGGCCCCTTTAAGAGGTGTGGACTTCAACTCCTAGAATTCCTCAGCCAGCGTGCCTGAATGAGGAATTCTGGGAGTTGAAGTCCACAAGTCATAAAAGGGCCAAGTTTGAAGACCCCTGACATGATGTGAGGGAGAAATAATGCTAACTCAGAAAGAGCTAAACTGGTGTTTCTCAACCTCGGCCATTTTAAGAGGTGTGGACTTCAACTCCCAGAATTCCTCAGCCAGTCCTCACGTCTTAAAGTGGCCACATGTGGGGACCCTTGCTATACAGCAGAGGTCTTCAAACGTGGCCCTTTCATGACTTGTGGACTTCAACTCCCAGAATTCCTCAGCCAGCGTGCCTGGATGAGGAATTCTGGGAGTTGAAGTCTACAAGTCATAAAAGGGCCAAATTTGAAGACCCCTGACATAATGTGAGGGGGAAATAATGCTATCTCAGAAAAAGCTAAACTGGTGTTTCTCAACCTCGGCCATTTTAAGAGGTATGGACTTCAACTCCCAGAACTCCTCAGCCAGCATGCCTGGATGAGGAATTCTGGGAGTTGAAGTCTACAAGTCATAAAAGGGCCAAATTTGAAGACCCCTGACATAATGTGAGGGGGAAATAATGCAAACTCAGAAAGAGCTAAACCGGTGTTTCTCAACCTCGGCCATCTTAAGAGGTGTGGACTTCAACTCCCAGAATTCCTCAGCCAGCGTGCCTGGCTAAGGAATTCTGGGAATTGAAGTCCACAAGTCATAAAAGGGCCAAGTTTGAAGACCGCTGCTAAACAGGATAAATTACTTGGTCCAAGGGATTCTTCTCTTGTGTCTAATTCTGAGATGAACTGCAACCACAATCGGGCAACAGAATTCCTGTTGCCCAGCGAGGCGGTCGTTAAGTGAGCCAGGCCCCGACTTTTTTATGACTTTTTTAAGCAAATCGCTTAAGTTGTGAAGTGACTCCGGCGTCCCCCATTGAATTTGCATGTCAGAGGCCGGCTGGGAAGGTCACAAAGGTGATCTCGGGACCCTGGGAGGCGATCATAAATACATGTTGGTTGCCAGGTACTCAGATTATGATCACCTAAGTGGGGGAAGCTGAGAGGGTCGTAAGTGTGAGGATGGGGTGCCAGTCATTTTTTTCAGTGCTAGTGTAACCTTGAAGGTTGCGAAATGAGTGGCTGTAAGTTGAGGGCTACTTGTACAAAGCATCCTATCAAGCAGGGATTACAGAACAGAATAACAGAACTGGAAGGGACCTTGGAGGTCTTCTAGCCCAACCCCCTGCTCAATACAAATAAAAGGCTGCCCAATCTCTTCTTAAAAACTTCCAGTCTTGGAGCGTTCACCGCTTCTGGAGGCAGGTTGTTCCACTGGTTTATTGTTCTCGATGTCAGGAAATTCCTCCTTAATTGTACGTTGCTTCTCTTCTTGATGAGTTTCCATCCGTTGCCTCTTGTCCTGTGCTCAGGTGCTTTGGAGAATAGCTTGACTCCCTCTTCTTTGGGGCAGCCCCTGAGATATTGGAAGACTGCTATCATGTCCCCCCTCGTCCTCTTCCTTAAACTAGACATACCCAACTCCAGCAACCGTTCCTCGTATGTTTTAGCCTCCAGTCCCCTAATCATCTTTGTTGCCCTTCTCTGTACTCTTTCCAGAATCTCAACATCTTTTTTACATCGTGGGGACCAAAACTGGATGCCGTATTCCAAGTGTGGCCTTACCAAGGCCTTGTAAAGTGGTATTAACACTTCACGTGATCTTGATTCTATCCCTCTGTTAATGCAGCCCAGCACTGTGTTGGCTTTTTATGGCAGCTGTGCCACAAGGCTGGCTCAAATTTAAGTGATGGTCCACTAGGACTCCAACATCCCCCTGGCAGTTACTACTCTTGAGCCAGGTGCCACCTATTCTTATACCTGTGCATCTCAAAGGTATCAAGTTCCAGAGCAAGAGGAATTCCAGCTCATTTCCCTTTTTTTCCAAGAGTCAAACCGGAAATCCTTGTTCAATGGGGGTAGCAAAAGCCATCCTCTGTCTATTTCCGTCTGTGAATTATTCCCTTCCCATCTTGCATGAAAAGCTTTGACATCTGTGTTATAACCGTTATAACCGAGCCTTAATTGGCCAAGCTGTTGAGGAAGCACGATGCCAGTTCATCATCATTTCAGAATTGCTTTCCGGCAGAAAACAATAAGGGACGTATCTCAAAGGAGTGTCTATGGGGAGTAGCTTTGGGGAGGCCAATTGTAACTTCAAACGGTCGTTAAGTAAACAGTCATAAGTCAAGGACTGTTAACCAGTGGAACGGAAGTTGCTTTCAGAAATCCCTCTCAACTCTGTTATTCTTTTCTCCAAAGCACCAAAGAGCAGGAAAAGAAGCAACGGATGGAAACTAATCAAGGAGAGAAGCAACTTGGAATTAAGGAGAAACTTCCTCACAGTTAGAACAATTCACCAGTGGAACCACCTGCCTCCAGAAATCATGGATGCTCCAACACTGGAGGTTTTTAAGAAGAGATTGGACAACCATTTGTCTGAAATGGTATAGGGTCCCCTGCCTGAGCAGGGGTTGGACTAGATGACCTCCAAGATCCCTTCCAACTCTATTTTATTCTATAGAGACTGGACAGCCATTTGTCTGAAATGGTATAGGGTTTCCTTCCTGAGCAGGGGGTTGGACTAGAAGACCTCCAAGGTCCCTTCCAGCTATATTCTGAGTCATTCTGGGGGACAGCAACAGCATTTAGACCAGGGGGTCTTCCAACTTGGCCCTTTTATGACTTGGGGACTTCAACTTTTTTTTAAAAAAAAAGGTTACGTACGCGGCACGGCCCCTGCACACTTGCGTTTATGATATAATTGCATTTGGAAAGACAGCGGGATGTTCTGTTCACAAACTTCCAGAGAAAGACTTAACAGATATGGACACACAGAACAAACTCTGGTGATCGTAAAAGGCAATCCTTACTGATGGAAAAACATCTACAGACAAGTAACCGGTCCGGCCGGCAATTTCTGCACGAATAAAAAAAACGAGCTAACTAGCATTCCTTGCAGAAAAGACAGTGCAAAATTTCCACCGGGCGACACACACACACACAGCAGGATGAGCTTAATGCCCGACAAGCATTCTGTGACAGATAACTACTGACGGACGCGACGGGCTTTATTGGGCTGAATGCTTTCTCATTTGCTAAGAGAGTCCTCGGAGTTGCCACTTTATACGGAGCAATTTTGCAAGGCGCCGGTGATCTTGCTGGAGTTGCAATCAGAAAGCCCCACCGCGCTGATGCTTTATTGATTGCATGCAAATATTTCTTCACAGGCCTGTCCGAGAAATCAATGTGCTCTAAACCGACCCCGTGATTATTCCCCAAGGCGCTGAGCCGACTCGCTCCAATCCCCGTGGATTCTTTTCAAATAAAAAGGGACAAAATGCTAAGGAGGAGTAAAATCCTACTGAGGCCGTTAAATACCGCAGGTGGTCCTCAAGTTACGACCACAAGCGAGCCCAACGTTCAGGCTGCCAGTTGAGAACATTTGCTAAGTGAGTTTCGCCCCGTTTTACGACCTTGCTTGCCACCGTCGTTAAGCGAATCACTGCAGTCGTTAAGTCAGGGACACAGTTGTTAAGTGAATCTGGCTTTCCCCCCGTTGACTTTGCTTGTGTCGGAAGGGCGCAAAAAGGGATCGCGGGGACCCCGGGGACGCTGCAACCGTCGTAAATACGAGTCAGTTGCCAAGCATCTGAATTCTGATCAGGTCATGATGGGGAACACTGCGACGGTCGCAAGTGTGAAAAGCGGTTGTAAGCGACTTTTTTCAGTGCCGCTGCAACTTTGAATGGTCACTAAATGAACTGTCGTAAGACGAGGACTTCCTGTATACACGTAGTCCTCGACTTACGTCTGTTGAGCAACTGAAGTCACAAGAGCACTGGAGAAAGTGACTTACCCTCAGTCCTCACAACCAGCAAAGCAGCCCCATTTGGGCACTTGGCAACCCGCCTGCATTTACAACAAATACGGCATCCCGGGGTCACGGGATCCCCTTTGGCGACTTTTTGACCTGCAGGAATCAATGGGGGAAGCCAGATTCGCTTAGCAGCTGCGTGGTCCACTTAACGACTGCCGCGATTTGCTCCACCATCGTGGCAAAAAACGGTTGCAGCATCCACAGGGTCGTCTGATCAAAATCCGGACACTTGGCAGCAAACTCATTCTGATGACCGTTGCTGTGTCCCAAGGTCACGTGATACCTTCGCGACCTTCTGACCAGCAAAGTCAATGAGGGAAGCTAGATTCACTTAACCATCAGGTTACTAACAACTGCAGTGATTTGCTTAACAATGAACCAGTGGAACAGCTTGCCACCAGAAATCGTGGGCGCTCCATCACTGGAGGTTTTTAAGAAGAGGCTGGACAGTCACTTGTCTGAGACGGTATAGGTCCTCCTGCTTGAGCATGGGCTGGACTAGAAGACCTCCAAGGTCCCTTCCAGCTCTATTCTATTCTGTTCTGTTCGGTATTCCATTCCCTATTCCTATTCTATTCTCTATTCTGTATTCCATTCCCTATTCCTATTCTATTCTAATTCTTATTTCTATTCTATTCTATTTTCTATTCTGTATTCCATTCTGTATTCCTATCCTATCCTAATTCTTATTTCTATTCTATTCTATTTATTCTATTCTATTCTAATTCTTATTTCTATTCTATATTCCATCCCCCTATTCCTATTCCTATTCTATTCCGTATTCTATTCCGTATTCCATTCCATTCCATTCCATTCTATTCTGTTCTATTCTATTCATTCTTATTTCTATTCTATTCTATTCTATTCTACTCTATTCA
The DNA here is from genome assembly GCA_039797435.1 of Crotalus adamanteus. Lineage (NCBI taxonomy): Eukaryota > Metazoa > Chordata > Lepidosauria > Squamata > Viperidae > Crotalus > Crotalus adamanteus. Next base: position 124,129,971 of record CM077921.1, read on the forward strand.
TTCTTATTTCTATTCTATTCATTCTTATTTCTATTCTATTCATTCTTAATTCTATTCTTAATTCTATTCTATTCTATTCTATTCTATTCTATTCTATTCTATTCTATTCTAATTTCAATTCTATTCTATTCTATTCTATTCTCTATTCTCCAGAAGCAGTAAATGCTCCAACACGGGAAGTTTTTATGAAGAGACTGTTCAGCCATCTATCCGAAATGGTGTAGGGTTTACTGCCTACCTAAGCAGGGGGTTGGACTCGGTGACCTCCAAGGGCCCTTCCAACATCATCATCATTATTATTATTATTATTCTATTTTATTTTAATTCTATTCTATTCTTTTCTACTTTACTTCTATTCTATTCTATTCTATTCCCAACTGTGGCAAGAAATGGGGCAAAACTCACAAAACCAATGTCTCGCTTAGCATCAGAAAATCTGGATCTCACTTGAAGTAGTAAGTCGAGGACCACCTGTCATTTATAAACGCCATTTATCTCGCTCGCTTTTCTCCAAAGCCAATTTGCAGCATTTACCACTTCTGGCTCTTGTTAAGGTGAAGCTGGCGAGGATCCGACCCCCCAAAAGGGAAACTGCCAAGGCAGCTCAACCATTTTGGACGCTTCGTCTCCCATCTTTGTAAACTGCTGGGGGAAAACATGCATTGTGTTAGTTCCAGTGATAACTTCCAGCTGTGGCTGAGGCCTTCAAGAGTTTGAAAGCAGGAAATCTTAAAAGGAAATTCCATCAGTTCCTGGAGTTTTGCAACACAAATGGTTGTTCCAAAAAGGAGCTCGGATAAGGGGAAGGTTCATTTTTACCTCATGTCTTCAAGCAAGTCGCATTCGGCCTGATGCTTTGCTTGGAGTTTTGTCATCTGCTCGGCCTGGATGAGTTTCAGCTCTTGAGTGATTTTCACCTAGGAAGGGGGGGGGGGGGAATGTAAGATTTTTTTAATACATTATTTTCTTTAAACTTCTTTCTCGTTTAAGACTATTAAATCAGGGGGATTCCAATTTGGCCCTTTTATGACTTGCGGACTTCAACTCCCAGAATTCCTCAGCCAGGCATGCTGGCTGAGGAATTCTGGGAGTTGAAGTCCGCAAGTCATAAAAGGGCCAAGTTGGAAGACCCCTGCTCTAAAATTATCGATAATCCCGTATGATTTTACAGGCCTTCTTCACTTTTTTCTTTTCAGGTTACATTACCAGTGGAGGACGTGTGTTCCAGCAGATATTTAAAACGTTTACAAAAGTTTTAATTTTTTTTTTTCTGTTTGCTAAGGACCCTGAAACGAAAGTAGGGATCCTAAAACCACAGCACCTAGATCTGTATCTGCAGCTGTGAATTTCTTTCTCTTTTGTTTTCTTTTTCATAGCAAGTTAAGCAGCAAGGAAAGCTCTTCATTTAGCACAGAACAGAATAACAGAATTGGAAGGGACCTTAGAGGTCTTCTAGTCCAACCCGCTGCTCAAGCAGGAGATCCTATACCAGGGGTAGGCAACCTTGGCTCTTTTATGACTCGTGGACTTCAACTCCCAGAATTCCTGAGCCAGCCTGGCTCAGCATGGAAACCTCTCCCTTTCCCCTCAGCATGGCTGGCTCAGGAATTCTGGGAGTTGAAGTCCACGAGTCATAAAAGAGCCAAGGTTGCCTACCCTGTCCTATACCATTCCAGACAAATGGCTGTCCAATCTCTTCTTAAAAGCCTCCAGTGATGGAGCACCCACAACTTCTGGAGACAAGTAGTTCCACTGACTTCACGCTGGCTGAGGAATTCTGGGAGTTGAAGTCCACAAGTCATAAAAGGGCCAAGTTTGAAGACCTCTGCTATAAATGCTGTAAGTCAGGGTTTCCCAATCTTGGCAATGTTAAGACAGCTGGACCTCAACTCCCAGAATTCCCCAGCCAGCATGGATAGGCCTCAACTCACAATTAGGACAACTACAATTTCCACTGCTAAGCAAGGCGGTCGTTAAATAAGCCACACCTCATTTTATGAGATTTTTTGTTTACGGTTGTTAAGCAAATCACTGCCATTAAGTGAACCGTACAGTTAAGTGAATCTGTCTTCCTTTGTACAGTTAAGTGAATCTGTCTTCCTTCAGTTTGCCAAGTGCCTGCAGTTTGATCATGTAGCCATGAGGTCGTAATTGCAAGGACCAGCCGTAAGTTACCTTTTCTTAGGGCCGTTGTAACTTCAAACGGTCGCTAAACGAACAGTTGTAAATTGAAGATTGCCCGTAATTGCTAAACGCAGGAAGGCCTCGACTTACCATTCGTTTAGTGACCGGTTAAAGTTACAACGGCACTGAAAAAAGTGTCTTATGGCCATTTCTCACACTTAGCATCCCCATGGTCACGTAATTAAAATTCGGACGCTTGGCAACTGACTCATGTTTACGACAGTCACAGCGTCCCGGGGGTGATCCCCTTTTATGACTTTCTGGCAAGCAAAGTCAATGGGGAAAGGCAGGTTCACTTAATAACGGGTGCTCATTTAATGTCTGCACTGGCAAGAAAGGTCGTAAAATGGGGCAAAACTCACTCAACACACGTCTCACGTAGCGACAGAAATTTTGGGCTCAATTGTGGTCGTACGTCAAGGACTACCTGTATATTGGGATTCCACTACCTTAGCAGCTCACCCCCCCCCAACGGATGGCCATGATGTAGCTTTCTCGAAAGACAGAAATGTGTTTTAACGCCAACGTAATCCTGGAAGCAGAATCCGTTTGATCTCCCAAGAGGAATGCAAGATGCACAATTTTCCTGCATTATGAATGATGTATCGCGAGCCACGTTTGCAATGTTCCCAAATAGTCAAACGACCTGGCTCTCCCTGCAGAAAAGTCACCTTACACTCAGGTGACCCTCGCCTCGGACGGAGGAAGCCGAGCCTCCGCCCGAAACGAACAACTCGACAATAATTCCAGCCGGCAGGAAACAACGCTTTTCCACGTTTCTCCGGCTCTCTTCGAAAAAGGGGCAGATCGATAGATAAGAAAAACGAAACCGTCATCCTCTCGCTTCGAGTCAACAAGCCCAGGACACCAGAAGTTATTTGAAGGTTAAAAGGTTTAAATATTAATATTCGCTGCTTTGAAGGCACTCGTTTCTCAACGTTGAAAGAGTTAAATGGACTCAGGGGAGCCGTCTGAAAAACAAGAACCGCTGAATGCAGAAGGGAAAAATGGAAAAAAAAAATCCCTCAAAGAGCTAACAGGAACAAGAACCTGCAATGAATTCTGTTAGTGCCTGCTAGCTAAAAAGAAACTTAAGGACTAGCTCCTTTTCCAATTATCTCTTTTTATTAACAGGCAGAAGCTTTCTCCCCCGCCCCCTGGTCAGCCCTAAGGAGCTCCTGAAAGTTGCCCGCACTTTAATTGTGTTAATTGGAAAAGAATCCATCAGACAGTTTGTTTTTTGTTTTGCAAGTTGCTAAGTGAGTTTTGCCCCATTTCACCATCTCTCTTGCCATAGTTGTTCAGTGGATCTGGCTTCCCCATGGATTATGCTTGTTAGAAGGTCGCAAAAGGGGATCACGTGACCCAGGGACCCTCCAACCGTCGTAAATACGAACCAATTGCTAAGTGGCCGAATTTGGGGATGCTACAATGGTCCTAAGTGTGAAAAACGGCCGTAAGTCACTTTTTTCAATGCCGCTGCAACTGTCAACAGCCGCTAAATGGGCTGCTGTAAGTTGAGAACCACTCATCAGCCACAAACACACAAATGTGCGCAGTGCCCCCCAAATGAAACGCCCGTTCTTAACAGATCTGTTGTGTAATCCTCTGCTTTTCCCACCTTTTTTTGGTTCACCAGGTGGAAATCTCCAGGTTTGAAGCAGGTGCTCTGCGGAACTTGGGAATCCGTATTAGAAAATACTCTTAACAAATGGCTTTTTTAAACATTTGGGGTTTTTTTTCCCCCTGCAATAACCGAGAGCTGCGTTCACACGGTTCTATATATAAGAGGGGAAAGCCCAACCGTTTTTTTGTATTCAAAAGAAAAACCAAACCAGGTGGAAAAGGCAGAAAAAACGAAGCTGGCTGAGTGATTCAGAAGTTGTGGGTGCCCCACAACTGGAAATTGTGGGTGCTCCACAACTGGAGGTTTTTAAGAAGAGACTGGACAGCCATTTGTCTGGAAGGGTTTAGGGCAGGGGTAGGCAACCTTGGCTCTTTTATGACTCGTGGACTTCAACTCCCAGAATTCCTGTGCCAGCATGGGGGAACTAAGGCCCCTTCATGACTCGTGGACTTCAACTCCCAGAATTCCTGAGCCAGCATGGGGGAACTATGGCCCCTTTATGACTTGTGGACTTCAACTCCCAGAATTCCTGACCCAGCATGGCTCAGCTTGGAAACCTTTCCCTTTCCCCTCAGCATGGCTGGCTGAGGAATTCTGGGAGTTGAAGTCCCCAAGTCTTGAAGGGGCCATAGTTCCTCCATGCTGGCTCAGGAATTCTGGGAGTTGAAGTCCACGAGTCTTGAAGGGGCCATAGTTCCCCCATGCTGGCTCAGGAATTCTGGGAGTTGAAGTCCACGAGTCATAAAAGGGCCAAGGTTGCCTACCCCTGGTTTAGGGTCTCCTGCTTGAGCAGGAGGTTGGACTAGAAGACCTCCAAGGTCCCTTCCAGCTCTGTCACAGGTAGTCCTTGACTTACAACCGTTCATTTAGCGAGCGTTCAAAGTTACAACAGCGCTGAAAAAAAATGCGACTTATTACTGTTCTTCACTCGTACGCCCGTTGCAGCATCCCCAGGGTCACGTGCTCAAAATTCAGATCCTTGGCAAATGGTTCACATTTATGACGGTCGCAACGTCCCGGGGTCATGTGATCCCCTCTGGCGACCTTCAGACAAGCAAAGTCAACGGGGGAAGCGACTTCATAAATGCCCTGATTCACTGTGGCAGGAAAACTCATCCAACGGGGCCAACTCCCTTCACCAATGTTTCACTAAGCAACATAAAATTGTTGGTCTCCATTGTAGCCGTAACTCAAGGACTACCTGTATTCCATTACCTGCTGCGAGCCCAGCTCCCAAAAGTTTTTTTTTTTTGCCCCTATTTCTAACATCTCCAAATGAAACCCCAAATTTTTGCAAGCAAACGGAAAAGCACCCCGGGGGGGGGGGGAAGCCTTAATTTTCTCAACCACGACAACGGCAAAAAAGAATCCACCCTGTGGTTTGTGTTTTTGAACCAAAAGGCTAAACTTGTTTGCATTTTTCATCCCGATGGCCCAGGAGAAATATTTCTCCAAACGAAGCTCGCAGTCCTTGGATGGAAACTCCCAATTATTCCCCCCCCCCGTACGAAAGTCAAGCACGCCGTGTAAAACCACCAGGGGAATAAACCAGTCGGCCTGCAAAAAACAGGGGCAAAACGTGGCTGAGCCGATCCTGCTAAACCCCAAATGTTGGGCAAGCCAGGATCAGCATCCTCCTCCTCTCCTTTCCTCCCTCCCCACTGGGAAGCCCTGCCTTTTGTTGACAAAAATTAAACCTCCTTTCCCTGATGGATTTTAGCCAGGTCTGAACACGCAGGCACACGCCGGGTGTGGGTGGCTGCTGTTGTTGCTTTAAACGGTACACACGTTTTTATGTCGGGGCTAAGACAGGCTGTGTGTGTGTGTGTCCAGCTATGCAAGAGACGGGGGGGGGCTGTCTAAATGGGTTTAATCGACAGAGCTGGAGATCTCCCCGACGGCTTGCCAGGGGTGCCCCACAAACGAGAGGGGGGGGTGTTGTCTCCTGGGGTTCTGCACCCCTCTGGAGACACCCCCCCCCAGATGACAGCTTGTGCCCTTTTTGGCAACGGCCGGCCAGGCAGAAGTGTCCTGGCAGGCCTAAGCCGCCATGGCTGGGACCCAGACCCTAAAAATAGCGTCCCTGCGTCGGGGCCAACCGGACAGTCCCTCCCTCCCCCTCGGCCCCAGCCAAGAAGGAAAGGCCTTGAAGCCTGGGTGGAAAAGATGAGTTGGGGGGGTCTTCAACCCAAGGACGGTGCCCATCCCAGATTGTCAGTTGGCCCTTCCCAGCCTCCTCCTCTGATGCAAGCCAATGCAGGGCACCTTGGCCCTTTCGGGACCAGCCGGCTTATCCTCGACCCCCCCCCTCCTCCTCCTCTTCCTGCCTGGCCCAAGCAGGCTGGCTGGGGACGATGGGAGCTGCAATCCCCCCCACCACAGAAAGCCCCCAGGGGTGGGGAAGGCAGCTGGGGCTGAGCCAAGCAGTAGGCCGAGCCCTTTCAACCCCTGGCTGGCCCTACTCGGGAGTAAACCCCCTCCTCTTCCTTCTTTTTCCAGCCCAGCAGGGTTGGCTGCCCCTTTCTTGGAGGGGGGGAGGTCCCAGGACCACCACCCACCTCTAAGGTTCCCCCCCCTTCTTCTCAGGCTGGAAGCCCAGGAGCCTTTCGCCTTGCCCTGGACCAAGCAGCTGCATTCCCACGACGGCGGGACCCGTGTCTTTTGGAACGTGGGAAGCCTGCCTACGGGTCCGGGTCCGCTTTTCTCGGGAGGCTCCTTTGGGATTCCGGGGCTCCGGCGGAGCAGCCTCAAGCAAGCCCACCTTGCAGCCCCCCCACCCTCCCCGCGACCCTCCCCTGCCTCTGCAGACCCCGCAAGACCCCTCCCCGGCCGAGACCCGCGCCCTGCAGCCCCCCCAAAGCCCCCTCCCTCCTCCTCCCCCCCCAAAGCCCCCCACCCCGTCCAGACCCCCCCCGCAGGGCTCCCCCCGGCACCCCTCCTCTCCCCCGGCTCTGCAGACGGCCGGCAGGGCCGTTTCCCCTGCTGGGCAGCCGCCAGCGCCCAGGGAGGACCCGGCATCCCGCTCCGCCGCGGGGGCCCCCGACTCTCGCCGCCTGCCCGCTCACCTTCCTCGGCGGCGGCTGCATGGCGGCGGCGGCGGGGCCGCTCTCGGCCTCCACATCAATCCCTCCCCGCCCGGGACGGCAACGGCCAGGCGGGCGCCGAGCGGCGGCGGGGGCGACGCCGGGCCGGGCCGGGCTGCGATGCTGCGGCTGCAGCGGCGGCGGCGGCGCGGGGGCAGAAGAGCGGAGGGGCGTGGCCGGAGGCGTGGCCGGGGGCGTGACCCCCGCGCTGCCCGGCCTCCTCGCAGCCACCGGGGCGGGGGAGGGAGGGGCGTGGCCGCGCGTGCGCGATCGGACTCTCCCGCCTCACACACAAACACACGCGCGCCCGCGCGCCCGCGCGCGCCCCGCGGAAAACGCGCGAGACTTCTTTCTCGGCTCCCCCTCCTCCCGCCCCCGCAAAAGAAAAAAAAAAGCCCGCGCTTTTTTTTTTCCTTTTCTTTTTTTTCACGCGCTTCATCGTCCCTCCCTCCAAGTCGGAAAAGAGGAGAACGGGATTTTATTTTTTTTCCAGGATTTCCCTTTCCCCCTCACCGAGCCTCACCGGCGTGACTCGCGTCACGTGTGAACGCGGACGCGCGTGACTTGCCCTGAGGGAGGAGGGTTTTTTTTTTTTGGGTTATTTTAATTTAACGCGAGACTTTTAACTATCGTTTTCTCAGCCGTTCCCATTTGCCTCCGGGAGTTGAATTAATTTATGTAACAGTTAATTGTTTTTTTTAATTAAAGAAAGCCAAACGAGGGCATTCTCTGGCTCCGCGATTTCACCGCGTGACAGGGCTCGCGCGGAAGGCGGGGCTAAGAGGGAGCCAATCGGAACGGGCGGCTCGCAAGCGGAGCTACGCCCCTCCCCGACGCGGTTCCGCCTTCCTATTGGGTGCCGCGCTCTGGCTGGTTGGCCGCGGACGAACGGATTGCGCTCCTAGTCGCGGCTGCCCCCTGGCGGCAACGCGCTGCAGGAGCAAGGGGCTGCCCCAGGCGCCTGGCGTTTTTCCCCAGGGTTGTTTTAATCTTGGTTAGTGTAATAAACCACCAATGGCTGGGCTGTGGCCTATTAAAGCCTGAATTGCACATTCTGTAAATACGAGAAGCCAAAAGCGAGCATATCTCTTGCATTAATTATTTGGCTGTTCATATTTATCCCTGTGACAATTGCAGGACTTTTAATACAGGTAGTCCTTGACTTACAACAGTTCATATAATAATAATAATAATAATAATAATAATAATAATAATAATAATAATAGGAACTGCTTCCATCCTGCGACAATATCTGTAATACCATCAAACATCCACATCTGCCTATCCCAGGTCCTGGGTAAGGACTCGATAGGTAGACAAAAATGCCAAATCCAGTCTGAACATCTGGCTGACTGTGCGATGATCCATAATAATAATAATAATAATAATAATAATAATAATAATAATAATAAGAAGAAGAAGAAGAAGAAGAAGAAGAAGAAGATTGGAAGGGACCTTGGAGGTCATCTAGTCCAACCCCTATACCATTTCAGACAAATGGCTGTCCAGTCTCTTCTTAAAAACTTCCAGAAGTTCACAGCTTCTGGAGGCAGGTTGTTCCATTGGTTAATTGTTCCAACTGTCAGGAAGTTTCTCCTTAGTTCTAGGTTGCTTCTCTCCTTGATTAGTCTCCACCGTTGCTTCTTGTCCTGCCTTCAAGTGCTTTGGAAAATAGCTTGACTCCCTCTTCTTTGGGGCAGCCCCTCAGATACTAGAAGACTGCTATCATGTCTTCCCTATTTCTTCTTTTCTTTAGACTGGCCAGACCCAAGTCCTGCAGCCATTCTTCGTATGTTTTAGTCTCCAGGCCTTTAACCATCTTAGTTGCTGTTCTCTGCATTTTAACTGACGTCTTCTGCACAATATCTTCCTATCTTTGAAAGCTCTCCTACCTTCCACCATATCTACCAACGGTGTCATACCTGGTCTTGGGTTCAGGAAGCGTCTACCTCTCAGGATCTCATCCATGTCACCTAACTGTGCCTCTTCAAATTCCCCCTTATCCTAAAGTCCAAACTGGATCCTGACCCTAAACTCTTTGGCTAGTCCCAAAGGTGCTTTTTCCAAAAGGCAACTGAACTTCCTTGGAGTTTTTTCTCTCCCTTGAAAACGTTTCCTTTCTCATCCAAGAAGCTTCTTCAGTTCCTCTTAGAAGAAAAGCGAAACGTTTTCCAAGCAACGAAGCCAGAAAGCCCAGCTGCCCTTTGGGAAAGTATTTTTGGGACAGCCATGACCTGGGGTGATGGAGGATCTCCACTTCTGCACAGGGTTGTCTAGGACAGCAAACATCTACATAACCATCGGGAGCCGAGCTGGCATCTCTGATCATAAGAATTCGTGATTTGAAGAATTCAACTGCAGATGGATATGGGAGAGAGATCACCAGCCTTTACCAAAGCTATGCTGATGGCTTTGTTGAAAGAAAACCGTCTATTTCAGTGGTTCTCAACCTTTTTAATGCCGTGACCCCCAACCGGTCGTAAGTCGAGGACTACTCAACTGTGCAGCACCGTTTGCAGAATGGGACTTTTGGCGGGCTCAGCAGGGCAGAGAGCCTGGACAATTCCTATTGGCTTTTGAAAGCCAATAGAATTAGACTCTATTCAAGAGAGTCTATTCTATTGGCTTTCAAAAGCCAATAGAATAAAAGGGAGTAGCACAGCCAAGGAAAAGGGGGGAAAAATGGCGGACTGCGTTGTTTGGCGACCCCCGTGAAATGGTCGTTTGACCCCAAATGGGGTCCCAACCCACAGGTTGAGAACCACTGCTCTATTTGAACGGTTTCCGGAAGGTGGCATCACTTTCCAGATCTTGGTTGACTTCCAGGAGCCTCAGACCTTGGTTGGAGATTTTGAGGAATTCTTTGGTGGCATAGGACAGAGATTCTGAGGGAATAGGGCAGAAGGCGGCTGTTGATACACTGATGATGTTACCTAGTTGGGTAATGAAACGTCTGCAAGAAAACAAGCAAACTCAGAGAGCACCAAGGGCAGAAGGCGGCTGTACACACATAACTGCAATATCATTGCACTGATGATGTTACCTAGTTGGGTAGTGAAACGTCTGCAAGAAAACAAGGAAACTCAGAGAGCACCAAGGACTCCACAGCTCTCCTCCTCCTCCTCCTCCTCCTCTTCCTCCTCCTCCTCCTCCTCCTCCTTTCTACAAACTCCACTCGTTCCTAGCACCGATGATATTACCTAGACAGGTAATGAAATGTCTGCCATATGTCAATGAAAACTCAAGCATCCAGGGCAAAACTCTCTTTAAAAGGTTCAATCACAGTAACTGGACTAAAGGTTGCTAATCTGAGACATTTTGTTACTCGTCCAAATAACTTCATCAGTCAAAATAAAATTTTAAAAAAGTTGGCACATTCCAGCGACTCTGTGCCTAATTATTATTTTTTTTTAATTTTGGCTGATGAAGTTACTTGGATGAGCAATGAAATACCTCAGATAACAAACTTTGGTCCAGTTGCCCTGATTTAACCTTTTTTTAAAGAGAAATATTTGCAAGAGAACAGCCAAACCCAGACAGTAACAAGGATCCCACAGTCATTGTAGTCGTCGTCGTTGTCCTCCTCCTCTTCCTCCTCCTCCTCTCTAAAAACACCACTTTCTCCTAGCACTGATGATGTTGCCTAAGGGATGGAGTGCCACCAGGAAATTGAAAGCTGGCTGGGTGATGTTAGACCAATCACCAGGAGACGGTGAGTTCTAGTCCCGCCTTAGTCATGAAAGTTGGCTGGGTGACTTTGGGCCAATCGCCAGGAGAGAGTGAGTTCTAGTCCTGCCTTAGACATGAAAGCCAGCTGGGTGACTTTGGGCTAATCACCAGGAGACGGTGAGTTCTAGTCCCGCCTTAAGAATGAAAGGTGGCTGGGTGACTTTGGGCCAATCACCAGGAGACGGTGAGTTCTAGTCCCGCCTTAAGAATGAAAGGTGGCTGGGTGACTTTGGGCCAATCACCAGGAGACGGTGAGTTCTAGTCCCGCCTTAAGAATGAAAGGTGGCTGGGTGACTTTGGGCCAATCACCAGGAGACGTTGAGTTCTAGTTCTGCCTTAAGAATGAAAGCTGGCTGGGTGATTTTGGGCCAATCACCAGGAGACGGTGAGTTCTAGTTCTGTCTTAAGAATGAAAGCCGGCTGGGTGACCTTGGGCAAATTGCCAGGAGATGGTGAGTTCTAGTCCCGCCTTAGGCATGAAAGCCAGCTGGGTGACACTGGGCCAAACACTAGGAGACGGTGAGTTCTAGTGCTGCCTTAGGCATGAAAGCCACCTGGGTGCCTTTGAGCCAATCGCCAGGAGATGGTGAGTTCCATTGCTGACTTAGGTATGAAAAGGGAATTCTAGTCCTGCCTTAGGTAGGAAAACCAACTAGTTTGCTTTGTGGCCCTCTTTTTCTCTCCCATAGGGTTGTTCTTGTGGGGGAAAGAGGAGGAGGGAGTAGTATCAGATATATTTGCTGCCTTGAATTATTTATAAAAATAATAAAGGTGAGATTAAAAAGTCTTCATAAAATAAACGTGCTGCTGCGGAGGAATCTTTTCAGAACGCGGTCGGTAAAATCACCAGGGGTCCACTAGATGGCAGCACCTCACAGTTTTTGGCTGATGCTGGATTAAAAACCCATCAGGTCTGATTAGCATCAAAGGTTGTGGGTTTAAATTGTGACGTCCAAAGACACGACCTGAAAGAAGGCCAGCAGGGCAAACCACTTCTGCTAGTGTTGCCGAGAAGAGCAAACATGGACATAGGCACCTCCAGGAGGCCAGCTGGTGTCTCTAACTAAGTTAGAAATGGTCTCCATCCGCTCTAGGAATTCACCTGTAGAAGAACATGGAAGAGAATCACACGAGTCCTACTGCTGGAAGGGGCCTTGGAGGTCTCTAATCCAACTTCCTGGTCGAGCCAGGAGACCTTATATCACCCAGGAGAAAGAGGAGGAGGGGGAAGACAACCGTGGGGTCCTTGGTGCTCTCCGAGCTGGGTTGTTTTCTTGCAGGCGTTTCATGACCCAGCTAGGTAACATCATCAGTGCTGGAAGGGAGGGGGTTTGTAGAAAGGAGGAGGAGGAGAACTGTGGGGTCCTTGGTGTTCTCCGAGCTCGATTGTTTTCTTGCAGACGTTTCACGGTCCAAGTAGGTAACATCATCAGTGCTAGAAGGGAGTGGGGGAAGAGAAGAGGAAGGAGGAGGAGGAGGAGGAGAAGGAAGAAGAAGAAGAAGAAGAAGAAGAAGAAGAAGAAGAAGAAGAAGAAGAAGAAGAAGAAGAAGAAGAAGAAGAAGAAGAAGAAGAAGAAGAAGAAGAAGAAGAAGAAGAAGAAGAAGAAGAAGAAGAAGAAGAAGAAGAAGAAGAAGAAGAAGAAGAAGAAGAAGAAGAAGAAGAAGAAGAAGAAGAAGAAGAAGAAGAAGAAGAAGAAGAAGAAGAAGAAGAAGAAAGCTGTGGAGTCCTTGGTGCTCTTTGAGTTTGGTTGTTTTCTTGGCAGACGTTTCATGACCCAACTAGGTAACATCATCAGTGCTGGAAGGGAATGGGGTTGGAGGAGGAGGAGGACTGAGGGGTCCTTGGTGCTCTCTGAGCTTGGTTGTTTTCTTACAGACATTTCATGACCCAACTAGGAAACATCATCAGTGCTAGAAGGGAGGGGGTTTGTAGAGAGGAGGAGAACTGTGGGGTCCTTGGTGTTCTCCGAGCTTGATGATTGTGGGGTCCTTGGTGTTCCTAGAACATCCTTGCCCACCACCCACTGAGAGGACTACAACCCCCATCATGCCCATTAACACATCCACGGAGCACGCCAGCCACAGCCCAAGGCATTGCTCAGCCGATGAGAACAGACACCAGACCCGATCTTACACTGTAAGCTGGGGAAAGCCACTTTTGCATCGCTCTGCCACTCCTTAATATAATCACGAGTAACATCTACGGCCCGGCCTTTCCAAGACAGGATATTGCACTATCCGTAAATCGTTTATGATGCAACTGGAGGAAATTGCTGGCAGTCTGGCCAAACCCCTGACTGTTGAAGTCGCACGAGGAATCTCGGCATCCAGTCCTTATTTTCCTCTGTACAGGTTAGTCCTCGGCTTACGACCACAACGGAGTGGGTTCTTAAGTGTGTTTTGCCCCATCTCACGACCTTTCTTACCACACTAGTTACGCGAATCCCTGCAGTTGTTAAGTTAGTATCATGGATGTTAAGTTATCGAGTGAAGCCTTTGGCCAAGAAATGGACACAATTGGACAGGGGAAATTTTTACCTTGCAATAAAATAAATTTCTAGTCCACCCGACTCCGGATGACTCAATGTGCATGTGCCTCTTGTACACACCGAAGGTTACATTTATTTCTCCTTTATTCTCCTTTCTCACAATTTAACACGCTTACTCCAGGCACCGGGCCAAACTTCTCTCCTTTGTTTACATAATTGGACAACCTCGACCTGGGAACTGCCAGCTCTCAATCAATCAGAATAGAGCTGGTGGAAGAGACCTGGGAGGTGCTCTAGTCCAACCCCCTGCTCAAGCAGGAGATCCTATACCCATTTCAGACAAATGGCGGTCCAGTCTCTTCTTTAAAACCTCCAGTGTTGGAGCATTCACAACTTCCGGTGGCAAGCTGTTCCACTGGTTAATTGTCCTCATTCTTAGGAAGTTTCTCCTTAATTCCAGGTTGCTTCTCTCCTTGATTGGTTTCCAGCCATTGCTTCTTGTCCTGCCTTCTGGTGCTTTGGAAGATAAATTGACCCCATTCCTCTTTCTGGCAGCCCCTCAAATACTGGAATATTGTTATGTCCCCCGTAGTCCTTCTTTTCTCTAGCCATAGTCAAGCCCTGCAATATATTTTAATCTCCAGGCCTTTAATCATCTTAGTTGCTCTTCTCTGCACTTTTTCCAGAGTCTCAATATCTTTTTTGTAATGTGGTGACCAAAACTGGATGCAGCATTCCAGGTGTGGCCTTATTAAGGCTTTATAAAGCCGTACTAAGACTTCACGTGATTTTGATTCTACGCCTCTGTTTATACAATCAAGGATTGTGTTAGCTTTTTTGGCTGCTGCCACACACGGCTGGCTCATGTTTAAGTGACTGTGCACTAGGACTCCAAGGTCCATCTCCCAGTTACTGTTTTTGAGCCTCTTAACTTGACCTCATGTCAAAAAAAGTACACAGATCTTGGATGGGATATTTGTCAGTTGATATTAAAGTACCATGTTAATCTGCAGTGTTCTAAAATACTGCCTCCAATCTCAGCCTCTTTACGGCATGTGGACTTCAACACTCAGCATTCCCCCGTCCCATGCCTGCAAGGGCTGGAGAATTCTGGGAGCGGCAGTCCACACATCTTAAAAGGTCTGAGGTTGAAAAACACGGCTCTAAGTCATTTCTTTGAAGCTCCCAAAAGCACCATTGCTGTCATTTAAGCAGGAAAAAACATCACCCGGATCGCTTCTATGCACTTTGAGAAAAAGTGACACAAAAATAAGCTTTAACACCACTTCGCAAATTGAACCAAGGTTTTGGAAGAGTGAAGCCCCTCCGTGGCATTGGTGTAACACTGTATGGAATGCAAAGAAGCAATATCAATTTTAATTGCCTCCTCCCTGAAATAGATTTATTTGTTGACCGTGTTGGTTTTAGACCAGTGGTTCTCAACCTTTCTAATGCCGTGACCCTATAATACAGTTCCCCATGTTGTGGTGACCCCCAAGTGGGTGTGGCCACCAATAAGAGGGAGTAGGACAGCTAGGGAAAAGGGGGAAAAAATGGCGGACTGCGTGGTTTGGCGACCCCCGTGAAATGGTCATTCAACCCCAAATGGGGTCCCGACCCACAGGTTGAGAACCACTGTTTTAGACCTTCTTCTTGGAGGTATTTTTATTTGCACAAGCACCCTCCGAGATAAGGTTGAATTAACCCTTGCAGTCAACATTCTGTTTGAGCTGGACTTCAGAATAGAACCGTAGAGCTGGGAGGGACCCTGAAGGTCATCTAGTCCAACCCCCTGCTCAGACAAGAGACCCTGTACATTTCAGACAAATGGCTGTACCGTCTCTTCTTAAAAACCTCCAGTGTTGGAGCATTCGCAGCTTCTGGAGGCAAGGAGTTCCACTGATCAATTGTTCTCACTGTCAGGAAGTTTCTCCTTAGTTCCAGGTTGCTTCTCTCCTTGATTAGTTTCCATCCGTTGCTTCTTGTCCTGCCTTCAGGTGCTTTGGAGAATAGCTTGACTCCCCTTTTCTTTTGTGACCGTCATAAATATGAGTCAGTTGCCAAGCGTCTAAATTTTGATCACATGAACGTGGGGGTACTGCAATGGCCGTAAGTGTGTGAAAAATGGTCGTAAGTCACTTTTTTCAGGGACTCGTAACTTTGAATGGTCACTAAACAAACCGTTGTAAGCCAGGGACTACCTTTATTCATCTAGCGCAGCAGTTAGGAAACGTTGGCTCTTTTATGACGGACTTCAACTCCCAGAATTCCTGAGCCAGCATGGGGAAAACTTTGGCCCCTTAATGACTTGCGGATTTCAACTCCCAGAATTCCTGAGCCAGTATGAGGGAACTATAGCCTCTTTATGACTCGTGGACTTCAACTCCCAGAATTCCTCAGCAAGTATGAGGAAACTATGGCCTCTTTATGACTCGTGGACTTCAACTCCCAGAATTCCTCAGCCAGCATGGGGGAACTATGGCCCCTTCATGACTTGTGGACTTCAACTCCCAAAATTCCTTAGCCAGCATAGGGGATCTATGGCTCCCTTCATGACTTGTGGACTTCAACTCCCAGAATTCCTCAGCCAGCATGGGGGAACTATGGCCCCTTCATGACTCGTGGACTTCAACTCCCAGAATTCCTCAGCCAGCATGGCTCAGCTTGGAAATCTCTCCCTTTCCCCTCAGCGTGGCTGGCTCAGGAATTCTGGGAGTTGAAGTCCACCAGTCATAAAAAAGCCAAGGTTGCCTATCCCTGATCTAGCAAGTAATTGAGGCCATGACCAAATGGCTCTTGACAGTTGGGAAGAAACCCCATCTTCAAAACCGCAATCATTTTTAAACCGTGGGCGCAAAAGGAACCAATACTTCCCTTTTCTTTGAAGAAACGACAATCTTCACAATCTCACAAAGAAACAACAATGTTTGCACTCTCGCTTTCACTTCTGCAGGCTTCTTCCACCAAGTTTTGTGGCCACTACTGCGAAGTGTTGGGTTTTTTTTTCCCCTCACACCCACTTTTTCCTATTTCTTGCTGTCTTGGGGCCCCTATGTCAATAATAATAATAATAATATGCCACACTTACTATCAAACAAGGAAAAATAATGAAAACTGAAGGAATCAAGATGCCCCACGAAAATAACATTAAGAGTCTGGATGAGGAAGAGTACTACAAATACTTGGGTATCCTTCAAGCTGACAACATCAAGCACACTGAAGTCAAGAAAAAGATTAGAGGTGAATACATCAAGAGAGTGAAGAAGATCTTAAAATCCAAACTAAATGGAGGAAATATCATAAAGGCAATCAACACCTGGGCAATCCCAGTTATTAGGTACACAGCTGGAATAGTGGACTGGACTCAAGCAGAACTAAAAGCAATGGATAGGCAGACCAGAAAAATAATGACAATGAATCATGCCCTTCATCCACGCAGTGACATTGATAGACTTTATCTACCAAGGCAAATAGGTGGGCGTGGAATGCTACAAGTACATCAGATGGTTGAAGAAGAAAAAATGGCTTTGGAAGAATATCTGGAGAACAATGATGAAGATGCACTGAAATTAGTATATCAGGAAGGCTTACTAACTACTGGAGAGACCAAACTGGCCTACAAGAAAGACCAAATGAAGAACAGAATAGAGGCATGGGAAGACAAAGCACTACATGGCCAATACATGAAAAAAAATAGCTGGGAAAGCAGATAATAATAAAACCTGGCAATGGCTAAGAGCAGGAAAATTGAAGAAAGAGACCGAGGGACTAATTCTGGCTGCACAAGACCAAGCCTTAAGGACAAATGCATACAAAGTCAAAATTGAGAGGACAGCAACAGACAGTAAGTGCCGCCTATGCAAAGAAGCTGAAGAAACAGTGGACCACTTGGTAAGCTGTTGCAAGAAGATTGCACAAACTGATTACAAGCAGCGGCATGACAAAGTAGCAACAATGGTGCATTGGAAGATCTGCAAGAAATATCATTTGCCTGTAAGCAAAAACTGGTGGGATCATAAAATAGAGAAAGTCATAGAAAATGATAAAATTAAACTGCTCTGGGACTTCAGAATTCAAACAGACAAGCACCTGCAACATAACACCCCAGACTTAACAATTGTCGATAAGAAAGACAAAAAAGTCTGGATAGTGGACGTGGCAGTGCCTGGAGACAGCAGAATAGAAGAGAAAGAACTGGAGAAAATAACAAAATACAAAGACCTACAAATAGAAATAGAAAGACTGTGGCAAAAGCAAGCAAGGGTAGTACCAATAGTCATAGGCTCCCTGGGTGCAATCCCAAAACAACTGGAGCACCACTTGAACACCATTGGCATTGACAAATTCGCTATTAGTCAGTTGCAAAAGGCGGCCTTACTAGGAACTGCTTCCATCCTGCGACGATATCTGTAATACCATCAAACATCCACATCTGCCTATCCCAGGTCCTGGGTAAGGACTCGATAGGTAGACAAAATGCCAAATCCAGTCTGAACATCTGGCTGACTGTGCGATGATTGATAATAATAATAATAATAATAATAATAATAATAATAATAATAATACGATACCTGTAATACCATCAAACATCCACATTTGCCTATCCCAGGTCCTGGATAAGGACTCGATAGGTAGACAAAATGCCAAATCCAGTCTGAACATCTGGCTGACTGTGCGATGATCAGTAATAATAATAATAATAGTAGTAGTAATAGTAATATAATAATACATCTGCCTGGGGGTTATTATTTTATTATGTAATTTTTCTTCTTGTTATGTTTTTAAAAACTTTTTATTGATTTTCTAATGTTACAATTATATCTTTGAAAAGCAACACGGTGGCTGAGTTACAATAATTCATTTACATACAAATATTATTAGTACAAGTTTCGGCCAATATTTCCTCTCTTTTTCCCTTAATATGTGCCGTCTCTTATTTGAAATTGTATACTTCTTATTCTATCAATCAGACACATAGTAATTTTCTTACAGTTATCAATAATTTTTAGTTTATATATGTCTTAATTGCTTTCACATTCCATTTTTAGACCATCAATAATCTAGTAAATTTTCCCAGCTTTAATTTTCCATTAATATTTAAGTTTAACGTTTAATATTTATCATTTCCAAGTTTTAAATGACCCCAATTCCCTTTGTCACAGTTCCCCCCAACATCAGGTGTTCAGGATATATATCTTATCTATCTCAATTCTATATCAACAACTTGATAATACAATATAATATTCTCATTTTCTTATAATTTCCAAATATCTTAAATTCAGTAACCAAAATTTCTTCTGTTACAGCATTTAATACATCCTGTCTCTTCTTCTTTATATCTACTTTCTCATAGTTAAGCTAATAGTTTTCATTCTTCTTGTTGTTATTTTTTATTCTTTTTATAGGTTCTTTTATATCCGGGTCAGCCAACTGGATCTCCATGTGCGAGTTGGCGGCAGTATACATTTTCTAAAATGAATAAATAAAATAAATGAAATGGAATCCTAGGCTGTAAGGGACCTTGGAGGTCCTCCAGTCTAACCCCCTGGCCAAGGCAGGAATCCTTATACCATCCCACTCAAATACACTCAACTTACAACGGTTCATTTAGTGATGGTTCAAAATTACAACGGCATTGGAAAAAAGTGACTTCTGACCAAACCTTGCAACCATTTTTCAATCAGAATAGAGCTGGAAGGGACCTTGGAGGTCTCCTAGTCCAGCCCCCTGCCCAAGCAAGAAGCCCTATACCAGGGGTAGGCAACCTTGGCCCCTTCATGACTGGTGGACTTCAACTCCCAGAATTCCTGAGCCAGCCATGCTGAGGGGAAAGGGAGAGGTTTCCAAGCTGAGCCAGGCTGGCTCAGGAATTCTGGGAGTTAAAGTCCACGAGTCATGAAGGGGCCATGATTCCCCCATGCTGGCTCAGGAATTCTGGGAGTTGAAGTCGCAAGTCATGAAGGGGCCGTAGTTCTCCCATGCTGGCTCAGGAATTTATTTATTTATTTATGAGACTTATATACCGCTTTAAGTGCAAACACTCTCTAAGCGGTGTACACCAGTAAGCAATGTATATATATATATTTACATTGCCCCCAACAATCTGGGTCCTCATTTTACCTACCTCGGAAGGATGGAAGGCTGAGTCAACCTTGAGCCGGTGAGATTTGAACCGCTAACCTGCTGAACACAGTCAGCTAAAGTGGCCTGTAGTACTGCACTCTAACTGCTGCGCCACCTCGGCTCTTATAATTCTGGGAGTTGAAGTCGCAAGTCATGAAGGGGCCATAGTTCCCCTATGCTGGCTGAGGAATTCTGGGAGTTGAAGTCCACGAGTCATGAAGGGGCCATAGTTCCCCCATGCTGGCTCAGGAATTCTGGGAGTTGAAGTCCACGAGTCATGAAGGGGCCATAGTTTCCCTCATGCTGGCTCAGGAATTCTGGGAGTTGAAGTCCACGAGTCATGAACGGGCCATAATTCCCTCATGTTGGCTGAGGAATTCTGGGAGTTGAAGTCCACGAGTCATGAAGGGACCATAGTTCCCCCATGTTGGCTGAGGAATTCTGGGAGTTGAAGTCCACAAGTCATGAAGGGACCATAGTTCCCCCATGTTGGCTGAGGAATTCTGGGAGTTGAAGTCCACGAGTCATGAACAGGCCATAATTCCCTCATGTTGGCTGAGGAATTCTGGGAATTGAAGTCCATGAGTCATGAAGGAGCCATAGTTTCCCCATCCTGGCTCAGGAATTCTGTTAGTTGAAGTCCACGAGTCATAAAAGAGCCAAGGTTGCCTACCCCTGCCCTATATCCTTTGGCTGTCCAGTCTCTCCTTAAAATCCTCCAGTGGCGCACCCACCACTTCTGGAGGCAAATCTTTCAGAGTAACAATATAACTGAGTTGGAAGGGACCTCAGAGGTCTTCTAGTCCAGCCCCCTGTTCAGGCAGGAGACTCTAAATCCATTCCAGACAAGTGGCTGTCCAATCTCTTCTTAAAAGCCTCCAGTGATGGAGCGCCCACAACTTCTGGAGGCAAGGAGTTCCACTGGTTAATTGTCCTCACTGTCAGGAAGTTTCTCCGTTCCAGGCACTTTTTTTCAGTGCCGTTCTCGCTTTGAACGGTGGCTAAACGAACCGTTGTAAGTCGAGGACTGCCTGTATCCGGGTCTTCAAGCTTTAGGAAAGGCTGACGGGGTTAGACTCAATGCTGCAACAGAGAAGGCGTGGTTCCCAGATCCTGCGAGATAACCTTGCTTAATGGAAGTGACCCACATCCTATCTTAATTCTGGCACCGTGCAGGCTTTGTGGATGGCAACCATCGATAGCTGGAACTCACACCTGGCAGCCTACTGGAAGAAAAAAATATGGTTACTCCATGGGGCTTTCCCCTGGGCGTCTCGTGAGTTTCTGCAGGATCCTTGGTGCTCTCTGAACTTGGATGTTTTCTTGCAGATGTTTCCTTACTCATCGAGGCAACATCACAGCACTGAGGATGTCACCTAGTTGGGTCATGAAACATCTGCAAGAAAGCAACCAAGCTCAGAGAGCACCAAGGACCCCACCGTCGTCGTCGTCCTCCTCCTCCTCCTCCTCCTCCTCCTCCACACCCCACTCCCTTCTAGCACTGATGATGTGCTTTTAAGCCAGCCGTGTGCTGCAGCTGCCAAAAAGGCCAACACAGTGCTGGGCTGCATTAACAGAGGGAGAGAATCAAGATCACGTGAAGTGTTGATACCACTTTACAAGGCCTTGGTAAGGCCACACTTGGAATCCTGCATCCAGTTTTGGTCACCACGATGTCAAAAAGATGCTGAGACTCTAGAAAGAGGGCAGAGAAGAGCAACAAAGATGATTCGGGGGCTGGAGGCTAAAACATATAAGGAAAGGTTGCTGGAATTGGGTGTGTCTAGTTTAACGAAGAGAAGGACGAGGGGGGACAGGATAGCAGTCTTTCAGTATCTCAGGGGCTGCCCCAAAGAAGAGGGAGTCAAGCTATTCTCCAAAGCCCCTGAAGGCAGGACAAGAAGCAACGGATGGAAACTCATCAAGGAGAGAAGCAACCTAGAACTAAGGAGAAACTTCCTGACAGTGAGAACAATTAACCAGTGGAACCACCTGCCTCCAGAAGCGGTGAATGCTCCAACACTGGAAGTTTTTAAGAAAAGACTGGACAGCCATTTGTCCGAGATGGTGTAGGGTTTCCTGCCTGAGCAGGGGGTTGGACTAGATGACCTCCAAGGTCCCTTCCAACTTTAGCATCATCATCATCATCATCATCATCATCATTATTATTATTATTATTATTATTATGATGATGATGATGATGTCACCTAGTTGGGTCACGAAATGTCTGCAAGAAAGCAACCAACTCAGAGAGTACCAAGAACCTCACAGTCCTTCTTCCTCTTCCTCCTCCTCCTCCTCCTCCTCCTCCCCACAAACTCCACTCCCTTCTAGCACTGATGAAGTTATCTAGTTGGGTCATGAAACGTCTGCAAGAAAGCAACCAAGCTCAGAGAATACCAAGAACCTCATAGTCATCTTTCTCCTCCTCCTCCTCCTCCATAAACCCCACCTCCTTCTAGCACTGATTATGTTACCTAGCTGGTTAATGAAACCTCTGCGAGAAAACCACCATTGTCGGAGAGGGCTGAGGACCCCCCATTTCCATCCTGAGCTACAGGTATCCTCCTATGATTTTCTGCTTTTATTTCTTGCTTCTTTTCAGCTGGTCCAGAGGCTCTTTGTGCGTTGAACAGGCCCTCTCTGGAGACCTTGATCATCAAAATGCCTTGCCAAAAATACATGAGACGTGGTGACGCAGTGGCTGGAATCCAACATGGCAGGCTGACTCTGCCGCCTGCCAGGAGTTCGATCCTGGCCAGCTCATGGTGGACTCAGCCTTCCATCCTTCGGAGGTCAGTAAAATGAGAACCCAGATTGTTGGGGGCAATGTAAATATACATTGCTTACTGGTGTACACCGCTTAGAGAGTGCTTGCACTTAAAGCGGTATATAAGTCTCATAAATAAATAAATAAATAAATAAATAAATAAATATGCTGACTCTGTAAACCACTTAGAGAGGGCTGTAAAGTACGGTGAAGCGGTCTATACATCTAAGGGCTATTGTTATTGCTAAGAGCTATAAGAAACAGAGAATATAATAATAGTAATAATAATGATAAAGTTGGAAGGGACCTTGGAGGTCATCTGGTCCAACCCCCTGCTCATATCTTGACCACATCAAGATATGTAGCTCAAAGAAAAAAGAGGGAAAGAGGCAAGTTGGTTAGAGGGTGGATGCGGTTTGGGGGAAATGGGTGAGCAATACCGAAAATGGTGTGTATTAATTTGTCTTATTTTCTTATCTGAAGTATTTTTAAGATTGTATTGTACTGCAAAATTGAAAATAAAAAATTAAAAAAAAAAGATATGTAGCTCAAAAAAAAAAAAAACCAAGGCACAGTTCTATAAAATGCAGGGTATTTTAGTTGTCAACTGCTTCCAGATGTCTCTGAACAGCAAAGGAAATTGATTTTTTTTTTCAAAGAAATCAAAGAAAATTCACATCCCTGTTGCTCTGCGGAGGAATGGAGAACTTAAAACGCTTGGGAAAATCAGAAACTCTTCATTCTGGCAGCCTAAGCGTAACACAGACCAGGACTCTCCAAACTTCACAACTTTTAACACGTGTGGACTTCAATTCCCAGAATTCCTCAGCCAAGCCATGCTGGGAGTTGAAGTTCACAAGTTTGGAGACCTCAGATGTCCTTGTTTTTCAGCTTTGGCCACTTTAATACAGGTAGACTTCCGTTCCCAGAATTCCCCAGCCAACTGGGGAATTCTGGGAGTGGAAGTGCAGCCATCCTAACGCGGCAAGATTGAAAAATAGTGATGTAGATCCTAAGCAAAATTAATCTCATGGATGGAACAACACCCTGTCATTGCTTAGTAAAGGTCTCAGTACCAATTTTAGGACACCAACTATTAAGAAACAGAAGATTTGCTATTTTTAGACGGCTTTATTCTTTGAACGTATAAAGCTTTAGCCTTCGTGATGCCAAAAACAGTCTGTTTTTCCTCTCCTCTAGAATTAATTGTTCCACAATTACAATTCCAAACACTGGGCTGGGCCGGATACGTTTCAGGTAATCCCGCAGCTGAGGTAACCCATTTCACGCCTACATCAGACCGGTCCCTGTTGAGGCTGAAGGATTCTCAAAACCAGTTTTTCCAGGGCTTGTTCCAGAACGCAGAAATGGAGCCAGAGCAGCAGAGAATCAACCTGAGTCCTTAATATAAACCAAAACTGGTTCAGGAATATCAAGGATGGGGTTTCGCCCATCCATTTGCCATTCCACCTTTATTATGCTTGTCCGTCGTCCTCAATGTACAGCGGTTCGTTAAGTGTTACAAGGGCACTGAAGAAAGAGATTTACGACTGTTTTTCACTAATAATAATAATAATAATAGGAAGAGGAAGAAGAAGAAGAAGAAGAAGAAGAAGAAGAAGAAGAAGAAGAAGAAGAAGAAGAAGAAGAAGAAGAAGAAGAAGAAGAAGAAGAAAAAGAAGAAGAAGTAGTGGTTGGAAGGGAGCTTGGAGGTCATCTAGTCCAACCCCCTGCTCAGGCAGGAAACCCTATACCATTTCAGACAAGTGGCTGTCCAGTCTCTTCTTAAAGACTTTCAGTGTTGGAGCACCCACAGCTTCTGGAGGCAGGCAGTTCCACTGGTTAATTGTTCTAAATGTCAGGAAGTTTCTCCTTAGTTCTAGGTTGCTTCTCTCCTTGATGAGTTTCCACCCGTTGCTTCTTGTCCTGTCTTCGGGGGCTTTGAAGAATAGCTTGACTCCCTCTTCTTTGGGGCAGCCCCTGAGATATTGGAAGAGTTGCTATCAGGTCACCCCTTGTCCTTCTCTTCATTGAACTAGACATACCCAATTCCAGCAACCCTTCAATCAGAATAGAACTGGAAGGTGCCTTGGAGGTCATCTAGTCCAACCCACTGCTTAGGCAGGAAACTATGTATACCATTTCAGACAAATGGCTGTCCAGTCTCTTCTTAAAGACTTCCAGTGTTGGAGCATTCACCGCTTCTGGAGGCAGGTGGTTCCACTGGTTAATTGTTCTAACTGTCAGGAAGTTTCTCCTTAGTTCTAGGTTGCTTCTCTCCTTGCTTAGTTTCCACCCGTTGCTTCTTGTCCTGCCTTCTTCAGGCACTTTGGAGAAGAGCTTGACTGCCTCTTCTTTGGGGCAGCCCCTGAGATACTGGAACACTGCTATCATGTCCCCCCTTGTCCTTCTCTTCCTTAAACCAGACATACCCAATTCCAGCAACCGTTCCGTGTAAGTTTTACCCTCCAGTCCCCTGATCTTACTATTACTGGAGTATCCCCAGAGTCACGTGATCAAAATTCGGATGCTTGACAACTGATTCCTATTTTTGACGTGTCCCGGGGTCACATGATCCCCACTGGCGACCTTTTGACAGGCAAAGTCAATGGGGGGGGAGCCAGATTCACTTAACAACTGTGTTATTAACAGCAGTGGCGAGTCACTTCGCACCCGTGGTGAGAAAGGTCGTTAAAATGGGGCAAAATTCACTTAACAAATCTCTCACTTAGCAATGGAAATTTTGTGCTCAATTTTGGGTGGTACCTGTATCGTCATTTTGCAGAACCTACAGAGGCCGGATTAATATTAGGTGCACATGTCCAGAACACCATTGTACATTTCAAGTGCGAATGTTTGAGAGAGAGAAAGAAAGAGAGGGAGAGAGAGAGGGAGGGAGGGAGGGAGGGAAAGAGGAATGCAGGGAGTCCTCAACGTACAGCCATAATTCAGCCCAATATTTCTGTTGTTAAGTGAGACCTTTGTTAAGTGAATTTCGTCTTTTACGACCTTTCTTGCCGCCGTTCTTGAGCGAACCGCCACCGTTGTTAAGTTAGAAACACGGTCGTTAAGTGGATCTGACTTTACCCATTGACTTTGCTTGTCAGAAGATCGCAAAAAGTGGATCACGTGATCCCGGGACATTGCAAGCGTCATAAATATGAGTCCGTTGCCCAAGTAGCTGAATTTTGATCAGGTGACGGTGGGGAGGCTGCAACGGTCGTAAGTGTGAATCGCTTGCCCAGCATCTGAATTTTGATCACGTGACCGTGGGGCTGCTACAAAGGTCATAAGTGTGAAAAATGGTCGTAAGTCAATTTTTTTCCCCCATTCACGCTGGAACTTTGTATGGTCGCTAAATGCATTGTTGTCAGTCAAGGATGACCTGTACGTGAGTATGGTCAAAATATAAGCAAGTAAGAAGGAGAAAGATTCTACAAATCCCAAAACGATCAAATTACAATCAGATTGAATAAATATAGAATTATTATAAATCGATATAACATACAGAATATTGTTATAAATATATAGAATTATTATAAGGACAGAATTATGGAACCAGGAGTAATTTCCTGACAGGGAGAACAATTAGTCAGTGGAACTACTTGCCTCCAGAAGTTGTGGCTGCTCGGTTTTTAAGAAGAGACTGGACAGCCACTTGTCTGAAATGGTCTAGGGTCTCCTGCCTGAGCCGGGGGTTGGACTAGATGACCTCCAAGGTCCCTTCCAGCTCTGTTATTCTATGTTTTTATTCTCCGAAGCACCAGAAGGCAGGACAAGAAGCAACGGATGGAAACTAATCAAGGAGAGATCTAATCTATCACTTAAGGGGAAATTTCCTGACAGTCAGAACAATTAGTCAGTGGAACTACTTCCCTCCAGAAGTTGTGAGTGCTCCATCTCTGGAGGATTTTAACAAGAGACTCTTTGTTTGGGATGGTGTCCAAAGCTGGGAACTTTAAGACTTAAGTAATCACGCTTGACAAATTGCAGTGTTTCTTTCCTGAATGAGATCAACGTCTCGACGATTTGCCAAGCGTTCCTTCCTGTGGATTTGGGGTGAGCTTGACCTTGTTCAAATGGTAAGAAAGGGAGAAAAAAGTGACCCCTCACTCAACATCAATATTAATATGGGAGGGGTATCCAACTTGACAACTTGAAGACCTGTGGACTTCAACTCCCAGAATTCCCCACCTCTGCAATATGGTGTTTTTCATTTACTTAACGACTGCCTGATTCACTTAAAGGGGAGGGGGTTAAGCAGGGATTTGCTGAATAACGGTGGCCATAAAAGCCGTCACTCACTTAACCGCTTAGCGACGGAAATGTTAAGCTCAATTGTGCTTGTAAGTCAAGGGCTTCCACTTTTATTTCATAAATAAATAAACATTTCTGGAAACTTCAGAGTCTACTCAATCTAGGTGGTCCTAGACTTAGCAACGATTCATTTAGCTACCGTTCCAAGTTACGACGGCACTTGAAAAAGGGACTTTTTCCGGAAATTGAAGTCCAAACAGAACAGAACAGAATAGTAGAAGAGAATAGAGTAGAGTAGAGTAGAGTAGAGTAGAGTAGAGTGGAATGGAATGGAATGGAATGGAATGGAATAGAATAGAATAGAATAGAATAGAATAGAATAGAATAGAATAGAATAGAATAGAATAGAATAGATTGTAGAATAGGATAGGATAGGATAGGATAGGATAGGATAGATAAATTATAGAGTAGAATAGATTGTAGAATAAAATAGAATAGAATAAAATAGAATAGAATAGATTGTAGAATAGGATAGGATAGGATAGATAAATAATAGAATAGAATAGAATAGAACAGATTGTAGAATAGGATAGGACAGGATAGATAAATTATAGAATAGAATAGAATAGAATAGAATAGAATAGAATAGAATAGAATAGAATAGAATAGAATAGAATAGAATAGAATAGAATAATAACTTTATTGTCACTTTAAATGTGCATCAATACGTTAAAGTGAATTTTCGGTTGCGTACAGCTCTCAAAGAGTAACTACCTGCAATATACACTGCATCAGGACGACGACGACAACAACAACAACAACACATATACCCACATCCAGGCATCCACATATGACTCAAGGAAGCATCACAGCCCAACCGTTTCACCCTGCCCAAAGTCGCGAAGCCTTGACCCAGAGAGTCGATTCAGGCCTCGGCCACCTGGGGGCAGCGAGGAGCCGCTTTTTGTCCTTCACGGGAGGACGGTGTCCCTTTGTCTGGCCAAGGGTTAAAACTTGCCCAAAGTTTTGTGCAGGCTTGGCTGCGGCGTTGCGAAGCCGTGCCCTCCCTCCCTCCTTCTTCCCTCCCTCTCTCTGCCATCCAGGCCAGGGTTGGCCTAGGCAGGCACCCCTTGGGCACGCCTCCCTCTTCCTCTTCTTCTCCTCTTTCACCACCGCTGTTGCGGTGGAGGCTGCTGTTCCCAGGCGGGCTGGGCTGGAGCAACATCACGAGAAGGGAACCGGGAGCGTCCAGAGGAGGGGAAATGAAGACAGCCTGCTTGGGGGGCCGCTGAGGATGGACCCCAAAGGGAGCCGGGACCCATGAGAGGCAGCGGGGGAATCCTGGAAGGGTAAGTGAACTCCGGGATGCATTGGAGGGAGTGGAAACACGGGTTCTGTGTGTACAGATTGCTGAACCAAATCGGGCGCGACGTGGTTCAGATTGCCCTGTGGGCGCATTCCGGCACACTCGGGCAGGAGGGCTTCCTTTATAATAGGCTTTATTAAAGTTTCGGGCAAGGAGGATGACGATTCGCGGGATGTTTAAAGGAAGGGAAAGGGAAGGGAAGGGAAGGGAAGGGAAGAAAGAGAGAAAGAGAGAAAGAAAGAAAGAAAGAAAGAAAGAAAGAAAGAAAGGAGAGGGGGAGAAAGAGGAAGAAAGAAAGAAAGAAAGAAAGAAAGAAAGAAAGAAAGAAAGAAAGAAGGCAAAGAGAAAGAAAGAAAGAAGGCAGAAAGAGGAGAGAAAGAAAAAGGAAGAAGGAAAGAAAGAAAAAAGAGAAAGGGAGAGAGGGAGGGAGAGAGAAGAAGGAAGGAACAAAGGAAAGAAGGAAGGAGAAGGGGAAAGGAAGAGAAGAAAGAAGGAATGACAGGAAATAAGGAAGGAGAGAGGTGGAAGGAAAGAAAGAAAGAAAAGGCAAAGAGAAAGAAGGGGAGAGGGAGAGAGATAAAAGAAGGAACAAAGAAAAGAAGGAAGAAGGGGAAAGGAAGAGAAGAAAGAAGCAATGACAGAAAGGAAAGCAAGGAAGGAGAGAGGTGGAAGAAAAGAAAGAAAGAAAAGGCAAAGAGAGAGAAAGAAGAGAAAGAAGGCAGAGAAAAAAAAAGAAAGAAAGGGGGAGAGGGAGAGAGAAGAAGGAAGGAACAAAGGAAAGAAGGAAGGAGAAGCGGAAAGGAAGAGAAGAAAGAAGGAATGAGTAAGGAAGGAGAGAGGTGGAAGGAAAGAAAGAAAGAAAAGGCAAAGAGAAAGAAAGAAAGAGAAAGAAGGCAGAGAAAGAGAAGAGAGAAAGAGAAAGAAAGGGGGAGAGGGAGAGAGAAGGAAGGAACAAAGGAAAGAAGGAAGAAGGGGAAAGAAGAGAAGAAAGAAAAGAAAAAAGAAGGAATGACAGAAAGGAAAGTAAGGAGAGAGGTGGAAGGAAGAAAAAAAGGAAGGGGAGAAGGAAGAAAACAAAGGAAAGAACAAAGGAAGGAAGGAGAGAGGGAGGTAGAAGAAAGGAAGGAAAGAAAGAAAGAAGGGAAGGGAGGAGAAAGAGAGTGCTGAAGGAAGGAAGGAAAGAAAGAAACCAAAAGTGCAGAACAAAAGACAAAAATACAAATGTAAACACTTGCTCTATGGCTTGCTATATAACTTTCATTTTTTCTTTAATCTACTCTGCTTTCTAATCATCAAACCCACATATCCTCATTTCGCTTTGTATTTTTTTTTCCTGTTTCATGCAAAAAAGTCCCAAAAAACCTTCCAATCAGCATCCAATTTAAACCACATCTTTTCCCTAATCAGAGCTGTCAATTTTGCTCCCTCCCCCCTTCTTCTCCATCCACTCTTCCCGTGTGGATAACGTCCATTCAGAACAACAGCAAAATGGAAGAGCAGAGTTGGAAGGGACCTTGGAGATCTTCTAGTCCAACCCCGTGCTCAAACAGGAAACCCTATAGGGGGTTGGACTAGAAGACCTCCAAGACCCCTTCCAACTCTGTTATTCTGTTGTTTGTTTTTCTGCTGGGGGTGCTTCATCCCTGGAAGTGCTCAAGAAACGCTTGAACTGCCGTTGGTCTGAAATAGTATAGGGGGTTGGACTAGAAGACCTCCCAAGGTCCCTTTCAACTCCGCCATTCTTCTATTCTATTATCCGTTCTAGATTTTTTTCCCTGCTTTTTTTTTTTTGGTTCCAGGTTATGGAAGGTTATCCTCCCCGAGTTTTTTGATCACTCCCCTCTTCCCTTCCCTGCTTCCCACTCACCCCCCCCCACCCCCTCGTACTATTTTTAGACACCATTTTCTCACCTCGGACTTTAAATAGGTTGGGACCTGCCCAATGTTGATCTATGATATAAGCATCGCAAAGGTCTCTAAAATAAATGCTACCAGGGCGACATTTCAACATGGCCTCGAGACTACAATTCCAATAACAGAATCGCAGAAGAGTTGGAAGGGACCTTGGAGGTCATCTAGTCCAACCCCCTGCTCAGGCAGGAAACCCTATACCATTTCGGCTGTCCAGTCTCTTTTTAAAAACTTCCAGTGTTGGAACATTCACAGCTTCTGGAGGCAGGTGGTTCCACTGGTTAATTGTTCTGACTGTCAGGAAGTTTCTCCTTAGTTCTAGGTTGCTTCTCTCCTTGCTTAGTTTCCATCTGTTGCTTCTTGTCCTGCCTTCAGGCGCTTTTGGAGAAGAGCTTGACTCCCTCTTCTTTGGGGCAGCCCCTGAGATACTGGAACTCTGCTATCACGTCCCCCCCTCATCCTTCTCTTCATTAGATTAGACTTTCCCAGTTCCTGCAACTGTTCTTCATATGGTTTCGGCTCCAGTCCCCTAATTATCTTTGTTAGGATGTGACTTACGACAGTTATATGACTTATGACCGTTTTCCACACTTGCGACCGTTGTAGCATCCCCCTGGTCATTTGATCGAAATTCAGAGGCTTGGCAACTGTCATGTACTTATGACGGTTGCAGTGGTCCGGGGTCATGTGATCCTCTTTTGTGCGATTTTCTAACCTTCTGAAGCCAGATTCACTTAACAACCATGTGACTAAATTAACTGCAGTGATTCCCTTAAAAATTGGGGCAAGACAGGCTGTAAAGTGGGACAAAATCCACTTAATAACTGTTTCGCTTATCCACAGAAATTTGGGCTCAGTTGTGGTTACACATCGAAGATTCTCTGAGAATTACTTTAGAATTACTGCTTTTATATGTGTGTGTGTGTGTGTGTGTGTGTGTGTATGTACATATATATGAGAGAAAAGTTAATCTGAAAAAAAAATTACTACCCATTTCTTGTTCTTCAAAGTGTTTAGAGTGGCATTTTTCAAACTTGGCAACTTGAAGACGTGTAGAATTCAACTCCTAGAATTTTAAGAATATTCCGTTTTCCTGGACAATTTTAAGAAACTCCCTCCCCAATTTTCAAAGCATTTTTAATAGTATTCTAATGATGGGTATTTATAATTATTTGGGGAGTTGGTTGTTTTCACGGAAATCTCCATTCAATATCTAACTGTTGGCTGGCAGGTTGGCTGAAGGCTTCAATAGCCGAATATTTCAATGAGCGAAATCTAATATTAGTCCTAACTAAATTAAGCCGCTTCTCCTGCCCGGCATCATTCAGATGGTTTTGAGTTTCATCACTTTACCCATAATCCCCATGAACAGTAAAAGCCAAAGGACTGAATAGCACCAGCTTGTAAAATTCTGAAACAGACACACTGAGATCCATGGGAGAAAAATAGAATGGAATGAAATGGAATGGAATGGAATAGAATAGAATAGAATAGAATAGAATAGAATAGAATAGAATAGAATAGAATAGAATAGAATAGAATAGAATAGAATAGAATAGAATAGAATAGAATAGAACTTATTTAACTTATATGCAGAGCACATCATGTGAAAGGCAGGGCTAGATGAATCAAAAGTTGGAATTAAGATTGCCTGGAGAAAAAAATATCAACAACCTAAGATATGCAGATGATACCACTCTAATGGCAGAAAGTGAAGAGGAACTAAAGAGCCTCTTGATGCGAGTGAAGAAGGAGAGTGCAAAAGTTGGCTTGAAACTCAACATTAAGAAAACCAAAATCATGGCATCCGGCCCTCTCAATTCCTGGCAAATAGATGGGGAAGAAATGGAGGTAGTGACAGATTTTGTCTTCCTGGGCTCCAAGATCACCTCAGATGGGGACTGCAGCCAAGAAATTAAAAGACGCTTGCTCCTGGGGAGGAAAATTATGGCAAATCTAGACAGCATACTAAAAAGCAGAGACGTCACCCTGCCAACAAAAGTGCGTATAGTCCAGGCCATGGTTTTTCCAGCTGCAATGTATGGCTGTGAAAGCTGGACCATAAGAAAGGCTGAGCGCCAAAGCATGGAGGCCTTTGAACTCTGGTGCTGGAGAAGACTCCTGCGAGTCCCCTGGACTGCAAGGCGATCCAACCGGTCAGTCCTAGAGGAGATCAACCCCGACTGCTCTTGCGAAGGCCAGATCCTGAAGTGGAGACTCAAGTCCTTTGGCCACCTAATGAGAAGGAAGGACTCACTGGAGAAGAGCCTGATGCTGGGGAAGATGGAGGGCAAGAGAAGAAGGAGACGACAGAGAACGAGGTGGCTGGATGGAGTCCCTGAAGCAGGAGGCGTGAGCTTAAGTGGACTCCAGAAGATGGTAGAGGACAGGAAGGCCTGGAGGAACGTGGTCCATGGGGTCACGATGGGTCGGACATGACTTCACAACTAACAACAGCAACAACAATAGAATAGAACAGAACAGAATAAAAGAATAGAATAGAATAGCTATAGAATAGGATAGCTATAGAATAGAATAGAACAGTTATAGAATAGAATAGAATAGAATAGAATAGAATAGAATAGAATAGAATAGAATAGAATAGAATAATTATAGAACAGAACAGAACAGAATAGAATAGAATAATAGAATAGCTATAGAATAAGGAATAGAATAAGAACAAGAATAGAATAGAATAGAATAGTTATAGAACAGAACAGAACAGAATAGAATAGAACAACAGATTTGGAAGGACCTTGCAGATCTTCTAGTCTTCTAGGTCTATTTATTATAAATGACTATAACAAAATATTTACTATAATGATAATAATAAATAAATAAATAACAAACAATTAGGCAAAGCCTTTTTGAGCGATTGGAGCCTAGGCAGAACCCAAAGTAATATTCATACAACATTTGGTAACACCCCAGATGTGGCATACAAACACACACACACACACACACACACACACACACACACACACACCAAAGAGTTTCTCAGTGGTGTGAAGGTTGCATCATTACGGGGTGACAGGGACTGCATCCCTGCCCTCTCTGACTGTTTAAATTTAGATTTAATTGGTCTGTTTGCTTAACATGGTACCAACGGTTTAGGAGCTTAGCATCCGCACACGGAAATTTGCAAGCGTGTTTGAACAGGATGCAGTCACTGAGATCCCAGGAAGTAGTGGGTGATCCTTTGAATCACGTAACCAAAATGTAAGAACTTTACCGACAGCGTTTTGCATTTTGAAAGTTTTAGTGCAGTGTTTCTCAACGTTGGCAGCTTGATGATAGGTGGACTTCAACTCCCAGAATTCCTCAGCCAGCCATTCTGGGAGTTGAAGTCCCCCCCCCCATCTTCAAGTTGCCAAGTTTGAGAATCAGTGCTTTAATGGGGGGGGGGGGGAAATGATATTAAGGAGGCTCTGGGATAGCAAAGTGGTCTGTTCCTGTTTCAAAGGAGAGAGGACTTGCTCTGCAAAAGTAGCACACCGAAGTTGAATTTTCCGAACAATTAAGAGTCCATGTTGCTGAGCCTATATAACAGTGGTTCTCAACCTGTGGGTCGGGACCCCATTTGGGGTCGAACGACCATTTCACGGGGGTCTCCAAACAACGCAGTCTGCCATTTTTCCCCTTTTCCTTAGCTGTGCTACTCCCTTTTATTCTATTGGCTTTTGAAAGCCAATAGAATAGACTCTCTTGAATAGAGTCTAATTCTATTGGCTTTCAAAAGCCAATAGGAATTGTCCAGGCTGTCTCTACCCTGCTGAGCCCGCCAAAAGTCCCATTCTGCAAACGGTGCTGCACCAGTTGAGTAGTCCTCGACTTATGACCGGTTGGGGGTCACGGCATTAAAAAGGTTGAAAACTACTGCTATATAAAGTTAAAAGAAAAAATATGGAAAATATGGAAAAAATATGGAAGCTGCAATATCCAGATGTCCTCAAGATGGCGGTAAAGAGACACACAGAAAATCTCAACTCTTTGGTGACCCCTAATGGTCATCTATTTTAGCACTTTGGAAAAACGAAATATTTTGATGGTTTGGCCATCTGATCCCTCCCAAACAATTCGGTACAACTCCATGGATTCAGCTTTTTGACACCCCAACACGCACATGGGCTGCAATGTTGCAAAACAGGCAGATCCAAACAAACTTTTGCCTGCATTTTATTTCCATGTGGGGTGAAATCTCCCTTGATGCAATGCTAGAATGGCCCAAAGCAAAGTTGTTGGGTTTTTTTTAGAAAATAATAATAATAAAGTTGGAAGGGACCTTGGAGGTCATCTAGTCCAACCCCCTGCTCAGGCAGGAAACCCTATACTATTTCGGACAAATGGCCATCCAGTCTCTTCTTAAAAACTTCCAGTGTTGGAGCATTCACCGCTTCTGGAGGCAGGTTGTTCCACTGGTTAATTGTCAGGAAGTTTCTCCTTAGTTCCAGGTTGCTTCTCTCCTTGGTTAGTTTCCATCCGTTGCTTCTCGTCCTGCCTTCAGGGGCTTTGGAGAAAAGCTTGACTCCCTCTTCTTTGTGGCAGCCCCTGAGATACTAGAACACTGCTATCATGTCCCCCCTCGTCCTTCTCTTCATTAAACTCTATCTATCTATCTATCTATCTATCTATCTATCTATCTATCTATCTATCTATCTTTGGTTATTCGGGTTTTCTCCCGCGTAAAATTGGAAGTGTCTTGGCGACGTTTCGACGAAGTCCCATTCGTCATCTTCAGGCTGGTGCTTTCGGCTTCATTGCTCCTAGAAGCACGAAGCCGAAAACACCAGCCTGAAGATGACAAATGGGACTTCGTCGAAACGTTGCCAAGACACTTCCAATTTTACGCGGGAGAAAACCCGAATAACCAAAGACCTACATACAAACACCCGTGAAAACCTCAGAAAACAAATATATACATATACATATACATATACATACATACATACATATATATTAGTTTGTCACGTGGTCAGCCAAATTATTTAGACTGGATTTTGTCTTTTGTCCATTTATCAAGTCCTTCTCAAGCACCTGGCCTAGGCAGATGTGATTGTTTTGATTACGTGAAAGGTATTTTTATTTATTTATTAAATTTATAGGCCCTTCATCTCGCTACCTAGCGACTCTGGGCGCCTCATTAGACGGAAATGAACACATAAAGCATTATGGTGATAAATATGAACGAAAAGGGTGGAAATTAATCTAGATATCTTTCTCAGGCGTTCTGTGCATTACCATTGGTTTCTGAAGAAAGCAGTAAATGAGCAGGATATTGTGCAAAAAAGGGGGAATTAACGGGAACTTAAATCATTTCTTGCAAACTCGAGGACCATCATGGTCACAGGACTCCAATACCAATCAATCAACACACTTAAAAGAGACAGCAAACTCCCAAAGCCCAAGGTTTCCCTATACAGATATATATGGTGTGGTGATACTAGTTTCCACTGTGTGTAAATATGCCTGCTGTATCCCAGAGAAGTCAGTTAATCGCTTTTTTGAACTGGCTTCTAGAATTGGAAGAGCTGCTTTAATCGTCTATTTTATTTTTTATTTTTTTTATTTTTTTAAAATCCTTGAGGTCATCTAGTCTGACCCCCTTTTTTCTCAGGGCAGGAATCCACATTGAATTATCCCAGACAGAGGATAGCCAGCTTCCCCTTGAATAAATGCAACAAAGAGGAGGCTCCCACCTCCTAGATCATAGGATTCCACTCTCAAAGTGTGTTTTTTTTTTTTAATGTGGAGCAAATTTTTCTAAGACTTCATCAGGATTTGCTTTTCTATAACCTGAATCCATTCCTGCCAGATCTACAGCGGTGTTTCTCCATCTCACCAGCTTTAAGATCTGGGGACTTCAATTTTGCATTCAGGCTGGGGAATTCTGGGAGTTGACGTCCACACAGGCTGGTTGAGGAATTCAGGAACTCGCCTTCTGCTGGTGATTGGCCCAAAGTCCTCCAGCTGGCTTTCATGGCTAAGGCAGGACTAAAACTCACCATCTTTTAGTGATTGGCCCAAAGTGACCAAGCCAGTTTACATGCCTAAGGCGGGACTAGAATTCACTGTCTCCTGGTGATTGGCCCAAAGTCACCTAGCTGGTTTTTGTGCCTAAGGAGGGACTAGAACTCACAACTTCCTAGTGGTGGGTCAACCCAGCCCGGCTTTCATGTCTAAGGCATGATTAGAACTCACCATCTCCTGGTGATTGGCCCCAAATCACCCAGCTGGCTTTCATGCTTAAGGCAGGACTAGAATTCACCGTCTCCTAGTGATTGTCACCCAGTTGGCTTTCATGCCTAAGGGTGCACTAAAACTCCCCATCTCCTAGGGATTGGCCCCAAATCACCCAGCTGATTTGCATGCCTAAGGCTGAACTAGAACTCGCAACCTCCTAGTGATTGGTCAACCCAACCCAGCCCATCTCCTGGTGATTGGCCCAAAGTCACCCAGCTGGCTTTCATGCCTAAGGCGGGACTAGAACTCACCGTCTCCTGGTGATTGGCCCAAAGTCATCCAGCTGGCTTTCATGCCTAAGGCGGGACTAGAACTCACCGTCTCCTGGTGATTGGTCCAAAGTCACCCAGCTGGCTTTCATGCCTAAGGCGGGACTAGAACTCACCGTCTCCTGGTGATTGGCCCAAAGTCATCCAGCTGGCTTTCATGCCTAAGGCGGGACTAGAACTCACCGTCTCCTGGTGATTGGTCCAAAGTCACCCAGCTGGCTTTCATGCCTAAGGCGGGACTAGAACTCACCGTCTCCTGGTGATTGGCCCAAAGTCATCCAGCTGGCTTTCATGCCGAAGGCGGGATTAGAATTCACTGCCTCCTGATCATTGGCCCAAAGTCTCCCATCCGTCTTTCGTGCCTAAGGCAAGACTAGAACTTTGCTTAACCATAGTGGCAAAAACATCGTCAAATTGGACACAACTCCCTTAACAAGCGTCCCGCTTTTAATAGAACTTCGGGTTCAAATTGTGGCCGTTAAGCCGAGGACTACTGTATGCTTCTCCTTAATTTTTTTCCCCCAAGTTTTTTTTCCTCCAAGCCTGTCTGGGCTTTGAGCCGTTTTTTTTTAATTAAAAAGTTTTATAAAAAATTACAATATCAACCCACTCAAACCCCCCCTCCCTCCCCCACTTCCCAGAGCTGAGTACAGGGTTACAAATATGATAATCATAATCTAACTAACATTAACCAACTATATAAATAACCAAGTCCATAATGCACTTGAACTCCCCTTTAACATAAATATAAACAAATTAAAAGTAAACATAGTAATAATGAGAACATAAACAAATTAATATCCTAATTATTAAACAATACAGTCCCCAAATAATTAAACAATACTAATACTAAATATAATAATAATATCATGATAATACTCTAAAATTCACTCATAGGCTAAATGAAACTTTTTAGTCCCATACTTATTCTGAATATAATTTATCCATCTTCTCCAAACCGAAATGTATCTTTCTTGTGAGTGATCCTTCAAGTAAGCAGAAATTTTAGCCATTTCTGCTAAATTTGATACTTTAAGCATCCATTCTTCTATAGTAGGCAAGGAATCCTTCTTCCAATATTGCCCTACTAATAACCTTGCAGCCGTTATCAAATTCAACATCAGATTAATTTCTTTAGCATCACAATCTGTAATAACACCCAATAAAAATAATTGTGGGGTAAACTTTCTCTTTCTCTTAAAAATCTGTTGAATGTTCCACCAAATCTTAATCCAAAAGGCTTTTATATTTCTACAAGTCCACCATATATGAAAATTAGTGGCATCCAAAGTACCACATCTCCAACATTTGGGTTGTAAATTAGGATACATACATGAGCCGTTTTTTGATCCACCTGTTTTTTCCGCCTCGACTGACGTCCGATGGGTCACCCCTCCGGAACAAACGCTCTGGAATAAAAATGACAATCCCTCTTTGGACCTAGGCATTCTCACCTTTCACCAGGACCCAGGCCTGCAGGTCGAGCTTCTGACTTGCATTCCTTCTCGCTGATCCTTGCAAGCAGTTTCAAACTACTTGTTTGAAAGAGCCGAGGTGGCGCAGCAGTGAGAGTGCAGTACTGCAGGCCACTTTAGCTGACTGTGTTCAGCAGGTCAGCGGTTCAAATCTCACCGGCTCAAGGTTGACTCAGCCTTCCATCCTTCCGGGGTAGGTAAAATGAGGACCCAGATTGTTGGGGGCAATGTAAATATATATATACATTGCTTACTGGTGTACACCGCTTAGAGAGTGCTCGCACTTAAAGCGGTATATAAGTCTCATAAATAAATAAACGGAAGAAGTGTGTTTCTCAGCCTTGGCAATTTGAAGTTGGGTCTTTATGGAGATTCTCCGTCATTCCAGGTCCTGGTTGTCCCAAAGATGCTTTTTCAGGAGGGAACTGGACTTTCTTGTTGTTCTTTGAAGATCTTTCGCTTCTCATCCAGGAAGCTTCTTCAGCTCTGACTGGATGGTGGAAGATGGAAGGATTTATACTCCTTGCAGAAAAACTGGTCATTTGCATTCTTCTAGAGGGTCGTTGAGGCCACTTGGAGGTTTGTCTGTGTGCTCAGGGTCACCTGAGTGGTGCAAATGGGTGTGGAGCCTTCCTGGAACTGCTGAAAGGACTGTGTTGTAGACTGGAGATGGATGATGTTGTTTATATTTATATTCCTTGTAGACAGCTGGTCATTTGCATTCTTTTAGAGCAGTGTTTCTCAACCTTGACAATTTTAAGGCATGTGGACTTCAACTCCCAGAATTCCACAGCCAGCATTGAAGTCCACATGCCTTAAAATTGTCAAGGTTGAGAAACACTGTTTTAGAGGGTCATTGAGACCACCTGGAGGTTTGTCTGTGTCCTCAGGATCACCTGAGTGGTGCAAATAGGTGTGGAGCCTTCTTGGAACTGCTGAAAGGACTGTGTTGTTGATTGGTGATATATAGACCACCCATTTGCACCACTCAGGTGACACAGGTAAATCTCCAAGTGGGCTCCTCTCTAAAAGAAGGCAAATGACCAGTTTTTCTGCAAAGAGTATAAATCCTTCTATCCTCCACCATTCAGTCAGAGCTGAAGAATCTTCTGGGATGAGAAGCGAAACGTCTTCAAAGAAAAACAAGAAAGTCCAGTTGCCTCCTGAAAAAAAAAGCACCTTTGGTTTAAACTGGGCGGACTTCAACTCCCAGAATTTCCCAGCATTCCCCCACAGTCACAATTTGGATGCTGGGCAAGCAGCACGTGTTTGTGATGGTCGCACTTTCCTGGGACCCTGTGATGTCCACATGGTGATCTTCCCAGCTGGCTTCTGATCAGCAAAACCAATGGGGGAAGCCAAGTTCTCCTAACAACTGCACGAATTCCTTAACTGTGGCAGCGATTTGATTAATAACCGTGGCAAAAATGTCATAAAATTGAGCATGGCTTATTTAACAACCGCCTTGCTTAACAACGGACATTCTGCACCCAACGGTGGTCATACGTTGAGGACAACCTGTAGTGTCAACGCTGGGCTCTTTGATGGCCTGGTGCAGGGGTAGGCAACCTTGGCTCTTTTATGACTCGGGGACTTCAACTCCCAGAATTCCTCAGCCAGCATGGGGGAACTATGGCCCCCTTTAAGACTCGTGGACTTCAACTCCCAGAATTCCTCAGCCAGCATGGAGGAACTATGGCCCCTTCATGACTTGTGGACTTCAACTCCCAGAATTCCTCAGCCAACATGGGGGAAACTATGGCCCCTTCATGACTCGGGGACTTCAACTCCCAGAATTACTGAGCCAGCATGGGAGGAACTATGGCCCCTTCATGACTTGTGGACTTCAACTCCCAGAATTCCTGAGCCAGCATGGGAGGAACTATGACCCCTTCATGACTGGTGGACTTCAACTCCCAGAATTCCTCAGCCAGCATGGCTCAGCTTGGAAACCTCTCCCTTTCCCCTCAGCATGGCTGGCTCAGGAATTCTGGGAGTTGAAGTCCACGAGTCATAAAAGAGCCCAGGTTGCCTACCCCTGGCCTGGTGTTTGCATCTCTCAAGTACCCGAAGGGAAGATGGGTGTGAAGGGTTTAGAAAACTGATGATCCGGCAGAACGGATTGTGCCACGTAAACTGTATTAAGCGTACGATGTTCAAACATGTTCCCTTTTTTTGAAGAGAGCACCTCTCCCCTCGGCCTCTCCTTAAATAGAAGCCACCCAGATGAGGGAGGAAAAATCCAGCCCAGCCCTGTAACCTGCTAGATTTCCGTCTGTCAGGGAATTTTATTCTGCTCCGCTTTTTATAGGTAAAAACAAAATACAGAATAACAGAGTTGGAAGGGACCTTGGAGGTCATCTAGTCCAACCCCCTGCTCAGGCAGGAAACCCTATACCATTTCAGACAAATGTTTGTCCAGTGTCTTCTTGAAGCCCTCCAGTGATGAAGCACGCATAATGTCTGGTGGCAAGTTGTTCCACTGGTTAATTATTCTGACTGTCAGGAAGTTCCTCCTTAGATCTTAGGTTGCTTCTCTCAAGAAATGTTCTTTTTTTCTCCCTTGTTCCAGTTCGGCTTGGGAAGACCAAATCCTTCCACGTTTTTTTTGCCATTCTCCCAACTTGGAAGCGAACACATATTCCAATTTATTTTCAAGCGCTTCAAAGTTTGGAGGAAAACAGAGTCCTCGACTTACAACCAGCTTAGTTCAAAATCACAACGGCACTGAAAAAAGGGACTTACAACCAGTTTTACACACTTACGACCCTCGCAGCATCCCAGCGGTCATGTGATCAAGATTCGGACGCTTGGCAACGGACCCATATTTATGACGGTCGCAGCTTCCAGGGGTCACGCGATCCCCTCTTGCGACTTTTTGGCAAGCCAAAGCCAACGCGGAAACTGGATTCACTTAGCAACCCTGTTCCTAACTTAACAACCGTGTCACTAACTGAACAACCGTATCGATTCACTTAACCGCGAGAAGGAAGCTCGTAAAATTGCGCCACTCGTTTAACAACTGCCTTGCTTAGGGAAAGAAAGTTTGGACTCCACGGTGGTCGTATGTCGAGGACCACATGTGGGGTGGCATGCAGAAATTTGGGCGCAAGATGAATCTGTAAATCTGAGTTAATCTTGGTGCAGTTTCCGAGCCGTTACAGGCCGGTGCTTCGAGATGACTAACCGGTCGCTTTTTCAAAGAATGTTTGAAACGCGAACTTACGAAAAGGGAGCAAAGAATGATGTAAGGAAAATGAACTGCAAGTTACTCACAGCCGATTGCAAGAGGAAGGGAGGGATCAGTTATGAATCAGAGTGGCTGTAAGGTCCACCCAACTGGAGAATACTCCTCCGCTTTAAAGCCGAGGGCTGCCTTTCTGCAGAGCAAGATTTTTGCAATTTTGGCCAGCTTGAAATGACGGAGGTAGTAGCCCAAGGCAAGGAAGGTTAAACCCCTGCAGGCTGGAATGGAAACTTGTAGGAAGGATAGCGGAGTTGAAAAATGCCTGGAGGTTATTAGGTTTGCCCGCTGATGCCTCAGGTTCCCAATCAGCTATTTGTGTGTGTGTGGGGGGGGGGAACACATTTCTTCATTTATAACCAAGATCACATGTCTAAGCTTTTCTCTGTTTACTTGAGTAAGGTTGATTTTTTTTTTAAATCCTGCTTTTATTACTTTACAAGTAACTTAATGTAACGAGCATAGCGAATATTCTTCCCCCCTCCTATGTTCCCCACAACAACAAGCCTGTGAGGTAGGTTGGGCTGAAAGGAACTGGCCCAAAGTCACCTGGCTGGCTTTCAGGGCTAAGGTGGGACTAGAACTCGCCGTCTCCTAGGGATTGGCCCAAAGTCCCTTCCATCATCATCATCATCATCAAGTTTGAAGGGACCCTGGAGGTCTTCTAGTCCAACCCCCTGCTCAGGCAGGAAACCCTATACCAGTGGTTCTCAACCTTTTTAATGCCGCGACCCCCAACCGGTCGTAAGTCGAGGACTACTCAACCGATCGTAAGTCGAGGATTACTCAACCGGTCGTAAGTCGAGGACTACTCAACTGGTGCAGCACTGTTTGCAGAATGGGACTTTTGGCGGGCTCAGCAGGGCAGAGACAGCCTGGACAATTCCTATTGGCTTTTGAAAGCCAATAGAATTAGACTCTATTCAAGAGAGTCTATTCTATTGGCTTTCAAAAGCCAATAGAATAAAAGGGAGGAGCACAGCTAAGGAAAAGGGGGAAAAAATGGCGGACTGCGTTGTTTGGCGACCGCCGTGAAATGGTCGTTCGACCCCAAATGGGGTCCCGACCCACAGGTTGAGAACCGCTGCCCTATACCATTTCAGACAAATGGCTGTCCAGCCTCTTCTTAAAAACTTCCAGTGTTGGAGCATTCACAGCTTCTGGAGGCAAGCTGTTCCACTGGTTAATTGTTCTAACTGTCAGGAATTTGCTCCTTAGTTCTAGGTTGCTTCTCTCCTTGATAAGTTTCCACCCGTTGCTTCTTGTTCTGCCTTCAGGCACTTTGGAGAATAGCTTGACTCCCTCTTCTTTGGGGCAGCCCCTCAGATACTGGAACGCAGCTATCCTGTCCCCCCTCGTCCGTCTCTTCATTAAACTGGACATACCCAATTCCAGCAACCGTTCCTTATTATGTTTTAGTCTCCAGTCCCCTAATCATCTTTGTTGCTCTTCTCTGCACTCTTTCTAGTATTATTATTAAATACCCCAAGTGTTACCTCACAAACCCTAAAATCCATGGACTTTGCAGAACCTATTGGAGATGTGAGCACTAAGGAGAGCAGAGAACGTCCTATGGAACAGCAGAGCTGGGAAAGCCAAGCTGTTTTTAATAAAGCATCTAAGGAAGCAGGCTAAGATAAACTAGCAGGAGGTGCGTAATGCATCCAGCTTAAACACAGTGAAAAATAATAAGTCATGCTAGATTTAATTTTATAGACCAAGGAACTGGTGCAGATGAGTTTAATCTGATGGGAATGGAGAAAGTTCTCCATGGCTGGGTTCACACAATATGTTAGGGTAGGTTGTAATACACTCTGTAGTTGAATCGTTGATTTTAATGTTTAAATATTTCTATCTCTGCTTTTATGATGTTGCAAACCACGCAGGGCTGTCTCACCATGAGATGGAGGCGATAGATAGATAGATAGATAGATAGATAGATAGATAGATAGATAGATAGATAGATAGATAGATAGATAGATACATACATAGATAGATACATAGATAGATACATAGATAGATACGTATGTACGTACGTACGTACGTACATACATATAGTTGATAAATAGATGATAGATAGATACATAGATACAGATGATAGATGATAATAGATGATAGATAAATAGATGATAGATAGATGAATAGATAATAGAAAGATAGATAGCTAGATAGCTAGATATTGATAGCTAGATATAGATGATAGATGATAATAGATGATAGATAGATATAGATAGATAGATAGATAGATAGATAGATAGATATAGATGATAGATATAGATATAGATGATTGATAAATAGATGATAGATAGATACATAGATACAGATGATAGATGATAATAGATGATAGATAGATAGATAGATAGATAGATAGATAGATAGATAGATAGATATAGATGATAGATAATAGATAGATACATAGATACAGATGATAGATGATAATAGATGATGGATAGATAGATGAGATAGATAGATGATAGATATAGATAGATATAAATGATAGATAGATAGATGAGATAGATAGATGAAAGATAGATGATAGATATATAAATAGATAGATAGATAGAGATAGATAGATAGATAGATAGATAGATAGATAGATAGATAGATAGATAGATAGATAGATAGATAGATAGATAGATAAGTGGGTGGGTGGGTGGGTGGGTGGGTAGATTAGAAAGAAATAGAAGACAGAGATGATAGAGGGAGGGAGGGATGGAGAGAGAGAGAGATGAAGATGGACACAGGCAGACAGGCGGATAGACAGACAGAAGTCTGAGAGAGGCTAATTGAAAGCCAGGCAATTCCCCGTAACTGTGTTTAACTCTATGGCCCCTAACTGAGTTTGTGTGTCCCTGCGTTGTGGAAACCCAGCCAATGTCTTGTGATGTTTTAAGCATCTCAGTAGTTTTTTCAGGAATCTCCTTAAGCTTCATGAAAAGGGGCATTTGATCTGCCCACAGCAGCCCTCTGTGTGAAGGCAGCCATTGTATTTCCCTTAATCCAGGCTTAAGCTTTTGTTCTCTACCCAGCCTCCTTCAGTACCGGAAGGACTGCGTCTGGT
Source organism: Crotalus adamanteus (assembly GCA_039797435.1). Taxonomy (NCBI): domain Eukaryota; kingdom Metazoa; phylum Chordata; class Lepidosauria; order Squamata; family Viperidae; genus Crotalus; species Crotalus adamanteus. The sequence continues at coordinate 124,173,799 of CM077921.1, forward strand.
TGCAGAAAACGTCAAAACTTGCAAACTCCGCTTGCAAATATGTCGAGTCCTCGGCTTATAACCAGAACTGGGCCCCAAAAATTGCCATTGCTAAGCAAGACAGCTGTTCAGTGACTTTTCCGGCATTTTACAAATCTTTGTAACCCGGTTAGTTAAGTGAATCCGGCTTCCCCCGTCGACTTTGCTGGCCAGAGGGCCACCAAAGGGGACTGCGTGACCCCGCCCCCCCCAGGACGCTGCGACCGTCACAAATATGAGTCAGTTGCCAAGTGACTGAAATGGCCTAGGGCAGGGGTGTCAAACTCAATTTCATTGAGGGCCGCATCAGCATTGTGGTTGCCCTCGGGGGGGGGGGGGCGTGTGTGTGTGGCCAGGGTGGGTGTGGCCTACTGGGTGGGCGTGGGTGGAGTGGGTGTGGCCTACTGGGTGGGCGTGTCCAGCTCTACATTGTTCGCGTCAAGGGTGCCCGTGGGGGCCTGGGCAGGAGTGGGGCAGATCTGAGGGTCTCTGGCAGAAGGGGGTGGGACCGGGGCAAGCACCAAGGCATGGTCCATTTCTTCATTCCTCACAAAGGGGGACCCCTCCCCAGCACGCACCCAGGGGGCGGGGCCGGTTCCTCGCTCTTTCCAGACGGCCTTGTGGAGCTAAGACTGAATGCGTTTCAGCATAGATGGCCACCACAAAATTGTACATTGGCTCCCGGCCGGCCTGGGCCAGGGCCAAGGCAGCGGGGGCCGTTCCCCCACTGTTTCCAGGATGGCTTCGTGGGCCACACGAAACCACTTCGCCCCGGGCCTTTATGTTTCATATGTCTGGCCTAGAGTCTTCTTCTCATGCTTGAGCAGCGGGTTGGACTAGATGACCTCCAAGGTCCCTTCCAACTCTTGTCACGCTGTTCCTGCTACCTGCAGCCGGGTCTGGACGTTGAGGGGAAGGAGGTTGAATTTAAAGCCTGCGAAGAAGTTCATTTTGCGACGACTCCTGTGTAAAAGCCACTGGGTGTCCTGAGACCTCCCACGCTGGCCCTGCGGGAGGCCAGGAGGGGAGAGGGTGGCGGTGACCCCCTGCCTTGTCCTCAAATCCCTTCCCCTCCCGTGTCCCCAAATAACCTCCTGGACCGGCATTCTGAGCCGTCGCTGTAAATCACAGCAGAAGAAAGGAAACTAGAAACCAGGCGCCCGAAACGTAGAATGTGGGCATCTAATCCCTCTCTGGAAAGTGACCAGGGCGGGGGGGGGGCTGAGTCCAGCTTTGTGTAGCCACAACGGAGAGACTTTGCAAACTGCACCTGCTGTTTCCCTCCCCCTCCCACCAAGAGGGGCCGGAGGTGCCTCAAAATAGCCTCATTCGACACTTGTTGTGTCCCTGCCGTGATCCACTTGCCACCCTTCCTCTCTGGACACACAATTGGGATGCTGTAGAACAGTGGTTCTCAACCTTTTTAATGCCGCGACCCCCAACCGATCGTAAGTTGAGGACTACTCAACCGGTCGTAAGTCGAGGACTACTCAACTGGTGCAGCACCGTTTGCAGAATGGGACTTTGGGCGGGCTCAGCAGGGCAGAGACAGCCTGGACAATTCCTATTGGCTTTTGAAAGCCAATAGAATTAGACTCTATTCAAGAGAGTCTATTCTATTGGCTTTCAAAAGCCAATAGAATAAAAGGGAGTAGCACAGCTAAGGAAAAGGGGAAAAAATGGCGGACTGTGTTGTTTGGTGACCCCCGTGAAATGGTCGTTCGACCCCAAATGGGGTCCCGACCCACAGGTTGAGAACCACTGCCGTAGAAGGAAGAAAAAAAAAATCTTTGCCGGAAAAATTTCCTAAAGGTTGCATGTTTTCCTTTCAGACTCCTAAAACCCTGAACGTGGTTACCGTCTTTCTTGTCCTCCTTAATATTTTTTTTTGCGGGGGGGGGGGTTTCCAGTGTTGTTTGTTTAGGAGGTGTGTGTTTTGGATGTGCACATTGCGTTCATGGCTGGCTTGTGTGCCTGCACCTTGCATGAAGCCAGTTTGGCCTAGTGGTTAAGGAGCTGGCCTAGACACCAGGCGACTTTGAGTTCTAATCCTACCTTAGGCATGGAAGCTGGATGACTTTGGGCCAATCACCAGGAGATGGTGAGTTCTAGTCCCGCCTTAGGCATGAAAGCCGGCTGGTCACCTTGGGCCAATCACCAAGAGACGGTGAGTTCTAGTCCCGCCTTAGGCATGAAAGCTGGCTGAGTGACTTTGGGTCAATCACCAGGAGACGGTGAGTTCTAGTCCTGCCTTAGGCATTAAAGCTGGCTGGGTGACTTTGGGCCAATCACCAGGAGACGGTGAGTTCTAGTTCTGCCTTAGGCATGAAAAATGGCTGGGTGACCTTGGGCCAATCACCAGGAGAGCCAAATTCACTTAGCAAATATCTTGCTTAGCAACAGAAGTTTTGGGCTCAATTTTGGTCGTAAGTCGAGGACTACTTTGTAGTAAAGTTCACGCCGCTCGCCAGATGCCCTTTGTTCTCTGAATAACTCTTGGCATTCTGAGCTCAGAAAAAATCCAGACTTTGAACCCCATTCCTGCCCCAGACTTCCCCAAAGCTCCCTCAATCCGCAGCTCTGGTTGACCTAGAAAATAATCATGTCCGGGGATTTATTGCTCAGGAGAGGTTTAGCGATTTAGTTATTTATTTGTTAAATGTGTTTGTTTATTTATTTATTTGTATCGCGCCGTTAATATTTTTACAAATCATTCAAGGTGGCAAACATATCCACAACACACCTTCCTCCTTTGATTTCCCCACAACAACAACCCTGTGAGGTCAGTTCGGCTCAGAGAGAGGGACTGGCTCAAAGTCACCAGGCTGGCTTTCATGCCTAAGGCGGGACTAGAACTCACCGTCTCCTGGTGATTGGCTCAGTCACCCAGCTGGCTTTCATGCCTAAGGCGGGACTAGAACTCACCGTCTCCTGGTGATTGGCCCAAAGCCACCCAGTTGGCTTTCATGCCTAAGACAGGAATAGAACTCACATCTCTTGGTGATTGGTTCAAAGTCACCAGGCTGGCTTTCATGCCTAAGGCGGGACTAGAACTCTCCATCTCCTGGTGATTGGGCCAAAGTCACCCAGCTGGCTTTCATGCCTAAGGCGGGACTAGAACTCACCGTCTCCTGGTGATTGGCTCAGTCACCCAGCTGGCTTTCATGCCTAAGGCGGGACTAGAACTCATCGTCTCCTGGTGATTGGTTCAAAGTCACCAGGCTGGTTTTCATGCCTAAGGCGGGACTAGAACTCACCGTCTCCTGGTGATTGGTTCAAAGTCACCAGGCTGGCTTTTATGCCTAAGGCACGACTAGAACTCACCGTCTCCTGGTGAATCAATTTATTTTTCAAAGCACCAGAAAGCAAGACAAGAAACAACGGATGGAAACTAATCAAGGAGAGAAGCAACCTGGAATTAAGGAGAAACTTCCTAACAGGGAGGACAGTTAATTAGTGGAACAGCTTGCCTCCAGAAATCGTGGATGCTCCAACACTGGAAGTTTTTAAGAAGAGACTTGTCTGAAAAGGTATAGGTTCTCCTGCTCAAGCAGGGGGCTGGACTAGAAGTCCTCCAAGGGCCCTCCCAGCTCTATTCTATTCTAGTCAGTCTCCCAAAGTCTTTGCCCCATGCCATTACAACGGCTGACCCTCCTCTAAGAAATACAGGTCAAACAATCAATGCAAACGAAGTTCAAAATAAACCACCTTCCAAGATCACAGTCCATACGGGGGGGTCTCCTATCTCCCCCACCCCCCTCCCAAATCCTAGGGGAGGAAATTTACTGTTAATAAGAGCAAAGAACTGGAACGGCCCCAATTCTTCTGGTTTGCCAGCTTAAAACTGATCCAAATTACCCTTCCCCCTTTTCCGCTCTCATCAGCCTTGCAAATAGCCTGAAAAAAATATTTTCGCTACTTGGAAGTCAAAACACACATTTGACCAATATGGTGTGGTTATTCTCCTCCCCACCCCACCCCTGCCTCTGATAGTTGAGGAATAGAATCAGAGCTGTGTGTTGTTGGATAACAACCCCAATAGTAAAGAGATAACAAAGGCTAACGCTGCCCTATATCAAAAACATCTCGGAAATAACGGACTATTATAACCACGTTGCAAGCAAATTCAAGCCGTCTAAAAACACCCAAGTAAACCAAAAGCAGCCCCAGAAGAAAACGCAGGAGTCATATACAACAAGGGTTCCCAATCCACGGGCCATGCACTGGTACCGGGCCGTGGCATGCCAGCAACCAGTCCACCCAAACAAGCCAAGCCCCATCCACGGGATGCAGGCAGCATCCAAAACCACGCACCCTCCGGGCCACGGGAAAACCCTTCCTCCCCGGAACCGGTCCCTGGTGCCCCGAAGGTTGTGGACCTCTGATCTACAACATGGAATGTAAGGACCGCAACAGCCACAATGTACGACAAACAGGCAGAAGACTAGCTGGGCAGATCTATGAATATCAATTACAGTAGTGGTTAAAATTGTGGAAACTTTTTGGGAAAAGTGTCCAGTAGAAATGCCATCTTTGGTTAAGTTTCCACCCATTTTTCTTTTAATGTCTTTATAACTGTGGCCTTGTTCACTTAATAATACTATTTTACCTCGCTTTCTGGGCCGACCGGTCAACTCTTTGCACCATTGCTTTAATTTTATGACGTTTTACAAGCTCACTAGATCAGTGTTTCTCAACCTTGACCATTTTAAGGCATGTGGACTTCAACTCCCAGAATTCCACAGCCAGCAATGCTGGCTGTGGAATTCTGGGAGTTGAAGTCCAGATGCTTTAAAATTGTCAAGGTTGAGAAACACTGCACTAGATGAAAGAACACACAAAAAAACCCCCAACCCACTTGATAGCGATCACATAACACCCTGACAAATGTCCTCCTCTCAGCTTCAATACAGGACATCAATCAGTGGATCCTACTGTGATCTGATTGGCTCATGGCCAAAACAAGAGGACACCCGGTTGGCTGTGTAAACACTCGTGCTCATTGGCTACCATCAGGTGAAGGAAAGCTACCTGAGATCAACCTAAGCAAGTGGTGCTTCCTTTTTCTGGTTATTTGGCTGTAACTTTCCACAGAATACAGTACAGATAATTGAACAAACTTCGTTGCATTACGTTCTTGATTAAAGTATCTTTCCATTGATATATAATTTTATGGTACTGCTTCAAAAAAAAGTGGTGTTATTAGCCATCAAACCTCAAAAATACACTTTTAAAAGGTTCCCACAATTTTGGCCACTACTGTAGCAGTCGGAAGACGTGATAGAAACTTGCTATAGCTTCAATCGGGAAACGGTGAGCATCCTAGAGCAAGCCAAAATGCCAGCGAATTCCTGCAAGTTTGGCACTCAGACAAATCTGCCATCAACAGACACAGAGAGAGAAACAATGTCGACATACCATTCAAAAGACACATTTAAGAAGCTAAAAGAGGACAGCATCTCCCGCGCCAGCAATGAACACACAGATAAGCAGGATTAACAGGAGATCAACAATCCAGCAGTAAACAACACCCCAATCAAGGAAATACCAACTCAGACTGACAATCCAGCCATAAACAAGCTAGTCAAGGAACTAGCAAAAATGTTCCTATTAACATTGACACGGGAAACCATTTCTGTGTGAACAAAGACCAACCCCCCCTGTTTTTCTAGCCCTCATGATATTAACTTGGTAGATTTGCGAATTATCACTCTAAATCTTCTTTCTCTAGGTCAGGGGTAGGCAACCTTGGCTCTTTTATGACCGGTGGACTTCAACTCCCAGAATTCCTGAGCCAGCCATGTTGAGGGGAAAGGGAGAGGTTTCCATACTGAGCCATGCTGGCTCAGGAATTCTGGGAGTTGAAGTCCAGGAGTCATAAAAGAGCCAAGGTTGCCTACCCCTGCTCTAGGTAGTTCATTTGTAAAGTTGTAGCCATCCTAAACAGGAATCGATTAGCACAAAAGGCAGCAAGCAGGAAGTTTGTAATCAAAGCTGAAAAGGAACTAGGCCAGGGGTAGGCAACCTTGGCTCTTTTATGACTCATGGACTTCAACTCCCAGAATTCCTGAGGGTAATTCTCAAATGCGCCCCAAGCTGTGAGTCCAACTCAACTGCTTAAAATGGTGAATCCCCCCTTTAAAAAATAAAATAAAATGATTTATTTGCTGGTCAAATTTATGCAGCAAATTTATGCAGCACTCTGATCCTTTGGTTGACATGTACCCTCTTAATAGGTAACTGTAAAGAGTAGAATAAATCAGGAATAAATCAGCAAAAGTGTGCTGCAAACACACCTGCTTTGGTTTTCATGCCACGCTCTGCCGCCCACCTTTACAAAGGTGTAAAGTTCAGCTGGCGAGCCTTGGCATCGGATAAAGTTTTCTCCAACTTGGTGCCCTCCAGATGTTGGGGTGGCAATGCACTGGGGACCCCCAACCGTCAATTCATCTGCAAGGCACCCGGTTGGGATGGTTATTGGAAGAGACCGTCAGCTTTCCTGACAAGGAGAATTTGAATAGCATATAGTAGTCGTCCACTTACAACCACATCTGATACAAGAATTTCCATAGCTGAGCCAGGCTGCAGTTAACTAGCTCGCAGCCAACTTTACGAACCTTTTTCCCGTGGTGGTTAAACAAAGCCCTCGACACCTGAAGCGGTCAAAGAGGAAATAAAAGAAGAAATTAAACAAATTATTCTAGTTGTTAAGTGGATCACATGGTCATTAAGAGAATCCCCTTTCCTCCATGGACTTGGCTTGTGGGAAATCGGCTGGGAACATCGCAAAGGACAATCATACGACCCCGGGATGCCTCAACCATCGTAAAAACATTGTGATTGCCAAGTGTCTGAATTTTGATTACGTAACCGTGGGGATGCTGCGACAGTTGTAACTACGAGGACCAGTCATAAGTACCTTTATTTCCCCAAAGGTGCTTTTTCAGGAGGCAAATGGACTTCCTTGTTTCTCTCTGAAGACGTTTCAGATGGTGGGGAAATGGAAGGATTTATACTCCTTGCAGAAAAACTGGTCATTTGCATCCTTTTAGAGAGTCGTTGAGGCCACTTGGAGGTTTACCTGTGTCCTCAGGGTCACCTGAGTGGTGCAAGTGGGTGTGGAGTCTTCTTGGAACTGTTGAAAGGATTGTGTTGTAGACTGGAAATAGATAGATCACCCATTTGCACAACTCAGGCGACCCTGAGGACACATTTAAGCCTCCAAGTGGCCTCAACGACCCTTTAAAAGAATGCAAATGACCAGTTTTTCTGCAAGGAGTATAAATCCTTCCCTTCCCCACCATCCAGTCAGAGCTGAAGAAGCTTCTTGGATGAGAAGTGAAATATCTTCAAAGAAAAACAAGAAAGTCTAGTTGCTTCCTGAAAAAAAGCAGCTTTTGGTCAATCGTGACTGGAGATCTTCGAATCTCCATAGACAAGTACCTTTTTTGTAAGTTTCAATGGTTGCTAAATGAGTAGTTGTAAGTCGAGAACCACCTGTAATATTTTCCTAGTGGAGACTTCTGGGAGTTGAAGTCCCAGCAGGTACCGATTCAATTTTGGGAAAGTTCTCTTAAAGAACAGAGCAAACTTCCAAATTTTCCCCATCTGCAAATGTGGTAAACTTCCATGTCCATAGTTCAGCTTTTGTCCTCGGAAAAACACAATATGCAGGTTGTGCGATTGCCAATCGTTTTACGAGGAAGGTGTGCACCGAGGCCTCTCCGTGTCCGTGTGCAGAAGGAGGAACCAAATCACACAAACCACTAGATGTTCGGATGTTATTTTTACAATCTCACGAAAGGTGAGGACAATGTCAAAGTGACAGTCGGTCGATTGGGGTGTGTCCCTGTTCCTCCTGGCATGTCCAGTTTAAGATAAGATAAGATACCTTTATTGTCACTTTATTTTTTTTTACTGTGGGCACAACGGCACACATCAAAAGTGAAATTTAGTTGCCCGCTCTCAAAGTGAATTTCATTTTTGATGTGTGCCGTTGTGGGGTGACAGGATAGCAGTGTTGTAGTATCTGAGGGGCTACCCCAAAAAAGAGGGGGTCAACCTGTTCTCCAAAGCGCCTGAAGGCAGGACAAGAAGCAACGGGTGGAAACTAATCAAGGAGAGAAGCAACCTAGAACTACGGAGAAACTTCCTGACAGTGAGAACAATTAACCAGTGGAACAACCTGCCTCCAGAAGCGGTGAATGCTCCAACACTGGAAGTTTTTAAGAAGAGACTGGACAGCCATTTGTCCGAAATGGTATAGAGTTTCCTGCCTGAGCAGGGGGTTGGACTAGATGACCTCCAAGGTCCCTTCCAACTCAGTTATATTCTTATTCTGAAAAACTTGCCTCCAGAAGTTGTGGGTGCTCCATCACTGGAGGTTTTTAAGGAGAGACTGGACAGCCATTTGTCTGGATGGTATAGAATAGAACAGGGGTAGGTAACCTTGACTCTTTTATAACTCGTGGACTTCAACTCCCAGAATTCCTCAGGCAGCATGAGGGAAACTTTGGCCCTTTTATGACTTGCGGACTTCAACTCCCAGAATTCCTGAGCCAGCATAGGGGAACTAAGGCCCCTTCATGACTCGTGGACTTCAACTCCCAGAATTCCTCAGCCAGCATGGGGGAACTATGGCCCCTTCATGACTCGTGGACTTCAGCTCCCAGAATTCCTCAGCCAGCATGGGGGAACTATGGCCCCTTCATGACTCGTGGACTTCAACTCCCAGAATTCCTGAGCCAGCATGAGGGAACTATGGCCCCCTTCATGACTCGTGGACTTCAACTCCCAGAATCCCTGAGCCAGCATGGGGGAACTATGGCTCCTTCGTGACTTGTGGACTTCAACTCCCAGAATTCCTGAGCTAGTATGGGAGAACTATGGCCCCCTTCATTACTTGGGGACTTCAACTCCCAGAATTCCTGAGGCAGCATGGCTCAGCTTGGAAACCTCTCCCTTTCCCCTCAGCATGGCTGGCTCAGGAATTCTGGGAATTGAAGTCCACGAGTCATAAAAGAGCCCAGGTTGCCTACCCCTGGTATAGACTAAGCTTCTTGCTTGAGCAGGAGGTTGGACTAGATGACCCCCAAGTCCCCTTCCAACTCTGTTATTCTTGGTGGTTTTCGCATAGACAGCGCACAAATGCACTACCAAAGGGATCGAAGTGGGGTCACTCCGGTGACAATTCACACATACCACATGGATTTGGACTTCCACAAATGGAGGCTTGCAAATCTCTGAGTGGACTCACTGCTGGGAGCTCAGGGAAAAGTCACCACAAGTAATCCTTGAATCACGACCACAACTGAGTTCCAAATTCCTGTCACTAAGCGAGACAGTTGTTAAGTGAATTTTGCCCCGTTTTTACGACATTTCTTGCCGCAGCTGTTAAGTGAATCCCTGCTGCTGTTAAGTCAGTCACACGGTCATTAAGCGAATCCGGCGTTCCCCCGTTGACTTTGCCAGTCGGAAGGTCACCAAAGGGGATCACGTGACCCCGGGACGCTGTGACCGTCGTAAATATGAAGCAGTTGCCAAGCCTCTGAGTTTTGATCACGTGACCATAGGGGTGGTGCAACGGTCGTTAAGTGTGAAAAATAGTCCTTAAGTCACTTTTGTCAGTACTGTTGTAACTTTGAACGGCCACTAAATGAATGGTTGTAAGTTGAGGGCTACCCTGTAGTGTTGCTTCCTTTTGCCCAGTGGTCTCGTTGTGACGGAGGGAACAGTACACTTAACAATTGTCTCACGTAACATCAGAAATTTTGGGGCTTAATTGTGGTCATAAGTCAAGTTCTATCTGTATTTTTATGTTTACATTTTTTAAAATCATTTTTACTGCTGTAAGCCACCTAAAATAGTCCCACAGCTGGATGGGCAACAAATAAATTTAATAAACAAACGAATAGAATAGAATAGAATAGAATAGAATAGAATAGAATAGAATAGAATAGAGCTGGAAGGGACCTTGGAGGTCTTCTAGTCCAGCCCCCTGCTCAAGCAGTAGAACCTATACCATCTCAGAGAGGTGATTGTTCAGCCTCTTCTTAAAAACCTCCAGTGATGGAGCACCCACGATTTCTGGAGGCCAGCTGTTCCACTGGTTAATTGTCCTCACTGTCAGGAAGTTTCTCCTTAATTCCAGGTTGCTTCTCTCCTTGATCAGTTTCCAACCATTGTTTCTCGTCCTTTCCTTTGGTGGTTTGGTGAACAACATGACCCCCTCTTCTTTGTGGCAGCCCCTCAGATACTGGAAGACTGCTATCATGTCTCCCCTATTTCTTCTTTTCTTTAGACTAGCCAAACCCAAGTCCCGCAGCCGTTCTTCATATATTTTAGTCTCCAGGCCTTGGATCCTCTTAGTTGCTCTTCTCTGGATTTTTTCCAAACTCTCAACATCTTTTTTGTGATACGATGACCAAAATTGCCTGCAGTATTCCAGGTGTGGTCTTAACTACGTTTTTATAAAGCGGTACTAATACCTCACATGATCTTGATTCTACACCTCTGTTTATACAACCCAGGATTGTATTAGCTTTTTGGGCTGCTGCTGCACACGGCTGGCTCATAGTCAAGTGATCGTCCACTAGAACTCCAAGGTCCGTTGCTGTTTTTGAGCCAATCTGTATTTGTGCATTTGGTTTTTCCTGCCTAAATGTAAGACTTTGCTTTTCTCCCCATTGAAACTCATTTTGTTGGATGGGGCCCATTGTTCAAATCTGTCAAGATCTTTTTGGATCTTGAGTTTGCTTTGGGGTGTTGGCTACTCCTGCCAGTTTGGTGTCATCTGCAAATTTGATGAGTTCCCCTTCAATTCTCTCATCTAAGTCATTGATGAAGATATTGAAGAGTCCTGGGCCTAAGACGGAACCTTGTAGTACCCCACTGCTTACTCCTCTCCATGTGGATGTAGTGCCGTTGAGGACTACTTGTTGAGTACGGTTTGCCAGCCAGCTACAGATCCATCTGGTGGTGATGGTGTCTACTCCACCTTTTTCTAGATAACCAAGGAGTAAGTTGTGATCTACTTCATCAAATGCCTTACTCAAGTCTAAGTATACTACGTCCACTGCGTTTCGCTGGCCTATTAGTTTAGTCACCTATGGACACATCGTTGATGGCCCATAACCCACAAGATGTCAAGGTCTTCATCGAAACCGATGGACGAACAACAACAAAGTTTAGTCACCTTGTCGAAGAATGAGATAAGATTGGTTTGGCATGATCTGTTTTTAAGAAACCTGTGCTGGCTACCAGTTATAACTTTGTTTGCTTCTAGTTGTTTGCAGATCTGGTTCTTTTATTATCTTTTCCAGGATCTTCCCAGGTATTGATGTTAGACTGATCGGTCTGCAGTTTCCTGGGTCTGTTCTTTTTCCTTTCTTGAAGAAGGGAACCACATCAACCTTTTCCCAATCCTCAGGTGCTCCAGGATTTTTAAAAAATATGGTGCAATGCTTCTGAGGTAACATCTGCCAGCTCCTTCAGATCTCTGGGATGTAATCTATCGGGTCCCGGTGATTTATATTCGTCAAGGTTGGATAGGTGTTCTCTTACCATTTTCCTGCTTATTTTAATTTTTGTTTCTAGTTTATCTTTTGCAGTGTTTTTTTTTTTTTGTTCATGTTGGGCTATAATTTCTTTTTGTGTGAAGACTGATGCAAAGAATGAGTTAAGCAGCTCTGCTTTCTCCCTATTGCTTCTTACTTCCTTGCCATCTTCTCTCTTTAGTGGACCTATAGTTTCCTTGACTTTTTTCTTGTTATTATGTTGGAAGAAACTTTTTTTTATTATCCTTGATTTCTGTCGCAAGCCGTTGCTTTGCTTTCCTGACTTCTTCTTTTCACGTTCTGGCTGTCTGCTGATAATCGGCCTTAGTTATGTGCCCCTCTTTCCATTTTTTGTATTTATCCTTTTTGTCTTTCAGTTTGTCAGAGAGATCTTTGTGCAGCCGTACTGGTTTCTTCTTGAATTCCTTGTTTTTCTTATTCAGTGGTATTGTGCTGGTCTGGGCTTTTATGATCGCATTTTTCAGAGTTTCCCACGCTTCTCGGGTTGTTTTCCCCTTTAGGATTTCATCCATGGAATCTTTCCTAGGTTTTCTCTGAGTTTGTTAAAGTCAGCTTTTTTGAAGTTTAAGACGTTGGTTGGATTGTTTCTGTTGCTAGTGTTTGCGTTATATTAAATTCCAGTATGACGTGATCGCTTTCACCCAAGGTTCCGGCAACTTCAACTCCCTCTATCACTTCTTCTCTATTAGTTAGAATTAAGTCCAGTAAAACTTTACGTCTGGTTCCCTCCTCCATCTTTTGGATGACAAAGTTGTCGGCTAGGTTGGTTAGGAATATGTTTGATCTCCCGGTTGCTGCAGAGTTTGTCTGTAGAACAGAATAGAATAGAACAGAACAGAATAGAATAGAATAGAATAGAAATATAGAATAGAATAGAATAGAATAGAATAGAATAGAAATATAGAATAGAACAGAAAAGAATAGAATAGAAATACAGAATAGAATAGAAATATAGAATAGAATAGAAATACAGAATAGAATAGAAATATAGAAAGAATAGAATAGAATAGAATAGAATAGAAATACAGAATAGAATAGAAATATAGAATAGAATAGAATAGAATAGAATAGAAATATGGAATAGAATAGAATAGAATAGAAATATAGAATAGAATAGAAATATAGAATAGAATAGAAATATAGAATAGAACAGAACAGAATAGAATAAAAATATAGAATAGAATAGAAATATAGAATAGAATAGAAATATAGAAAGAATAGAATAGAATAGAAATATAGAATAGAAATATAGGATAGAATAGAAATATAGAAAGAATAGAATAGAATAGAAATATAGAATAGAACAGAACAGAATAGAATAAAAATATAGAATAGAATAGAAATATAGAATAGAATAGAAATATAGAAAGAATAGAATAGAAATATAGAATAGGAAATATAGAATGGAATAGAATAGAAATATAGAATAGAACAGAACAGAATAGAATAGAAATATAGAATAGAATAGAAATATAGAAAGAATAGAATAGAATAGAATAGAATAGAATAGAATAGAATAGAATAGAATAGAACAGAATAGAATAGAATAGAATAACAACAGAGTTGGAAGGGACCTGGGAGGTGCTCTAGACCAACCCCCTGCTCATGCAGGAAACCCTATACCATTTCAGAAAAACTGTGGTCCAATCTCTTCTTAAATACATGCATACAGCGGTCGTGCTCTTCTGCAGATATTGACACTCCCTTAACCTCAAAAATCATGCTCAGCAACAGAAGTTTTGGCCTCGTTTGTAGTCGTAAGCTGAGGATTCCCTATCCTTTAGCAATTGCGAAGCAGAACGGAGCACACTGAGTCGCTCTTATCCTAGGGACCCAGCGCGATCGTCATCCTTTCACATGTACCTTGGACAGCCTTGCAAAACAGTTCCCGTTTATGCACTCAAAGTCCAAAATTCCCAGCCCGAGGCCAGCCAGGGAGGTGTCGTCCCAGGACATCTGGAGCGTGCCCACAGGGGGTAAGGGTCAGTGAAACGCAGGCCAAAGTGACTGTGAGATCCAGCGTGGGAATAAAAATAATTTCTCTAACCGCCATGCCCTTGGGGACTCTATTCATCATCGCCGCTGGGTGGAAAGCGGAGGCATCAAAATACCACAACACAGACCCACAGCCGTTGTGCTGTTCTGGCAGATTTGTGGTTGCTTACTCAAGTCTGGCTGGGGGAAGGGTCTCCTTCAGAAGGAGGGCTGGGGGAATCTGTTTTTATTTAGACCCTCCAACGTGCCAATTTTCTCGCTTCCCAAGCTCTGGAAAAAGAGAATAATAATAATAGTAGTAAAGTTGGAAGGAACCTTAGAGGTCATCTAGTCCAACCCCCTGCCCAGGCAGGAAACCCTACACCATTTCGGACAAATGGCTGTCCAGTCTCTTCTTAAAAACTTCCAGTGTTGGAGCATTTACTGCTTCTGGAGGCAGGCTGTTCCACTGGTTAATTGTTCTCACTGTCAGGAAGTTTCTCCTTAGTTCTAGGTTGCTTCTCTCCTTGATGAGTTTCCACCCGTTGCTTCTTGTCCTGCCTTCAGGGGCTTTGGAGAATAGCTTAATTCCCTCTTCTTTATGGCAGCCCCTGAGATATTGGAATACTGCTATCATGTCCCCCCTTGTCCTTCTCTTCCTTAAACTAGACATACCCAATTCTAGCAACCGTTCCTTATATGTCAAAGATGTTTCTCAAACTTGGCAATGTTTTAATGATCAGCAGCAAATTAATTTGGGAACAATCCTATCCTCCTCGTCCAATTTATTCCAAGTAGTCCTCGATTTACAATAGTTCATTTAGTAGTAGTAGTAATCATAATAATAATAAATAAAATAATAAATAATAAAATAGAGAAAGTCATAGAAAATGATAATGTTAAACTGCTCTGGGACTTCAGAATTCAAACAGACAAGCACCTGCCACATAACACCCCAGACTTAACAATTGTCGATAAGAAAGACAAAAAAGTCTGGATAGTGGACGTGGCAGTGCCTGGAGACAGCAGAATAGAAGAGAAAGAACTGGAGAAGATAACAAAATACAAAGACCTACAAATAGAAATAGAAAGACTATGGCAAAAGCAAGCAAGGATAGTACCAATAGTAATAGCTCCTTGGGTGCAATCCCAAAACAGCTGGAGCACCACTTGAACACCATTGGCATTGACAAATTCGCTATTAGTCAATTGCAAAAGGCGGCCTTACTAGGAACTGCTTCCATCCTGCGACGAGATCTGTAATGCCATCAAACATCCACATCTGCCTATCCCAGGTCCTTGGGAAGGACTCGATAGGTAGACAAAAATGCCACATCCTGTCTGAACATCTGGCTGACTGTGCGATGATCAATAATAATAATAATAATAATAATAATAATAAGTTAGAAGGGACCTTGGAGGTCATCTAGTCCAACCTCCTGCTCAGGCAGGAAACCCTATACCATTTCAGACCGCTTGAAGTGACAACGGCACTGAAAAAAAAGTGACTTACGACCGTTTTTCACCCTTTAAACCGTGGCAGCCTCCCCATGGTCATGTGATCAAAATCCAAACACTTGGCAACTGGCTTGTACTTAATGACGGTTGCAGTGTCCAAGAGTCACGTGATCCACTTTTGCGACCTTCCGACAAGCAAAGTCAAGGGGGAAGTCAGATGCCCTTCACCGCCATGTGACTAACTTAACAACTGCAGTGATTCACTTAACAACCACGACAAGGAAGGTCGTAAAAAGAGGTCAAAACTCACTTAACGACTGTCTCCCTTAGCAACAGAAAATTTGGGCTCAACGACGGTTGCAAGTCGGGGATCGCCTGTATCTATAGCAGTGTTTCTCAAACGTGGCAACTTTTAGGAGAGGGGAGACTTCAACTCCCAGAATTCCCTAGCCACCAAGGAATTCTGGGAGTCGAAGTCCAGGCGTCTTATGCAAGGTTAAACAAAGGTGTGGTTTTTTGCAAGCCATTGCCTTGACTTTTTCAGCCT